>NTHP01000029.1:1060149-1089736 GCA_003416845.1 Oplegnathus fasciatus
ACACACACACACACACACACACACACACACACACTATGTTCTTTCCTAACCAGAGTTGATGGTGATGATATAGTCTTTTTGAGCGACCGAAGGACACTCATGGTTCAGTGAATGACTCAGCAAGACTGAAATGGCAACTATCCCTGGGAGAGCTAAGTGCGAAGGCACTTTTCAATTCGCCTGAAAACTACTGAGAAAAACACTTAACCTGCACACAACACACAAAGGGCTGGCAGCAAAGATGGACATGAGGAGTCTATTTTGGCCCAAAGGGGAGAGTGAATGGAAAGTTGCCCTGAAGAAAGCAGGCAAGTCGAGGTCAAAGGGATTGTTGTGAGGAAATGGCAATGGTTTTTATATTTTCTCAAAGATACAATGGCCACAGGTGAAGGAATGTCATTCTGCTGAGTTATATATATAAAAACAATTTTGCACTCACAACAAAAACTAGTTCAATCTTACAGTCCTATTCAGGCACTGCATGTTGTGTGTTTACTGCATTTTCTTCACACTTCTCAGCCAACACATTCCAGCACTGCATAGTATCATAGACGTCTAAAGGTTGATTAATTCCTCCAAACAGGTTGCTAGATGAGCCGTTTCACATCACATTCTCCTCTGATTAAAAAAACACTTTATATTTATCACCTCTTCTCCTTACTGTATGTCCTTATCTCCTCCTCTCCATCTCCCACCCTTCGTTTCACTCCTTTTTCTCTCCCCTGCTGTCATCTCTGGTCTCTTATCCCCTGTAACGCTTCAGACTCTTCCCTCTCCCTCATCTTTCCCTCTCACCCCCTTTCCCCTGATTCCCCTGCCTCTCTCTATTTTTACCACTCCATTGCTGTTATCTCGCCGAGGCACCGTTTCAATACACCCCTCCCCTTCCCCTTCCTTACCAAACCTTTCCTCCATCCCTCTTCTCTCTCTCTTAGCCTTCCATTCCATTTAGACCTTTATGTTAGCGTAGGACTTTCCATCCTGTGGCGTCCAGGTAGTAAATTGAAATGGTTCTGGGGGCTCCATTGAAGCCTGATTGAATTTAAAAAGAGAAAGTGCCATAAAGAGAACTAGTGGTGAGAGGTCTGTAATACACTGAAGGGCTCCCCAAGCTATGACAGTGTTGACAGGGAGAGGGAAGGAGGGGGGGGCACGGGAGGTGAGGATGGGTGGAAAGGAAAGAGGTAAGAAAAGGATGGAAGGAGGGGAGGAGTGAGGACAAAGTGAAGGTGGAGAGAAGAAAAAAACAGGATAAAATGAAGGAAGGAGAGAAAGAAAGAGAAAGAGTAGGAGTAGCCGGAGTGATTGAAATTGTGTAAAACTCTTCATCAGCATGAAAACCAGCCTATTACTCATCGCGCTCCAGCAGATAGACAGAAACACAAAAACCCTCACAAGCGTGCACCCTTGATAGTGACACTTCACAGAAATGCCTCAATCACGGTTTGCATGGCCTGGAGGGAGCCAGGTGACAGGTCTCATATTGGAGGCAGCCCACAAAATGCAATTCCAGGAAGTCAGCTCTAGGGCTGTGTGTCTGTCATACCTACAGCTCTGATAATACTCCCACACATCACATTACACTGCTGAAATAGCCACCTCTCAGCATATAGGGCATACACAAAATGAAGGTGGATACACACCGCATGAGTATCTGCACAGACACACATATCACGTGTGCATGCAAGCCTTTCTGTATACATTACTGCCAGGAAATATGATGTTAGGGGTTAAATTATTCATTGATCCTTTCATAGTCTGTCCAAACCTGCTTGTTGTAGTGTCATGTCTTGGTCTCCGCGTGAGCGTGTGTGTGTCCACTTGAAAGGGCTCTCAGGGGAGAGAGACAACCTTGAGCAGGCACTGACCTTTAACTTTTGTGTGTTTCACTTTAAAGAAGTGACAGGTGTGTGCGGGCAATGTGTGGGTGTTCATGGCCATACGGGTAAATAGAGAATCTGTCCATAAAATATTTCAGGTGTCAGGATGACCAAAGGGAGGTGAGGAGAGGAGGGGATGAGAGGAGAAGAGACCTTCGGATCCAAACAAATTCCCCGATGGATACATTTCTCAGAACCGCTGAGTGAGTTGCGGTTTATATCAGAACACAGACAGAGTTTAACTGAATTAACAAGACAGTTTGATATGAATGAGCATCAAAATGCCAGTAGAGTACGGTCTTTATTATTTATTGAAGCAGCCAATAATTACACAATTAACTAATAAAAGGGTAGATTGTAGGCTACTGTCTGAACTGAATTTCACAGAAATTGGATTGGACTACATTTAATTTCGAGAGCATCAGTGCGGGTGTTGCAACAGTCTATGATGGAAGTTGCTGATCCGGATCTGATAGGAGCTGCTGTGTCGGGAATTGTTTGGAATTGCTGTGAGAAATGCAGGGTGGCGTCAGAGTCTAAATAAGGACCAATGCAGGAAGGAATGTTGCGGTTTGTTGTGGGGGCATTTCTCTGAGAGCCCCTCTGCTTGCTCCTGGGGATGGGTCTAATTACTGGTGAGAGTGCAAGCGCGTGCACTCTGCGTGCATTATTAGATTGTGATGCTCCAGGTGATTAACTTAGCTTGTGGAATTTCCCGTCTTTTTTGCCACAGGTTTTACGGCTTTGTTAACAGTTTACATTACCTATCTGTTCTGTGCCTGACTTTGAGTAGCGTTAATCTAGCACCGTTTGGGACTGTCTCATCCAAGCTGGGCTTTAGTTAGCCAAAGTCTCTCCACATTACAGTACCAATGTCTTATTGTTTCAGTCATAACAGCTCTTTACATTTAAGGTTGAAACTGTTGAAAACCAAAGGCAGCCCTCATCTCTCAAC
The DNA here is from genome assembly GCA_003416845.1 of Oplegnathus fasciatus. Classification (NCBI taxonomy): domain Eukaryota; kingdom Metazoa; phylum Chordata; class Actinopteri; order Centrarchiformes; family Oplegnathidae; genus Oplegnathus; species Oplegnathus fasciatus. Next base: position 1,062,985 of record NTHP01000029.1, read on the forward strand.
TTCTGATACCAAAATAATAGCATTTATTGTGTTGGCTAACTCAACCAAACCTGCTGTGCCTTTTCTGGTAAGGGGACTTCTGTCTCTAAAAGACTGTCATGCGATTGATTAAACAGCTTCGTCTCTGTGTTGGGATTGTGTTATTCATACGTTATCAAGGAATGTAACTCATCGGCAGTATAATCTGAGTTTGTACTTTTGAGGAAATTTTGCGACTAGTGTTCATGCTGTTTATCTCACCCAGCCCTAACATGATAAAAACCCTAAAATAGACAGAACCACAGCAATCCAATCCAGAGACCAAAAGTATTAAGGATGTTATTATACAGTGTATCTCTGAGTATTATCACTTCTGCACACCTGCCTCAACAGTATCATATTTCTATTTGTATTATAGTTCTATTTCCATTATATTCTATATTTTTATATTTTATTTTAGTGTTATATTTTATTTTATATACTATATTCTATTCCTATATTTTGAACTTTTGCACTAGTTTATTTTTATTTTATATCTTATGTCTTAAGTTCTCCTTTTACTTGTGCGATTTTCTTAATAACATATTTTTTTTAGCATTATTGGAGGCCCTGAGATTTAATAATTTCATTGCCAACGACTGCTTCCATGTAAATGTTGTGCACATGACAATAAAGACCTTGAATCTTGAAGTTGCCAGGAAAATGCTGACTACAAAACTGGATGAGAGTTCTTTTAATGGATCTAATTTAAGTCTGCACACTGGAATATATGACAGTATAACTTCACATGAAGAGAGAGACTTCAGTAACATTGTACCTGAGGCTATGAAATCCTGAATAAAAAAAACGTGGACTCCCTCTACAGGCCCTCATGCCAAAAAAAACAGACTGAAACTCTGAACATGTGTGATCAGTTCACACAGGTATCGACGGAAAAGGTGCATTTAAAGTCCATCAAAGCCAGGTGTTGACTTTACATCTACACGCCCTGCTGCTCTCACTGGTGCATTTGCTGCTATGAACAATATGTAAAAGTGAGACTCACCTCGTCGTTTTGATTCAGGTCACTGTAAATATCTATGAGCTCCTTCTTGGAGGTACTTGGTCCGGCTGCAGGTCCTGCAGCAGCCATCCCGCGGGCCTAAGATGATCCAGTTGATGGCACTGCAGCTAGGTAGTTTATGTTGTTTTCAGTCTAGTTCTCACATGCACACTTTGCAAATCATCAGTGCACACCGACAACAGGTGCACCGCCAATATTCAATGTTTGTTAACGTGACGCCTTGTTAGCTAACGTTAGCTAACCAACATTCCGCTCGAGACTGCAAAAAAAAGATACCGTAGCTAAAACAAAATGTGATAAACCGAGAATACGACAAGCGGAAGTTAAGAAATAATATTTTAATGAACACTTGAAAATACATGCACGGTATTTCATGTATCAGTGCACATACAAGTAGTCCCAGACTACTGTGGGCTCCCTCTTTGATCAGCTAATGCTAATGTCGCTAATCTTTCTGTACGTGAACATTTGAGTGCGTCGGGAATATTTAACCGGTTAACAACAATACACAAAATGGTTCCTTTGGTCAAGCCCTTTCAAATTCTGATAAGAGGGAATACATTCAGCTCTTATATTGATTATATAAGACAACAGAAAAATACAGTAATCAAACAATAATCACTAACTTTACCACGTTGACGCCAATTATGTTTTCCTGTTGTTAAACATTACAGTTACCTTAGCAATATGGCGTCGTGTGTACGCCGCGTCCTGTCCCCCCTCGTTATGTTTCCCGTGTGCTGCTGTGCCCTGCTTGTGTAACTTCACTGTTTTGTGTCTGACATTCAGACATCAGCAGGGCGGAGAAGAAGCTCGTCTGGAAGTCTCTCACCGTCACAAGAAAGAGGGTTAAAATGCTGTCTTCTGTTGTTGCCAAAAGAGTGAGTAATGTAGTAAACATTTCATTTATTTGTACATTTGTTGGTTGAAGTTTGAAAGCTACCGCCGCTGGAACATTAGAGCTCCTCGAGGACTTGTGAACGCTAATTAAAATTATTTGATGTGATGTAATAACATGATGTAGCAACCTTAATATTAAATAACTAGCGGTTCAGTCGTTTGATGTTGTAACTTTAACCTTATTAGCTCCGATGTAGAAAACGTGTCCTGCTGGAGGACAGTTGTACAATCAGGAGTAAACAGTTGTACAACAGGGCAGCGTGTGATATTATGCAATCCCCCTCCGCTTCGCTGTCTGTTGTTCACTGTATCAGTGTATCGATTTATATTTAGGATAACTAAACTAAAGGAAAAAATGTTGAGCTGCATTAATAAAAGGAAGAATTCAATGGTAGATTTGAGACTTATGCATTGTAAATGTATCATAATCTTAAGCTTCTTTCCTCAGTATTTCTTGTTGCACAGTCAGCCAATATTTCCAAAACCACAATCAATTTCTTAATGTTAAACATCTTCAACACAGCAAAAACAAAAACAGTGCAAAGTAGGAAGAGTCTGATGACAGAGAGTAGAGCTGCAAGGATTAGTTGATTAATCGATTAGTTGTCTAGTATTAAATTAATCGCCAGCTATTTTGATAATTGATTAATCGTTTTGAGTCATTTTTTAAGAAAAAGTGTCCAAATTCTTTGAGGACATTTGAGGACGTCACCTTGGGCTTTCGGAAACAGAGATCAACATTTTTCACAATTTTCTGAAATTTTATGGCCCAAACAACTAACCGATTAATCGAGAAAATGATCGACAGATTAATCGATGATGAAAATAGCCGTTAGTTGCAGCCCCAGCAGAGAGGACCAAAAACATCACAGAGACACCCACTGATGCATATCCAGCCACATGTAATAGGATATATTAGTTGTATTTCCTTGGAAAGAGAGGTAGGGGGGAAATTATACCAAAATATTTGAATGGATTGCTGGAAAAGTAAATATATAAATAAGTACAAAGAAATTAAAAAAAAATTAACCTAAATTGATCTATATAGAAATAGTTTGGTCTCATGTCACAGTAAACATAAAAAAGGGAAAAAATAGTAATGATAGAAGATACAAATTTACAGCAAAACACGGTCCCTAAAACCCTTAATTACCATTAAATGTAAGTCAGCTTTATACAAGTAAAACATTTGAGGCTTAAAGTGACCTCTCATATAGTCTATATAAAGCCCCATTCAATCAAGCACCTCGTTACATAAATTTGAGCGCAGTTTTATCTATCTAATGTCATCATATGTACACCTTACAGTTTATTCTATATATTTCCCCACATATGTACATTACTCTGCACTCTACTGCTTTTTGTAACCCGGTATGATGCTTAACTGCATTTCATTGTCTCAGTGCTTGTACTCTGTGCAAGTATCTAATGTAAGAAAAAAAATCTAATGTTTGAATAAGCACTGATGTTTTTTAAGTAAAACTCTCCATCTTACACAAAATAAAGGCAGTATTTTGTACCTGGGACAATCAGATGTAGTGACAGTGAAGGGAGGCGTGAGCTCAACAACAGCACGGCCTTCTTCAACAGATTTTGAACAGATCGCCTCATCACGTGTGTTGGATACCACACGAGATACTAATGTTTGTTCAAACGTGTGTTTGTTGTCTGTCAGCTGGTCAAAGGGATGTGCCAGGCCGCATGGAGACCAGCAGTCACAGGGCTGGTATCATCTCGTGGTTACCGTGGAGATGCGCCAGATGACACCAGGGGTGACCTGATCGAGATCCCTTTGCCCCCATGGGAGGAGAAGCCCGGTGAGCCCACTGACATCAAGAGGCGCCGCCTGCTGTATGAGAGTCGCAAGAGGGGCATGTTGGAGAACTGCATTTTGCTCAGGTTGTTAAACTACTGTTTTTCTTATATCTGTCTGTCATCCAACCATATTGGTGATGTTTTTTCTTTTCTATGATAATAATAATAAACTTAATTTGCATAGCACTTTTCTCAACAAAGTTACAAAGTGCTTTACAGAAAGAAAAACAGCAGATAAAAACCAAAAACAACTCACCTTTTACCTCACTCACACACTGTTAGAGCAGCTGTACAGCACAGGTGTGTGATCAGTTTGTGTGACCAACTTTCAAGTTTCTTTAAGAGTTTTTGCATTCTGCCCACTTTCTAATTTAAGCCTACTGTGTTGAACAGGGCGATCGTGCGGATAAATAGCCATAAAAATAGGAAAGAGCAGGCAACAACGAGCAGAATGAGAATCAGACACAGTAATCTTAACAGCACACTTTTCATTATAGGAAAACATCCCACAAGTAATTGTGAGCAGTGTCACGAGGCAGGAACGGTAAAACATGCACTTAGACCATGTAGGAAGTATACAGTGGAAGTATGGAGGGAGTGGGGAGGGCAGAAGATGGCTGTTTTTTGGGAGCCACCAGACTAATTAAACAAATATAGAACAATGGGACATTCTCAAGGACTATGATCAGAAGGCAGTAATACAACATGAAGGAGCCCAAAGAAGTTCCCAGCGTGCGGTCCATTCACTGGCTGCTCAGTAACCATGACTTTCCATCTAGAGAAAAGACTTAGAGAAATGAATTCTTCGTCTCTCTTGCAGCCTTTTTGCAAAGCGATATCTGAACACAATGAGCGAGAACCAGCTGCAGCAGTACGACAGACTGATTAATGAACCAAGCAATGACTGGGACATCTACTACTGGGCAACAGGTGAGAGAATGCTTCTTCTTCTTTGACGGATTTCTCCTCACACATGTGTTTTGCCTGTACAATCTCACACAACAGACAACATAACACATTAAAGCATAATACATAAGTTAGTGAGCTGGCAACAGATTCCTTCAGACACTGAAGGAAATTTGGATGTACTTTAGATTCTCGCTGCAAAATGTTTGAATATTTAATGACACAAAAACATTTCAGCTTTGCAATATTAATGTTTATACAAATTGCAAATAACAAATATTTGCACTGACTTGTTGTTTTGTGTTAACATCGACAAAGAAGTCAGACACTCTAATTTTAAATTCAGTCTGTAACACAGCAAAATGTGGAATACTCCAGTGAGTATAATAATTATAAAAGGCCTTGTGTTTTTTTAACTGGCAATCATTCATGGCTGCTGATGCTGAAATAATGAAATCCCAGCTCTGCTTACAAATTAACTTCAGTTCTGCTGTTGTTTTTACCGTTCCTTTTGGCTCGGACTTCACCCTGGGAGCTCATTCACTGTCCCAGTATAACTTACGATTTTATTCTTCTAATTTCCTCTTAATTTGATTCAATTATGCGTCTGTTTTCTTGTGCATAACAGCCGAGAAACAGAATCCGTGAACAGAATCAACACATCCAACTGGCAGCACCAAACAAAAACTGTTGAAGGCAGGCTGACTTTACGGAAACAAATAATTACCGTGCCATTACTAAGTTATTCATGGAGGTGGTTTCCATTTTGAAATTGATAAACAGAGCCCGGTTCTGTTAGAGATGAGGAAGGCGTTAAAATTAGGGGTCAGAGACACAAGAATCTAATGTCTCCTACAGAGAAGCTTTATTGTTTCATGTCCCACAGTTGCCCTTTCCCATTTCTACAATATGACGTACGTTCAGGTGCATTTTCATTCTTATTATCACCAGGAGCATAATATTGTGTTGAATAAGCCTACGTCGGCCTTTCAGTTTTATGTTCTCAGCTTGTCCTAAAATAGACCAAGGTGATGTCAGAAGGGCTCCCCTCTGTGTGCTCATTGCTCTTCAACCATCTGTCTCATCATTACTCCTCTTGCATAAAATAAAGAATCTGAAATTTCACTTTGCTCCCCACCAATTAAGATTTTAAAGAGGATAAGTTGAAATCTGAAAGTCTGTTCTCTTTTTTGCCTACAGAAGCTCACCCCACCCCTGACGTTTACCAAGGAGAGGTCATGGATATGCTGAAGGAGTTCACAAAGAATCGCAACCACGAACAGAGGTTAGATGCGCCCAGCTTGGAGTACCTGGAAAAGGAAAGCCAATGAGGTCCATGGCCCTTTAGACCTTCTCAGAGACTCATTTTAGGTGGGGCACTGGGTGAAATATCAGTGTCATAACCCACCAGAAAAATCCTCAGCGTTGTTTCTCCAGTTATGCACAGCAGAATGTACAAATGGGGAGTGCAGAATATTCAAAACAGTTCACTATCTAGTGCTATACACCTCTCCATGAAATATTCTCGCCATCAAAGCCTCGGCCCACATTTTCCTCTGTTAACTCCAGTCAGTCGTTATAGGGAGAAGAAGACTCATGGAAGCTGAGGGAAGTTTGTAGATCGGACAAAGGTTGATGCGACACAATACTAAGAAGGTGTTCTGAATATTTGACATAAATTGTATTGTAAATTTGTGATTCAAGTCTGTAAATTAAAACTGCTCAATGTGTGAGATTCATAGTGAACAAGCTTTGGTAAATAGATACAAGGTGATTATCTGTTTCTGTACTGGACAATTAAACAGAAAACACATCAGCTCACTCATTAGCGTAGCTTGTTGAATTGTCAGGGTTTGGTTCTGTTGATTATTTTACTCTGCCTATTACCGATGTTATTTAATAAATGTTGATGCTCTACGGTTATTTTCCGTGTGTGTTAATTCTTCCACATAACAGAGGGTTAAATCACACATCATTGACACTATGAGCAGTGTTACGTGATGATTGTGTTACCTGCAGTGTCAGTACACAGACACCAGATGGAAGCAGATCGCCTTATTTTCAATGACTGAAATTGAGGCACCTGCTGATCTTGTTGCAAATGGCTCACCTGTAAACCACATATATCTCACATACCTTATTTTTCATGCAGGGTACCATGTGAAATTATCAACTGCCATATTTTTTTGAATGACCATCTGCTGAGATCCTTTACGCAGTGACTTCTAGATGATGAAAACTGAAGTGCAAGCTGCCTGAAAAAAAGAAAAAAACAATCACCTTACTGTTACTACATTACTGCATTTAAGATGAAAGGGATCTTAGCCACGGAATAGGCAGTGTGCTTTTATTACAGCTTTTATGAGACAAAGCATGCGTGAAATTTTTCCTGTCAGGCTGAGTTTCCAATTAAACCACATATATTTGTGCTTAAAGCCATGCAAACAAGGTCATAATTCTCTCCTCCACCACTGGATCAGCGTGCGTTGACTGTGGGGAAAATATCTTGCCTGGCTGTGTGTCATGTCGGTTCAGTGGAACCTTGTACTGAGAGCAGAAGGGAAATGCCCTCTGGCCAGGAGATGTGCACAGAATCTCAAACCAGATGACGAGCCTTGTGTACGCCCAGAGAATCCTAATGTACACATGATCCACTGCCGAGGTGTTACACAAACAAGGCAGCCTTACAGATATGAGACAAATGTTGATGTGTGTTTCCTTTCTCATCACTCGAAAGGGGAAATATGTTGCACAAGAATCCCAGCTTTCAATTTTTATGTTCTCAGCTTGTCCTAAAATAGACCATGGTGATGTCAGAAGGGTTCCCCTCTGTGTGTTCTTTGCTCCTCTGCCATCTGTTTCACCATATATCTTAATCAGGGGTGGAGAACAGCTAAGTACATTTACTCAAGTACTGTAATTAAGTACAATTTTGAGGTACTTCATTTGCATTTTCTGCAACTTCCTACTTCTACTTCACTACATATAAGAGGAAAATATTGTACTTTTTACTCTGCATATGTTTTTACAGCTATAGTTACTAGTTACTTTTGAGATTAAGATTTTACATTAAAAACAATGTGTTATATACGCTTGTAAAATACAATGCATTGTTCAAAGATTAAACTAGTGGTTCTCAACACTTTTGTCTTGTGATCCCTTACAAAGAAGCAGAGTCTAGTTGGTGCCCTTTGTCATATTTCTGATGTCTATGAGTTGTTGGTAGTTCCACCAACGTGAGATTAGGTAAAGCCGGAAGAAGTAAAACTATCTAATATTTCACAAAGAAGAGCAAAGATTAAGGAAAAGTAAAAAAAAAAAAAATGTTTTTCTCGCTAAAGTACGCAATTGTGTATAAAGTAATTAAAACTAGCTCCACTTCAACCAGCTACAACAGTAAAATGCTGCTTACACATTGATGCATCCATTTTAATTATCTAATAATACTGTACATACTGTATAATGCTTTTTTTTTTACATTTGATTGTTTTACACTTATTATTCATTATTTAACATTTTGCTGCTAATACTTCTGTATTTTTATTCAAGTAGGAATTTGAATGCAGGACTTTCACTTGTACTGCAGTAATTTTACATTGGCCTATTGGTACTTTTACTTAGAAGTAAAGGATCTGAACACTTCTCCCACCACTGATTCTTAATGCATAAAATAAACCAGGAATTTAAAAAGTTTGAATCAAATTCTGCCACTTAATTATGCCTGCGTGAATGTCTACACACTATAATTTATTTGACAGCAGTTGAATGTGAACCTTGCAGCCTGTCACAATTCCCTGCCTTACAGAAAAAAAAGATGCCACCTGTGGATCCCATGTGCAGGGGGAGCAAAATTCACATCTTTATTGCTCTGAGGCTTGTTTAGAGTGTATATTCATCAGTTGCCCACGCACACCCACTGTGCCTATCTGTAGCCCAGCGCTCCTGTCATCCTCCACTGCTGCTTCCCATGTCGTGACAGCTCTCTGTTTTATCCTCAGCCCTGCCGTCACCCTCTGCTCCCCTGGAATTTCAATCTCATGTTCTCTTGTTTCCCCTTTCCACCACCACCACCACCACCAGCATCCCTAGCCTTCATCGTGTCTTCCCATGTCTGCTGGAGAGTCGTGAGCAGAGGAGCGCAAAGGGAAACTGCTCTCACTGGTAAGAGAGGAGGGTTGCCAGGTTTAACTTTGAAGATGTTAGATAAGTTGGTAAATCAAACACCTTTTCTCAACATTACATACACGGAGAGTTTTTCTCTTAGATGTTATCTTGTGTTGAAGATGCGGTGACACGTAGTGCGTAGGAGGCAAAGCAGGCAATTTCCTTAATTCTAGAGATCAGCACCAATTCTAAAGATCCATGTTAATTACCCTTAAAATATTGGCCCTATTATTTCTGCCTGAGCTGGAAGAGGGAGGAAAATGCAGAGCAAATGTGGCTATTTATTTCCAGCAGTGTCTGTAATAATTGTGGATATATCAGTTTGCAATTAAACTTCTAACAAAAGAAGTTGATGGTATCAACACGCAAAATCAGCCTGAACTGGAATTGACAGTGAGTTAGCAGCAAGTGTGTGTGAAATTTGTTTCTTAGATGAAAACTGCACTTAAAGTCTCCCAGTTTATACTCAGATCGTCATGGTTTTAGACAGCATTCTTGAGTTGCATCAGTCCTTCGTGCAGCAGAAAGTAACTAAGTACATTTACTCAAATACACTTTTACTTTACTCAAGTATTTCCATTGTATGCCACTTCATACTTCTACTCCACTACATTTCAGAGGGAAATATTGTACTTTTTACTCCACTAGATTTATTTGACAGCTGTAGTTACTAGTTACTGTAAGTAAAGGATCTAAATACTTCTTCCACCTATGCCTTCGTGAACAAACCAACTACACTGAATAAACCTCTTTGTCGGCATGAAGAAATAATAAAAACAAGCTTCTGAAAAATTCATAACAATACCAGAAGTATCTTTGTTTTATATACACATTTATATTTTTATATACACTGTACAGATTTCAAAAAAATAAATGGTTGATATTTAACATTGTGCACCCCACGGATGTGTAACTACAAAGAGAAAAGGGAGTGAAAGAGGGGGCTGAGTGATACCAAGGACAGACAGATATCAACAACCCCAGTAAATACTGATGATTTTTTTTTTCCTTTTTTCATACAGGACACTTCACAATCATTTGTACAGTGTATAAATTAAAATGTTGCTGGTTAACCTCTCTTTGTCTCAAGCAGCCCCCCAAGAGAATGCCCTAAATCAGAAATGCAAGCTTGTCCAGTGAAATTTACCAGTTTGTGGTATTTGGCTAGTGAAGAGTGTAGAGAGACAAATCCAGCTCGATTTCTTGAAATTAAAATATACCAAACCCTGACTGGTATTTAACCAATATTTAACTTGCATTGATTAAAGTGACTTTCACTAAGCCTTTGGAATGTAATGCTTTGTCAGCAGCACTCAAAATAATGCCTTGTTAAACACACAGGGCCACCAGGATAGACAGATGACTGTGTTCCTGGTTATTTTGGGATGCTCCGATGCTCTGCTCTGACCTGAGACGTAGCTAACAGTGATGCAAAGAGGTGATGATTATCTCCTGTCTCACCTTTTTTTCCTGCCCCCTCCCGCTTGGAGAGGGAGCGCATATGGTGAAGAGCAAGGCGTGGCGGGGTTTATAAGGCACACACAGAACACTTTGTGCCAGAAAGCATGTGTGCACGACGGGGGTGTTTAGGGGGGAACGTCAGCTGTGATGTTAAGGTGCCACCCTTCATTTTTTGGTCTTGGTGATTCAGATCGGACCAGAAGGACAGAAAGGACAAAATGTTGGTAGCTGCTTCTGTCTGAACTGAAAATCTGTTGTATGATGGTCAAAGAAAACAGGTTTTTTCTAGGGTTGTTGTAAAGCTTGTCTGTGGCATTTTTCCTTTGACCTTCACTCTCAGCTCATGTATAACAGATTTGCCTCCTCCCAAACCAAACGCCCTTTTAAACCACACTGAGGATACATGAGGATAAAATAATCCTGCTATGAAGAGAGGTTTGTTCCAGCATTGTCGTCAACGAGTGCAGTGATTCTTAAAGAGGTGACAACTTTTAAAAAAACATATTTCTTTGTACATCTGGATTGTTTCATACAGAATAAAAACGGTAAACAATGTTGTTCTGTATTAAACTGGCAAAATAGAACTCAGTGCAGATATATACACACACAGAGGGACTCACAGGAAATACAATCACACAAACTAAAGTTCGAATATTGACGCTCACCCACAGTGCAAACACACACACATACACACGTCCAGTAGACAAAAACGAACAGTGGAATGTAAAAAGACTTTTCCCCCCCAGATATTATTACTCTCATTTGTTTCCATTCATCCAATCAGCACGTCTATATGGGACTTTGGGGAGGTCACATTCAGGCAGTGAAGCAAACAACTGGAAGACTGACTTGTACTTAGTTTAAAACCCCCAAAACAACACAAAATCAGGTCTAATATCCTCCCTGGACTCATCGTGCTCTGTACAAATGAAAAAAGGTTTAAAGGGTTTTGTAATGTCTATTCCAGGTTTAATGCAGCTGATAGACACACTGTAACATGGATGACAGGGATAGTGCGTTTAATAGATTCATTTATTTCACCTACATTTGATTTCTCATCATATTTCTATCTGTAACCCTGACAATGCCATTTACTGTCTGCGTTCATAAATTGTCAGTTCACCCAAATCAGGAAATATTCAGTGTAGTTTGACCAAAAAAAAAAAAATCTAAATTCAAGGTCCACTTTCTAGCTTTTCCCTTTCGACTGCATCACGCAGTCCTCCTCAGCAGGTGAAGTTTGCACAGTTGAATCCAAGATCTCATGGTGGAAAAACCACTGTTGAATTCCTGGCTTGCACAAAGTGGCGCCGCACCAAAACTAACCAATTGTGGGGTGGTGCTGCTTTGGTCTTCCTCAGGAAAGGTGTAGCTTTTGGCTCCATCACTGATGTCTTGGTGCATACTGGTGCAAGTTTACTGCCATGTGATCTTGGATTCAACTGAGCAAACTCAATCTGCTGAAGAAAACCGTGAGGTGCGGTTGAAAAAACAAGTAAAAAAACATCAGTAAAATGCTGGTAAGGAGACCTTGAGTAAAGATTTTTTTTTGTCATGAAAACAAAAACATGTTTTGCTCACTTATCCCTACTATTATCAAGCCATGCAGAAATTGTCAGTTTTAGTTTCCATGGTGCCACTGAGACCTATGTGATGGAGGCAAATAGAGTTTTGTTTGTAGCGCACAAATAACTGATGTTGTTGAGGATAGATGTTGTTGTCAGCTGTTTTCACAGATTCCTTCTGGTCCCAATCAAAATCATTCACTGGGGGGTTTGTGGATTATCTGATTAGCCGTTTCAAATGCAGTGAACGCCACAATGAAATCCTCTTTATCTCCTTTGTATCTGGGGTGGCAGCAGTGATTTTAGGGGATCAAACCCACGACATATACATCTGAAATTACCTGCCTGGCTTGATACCCCTTGGGGTATGTTAGAAAATACTATATGTGTGTCTGTGATTTGGGTGGACTGACCCTCTAACCTTAGTGACCTCCCCACGTCTTCAGCTAACTTCAACACCACAAATACTAACAATACTTTATTTTCACCATCATTATCAAGGGCAATGCTGTTTTCAACAATATCTTTAATTTAGCTGTGCACGTCCAAAATACTCCCTCATTCACGCACAAACACACGTACACACACCCATTAACCCACACTTCCACAGTTACGGAAGCTGGCTTTTTGCTTATTTTCTGTGTCTGGAAGAACATGTTGATTCTTTCTTTTGAAAACCAAAAAATAAAACACAACATTAATCACTTTACTCTTTTTTTCTGTCCATCGGGATTTCTTTTCCAAGAAAATAAGAACGTTTTTTTTTTGTTTTTTTGTTGAAGAACTTCATTTGGGGTTACAGCACATCACCCACAGCACGCACAGACAACGAAGGGTTCCAGCCAAGGGAGAATTATTACAGCGGTGCCAGAGAAAGAGTGAAAAGTGAAAAAGATCAAACATGTGTTGAGTGGCAGTCCAATTCCAGTCTAATTCCATTTTAAATACAGCCCATCACTCTTCCATTGCCTGTGTCGGTTTTCCTGATTTTTCAGGCATTTTAAGGGGATGGAGGATTAGTGACAGTAACAGAAGAGGACTTGAAGAAAGAGGTGAGGAGCAGAGTGGAAGGTTCCTCACTGCAACACCGGATGTAGGTGGTAAATGGGTTGCACAGGTCATTCACACTCGGGTGCATGTTTGAACGCAGCCCATCTTGCCGCCACAGAGGATGGTTGGAATATCAGTTTGATCCATTTTTGGTTGGTAGTTTGTTTTCATGGGTGGCAAGAGGTACTGCTCTGATGTTAAACACTGGGAATGGTTGACAAGGTGGAGGAAAGACTGAGGGGTATCTTGAAAAAAAAAAAATCTCATAGAAAGGGGGCACAAAGAGGAAGTGAGTAAAGACATCAAAGACATTTTTAAGTTCAGACAAAGGGATGAGAGGGAGGTCAGGTGGGAATCGGAACTTGACACGGGTGAAATTTAAGGATAGTGTCACGAGGACTGAGGGCAGAGGATATCAAAGAGGCCTGAGAACAAAGAGATGACACACATTGTCTGCAGCCCAAGACTGCAGTTAGGGGGTATAGGGGATATGTGCTGAGAGCAGGGGCTGAGAGGCTGATGCTGAAAAACACTGTAGGCAGGTTGGTCGCTGGGTTCCTCAGGCCTTGAGAGCATGCCACTGGGACACGGCAGTACGAGGACGACCCATCATGTCTTTCCAGTGTTTTACCTCTGCAGGGCCACTCTTCCATGAAAGATAAATCTGTGAGAAAGAAGGAGTCAGTGTAACTCATGTACGTAGGGATTGATGTTATTTGTAAAGAGCCTTCCCAAAGAAAAAAAACAGTGGGGTGTTGAGTAAAAAAAAAACCTCACTGTGTGTCTTAAGTCTAGCCCTGCTTTCACCACTAAGCCTGTCACTCTAATCAGAATTTAACTCAAATCCAGGGCAGGAAAGGAGCCATTAGAGGAAGAGATTTCACATGCTGAAATACTCTGAGAAAGGCTAATGCTGACACTAATGAAGATCAAACACTGAGTCTTTAAGTAATTCTCATGTAGAAAGAAAGTCCTGATCTGTACATGTCACAATACTGTTCAAGTTTTCACTGTCCTCCGACCAGTTTCAAGTTATTCATGAGTGAGCTATAATAGGCAACATATTATAACTGCTGTGTGTAGGCAGATAATATATGTGGTTAGGATGGCAACGAGTACAGCACCTGCAATTACTGTATATGTGTGTGAATGACAGAGGGCACAATAGCTCATCCACAGCTCAAAGAGTATTCTGACAGTGTGTGAAGGATTTGAGTTTTGGGGCCTTTCCAGTGATTTTAGACAGAAATTATGTATTTATGAATTGTGTTAGAGCTCTATTCTCCAGTATGTGTCTATACTTATAGAGAAGTGGGTATTTGGTTTAAAATAAACAAATAAGTCAGTATGCGCAAGGAATTGGGACTGGTGTGGTTAGAGTTGAGTACTAATATATGAATCAGTAATGGGATAATTTGAGTGTGGATGAAATAATGGAATAGCAGAAACTAAGGCAATGCTTTATTTTACGGCTCTGTAAATTCCTAATAATTTCCTCGGAAGTTTCCTGAAAAGAACTATTTAATTTAGGGACAATCATAGCTGCAGCAGAGACAGTGTTAAATTGGTACACTTCCAATGAATTAATTCCAATTAATTGTTGAGTTAGCGTAGCCTAGAGTTGTTAAGTCAGTACAAAGTGTTCATTTGCCTCTCTTAGCCTTGGTGTGTGTAATTGATCCTTGAGAAATTTGGACTAGCCGATCTTGTCCATTTGGCAATAGACGAGTTTCACAGATGAATCATGACTGAAACATTCAGGTAACAAATAGACATTAATACAATGTGCACTATATCAAAATCCAAAGGGATATTCCAGTTATAGTTTGGGGAATTTGGACACACCTTCTACATTTAGTAAAAATTCAAAATGCACATTTTAGGGGGTGACTGTATTCACACACAGGAGCATGCACCTTGCTGGCATGCCATGCTTATTGGTTATTGATGTGAGTCTAGATAAAAGCAACTGGTTCATACTCAAGATGAAGTGTTTTCAATTCTTCTCATTTGTTGTATATTTATGCATTTACAATGCAGAAGATTGGTCTGCGTGTTCCAGCAGGGGTCAGTAGAGACTGGCTCAGTGATCATTTGCTGATGGTCTGTCACAGAGTCAGAAAAACACAGAGGAAGAGAAGGAGAAGAAGAAGAAGAGGGAGAAGCGAAGAAGAGGGAAGGAGATACCTTTCCAATGACATCATTGCGACTGAGCCTGTCCTTGTCCATGACGGTGATAATTATGGTGGTCTCCCTTAGCACGTGGGCAGGCACGTCAAAGGGGAAGGACTCGTTGAAAACAGGGTTCAGGCAGCGCTTCATTACCACCGTCTTCTTCTTCTCCACACGCTTGTCCTTGTGCATCAACCACACTTTTACATAGGGGTCTGAGGAGAGGGAAATATGCCAGTTTGCATGCTGTTTACATCTACAACATCTCATTCCTGTTTATTAGAATTGAATGCAATGTTAGTTTGTGTGCTGTCATGGGTTTAATGTCATTTTCTAGTAGTTAACAAAAAACATCATTTTCTCATTTTCATTTTGAAGCAGGAATGATGTAGATGGGCAACAATAAAAGGACATGCGAGATGAAGGAGCATTTATACCAGAAGTGCCTCCAATGTCCATGGCTTTGAGGTTGCGGGCTTTGATGATGCTCACAGTGATGGTGTTGGCTGTGGGGTTGTAGCACAGAGACACCAGCAGATCCCCTCGACTCCCCTGGAGATATTATACACAACAACAGCCGGATTGTTTACTTTTTTATCCCCTTTTCACATTGTTCTCCCTTCTGTTGCTTACTGTGTGTTTCTGTTTCTTCCTCTGGCTGTCTGTGTTCTCTCCGTCTACCTGTCAGCCTCTCCATATTCCCTTCTATCTCTTCTCCCACCAGCACGCTGCCACATCTCCCTCGGGAGCATCACGGCAGCCAGGAATGACATCACCCGTTACATTCTGTCCCATCTTCTCTTTCCCCTCCTCCCTCTCCTCCCTGCCCCTCTTCTTTCCTCTACCTCCTTCCTTCCCTCCCTCCCCTTTCCATCTTACTCACGCTGCCATCGCTGCATGGCTTCAGCTCCTTCCAGAAAGTCTGCATGTTGGCCAGATCCAGTTTGTTGAGGGGGATGGACACCTCCCCTATGGGGTCATTCCTGCTGAAGCGGTCGTAGTCGAGAACCTGCAGGTACAGAGTCCTCTGGACCACCTTCTCATAGGGGAACCCTGAGAAAGAAATTGACGCAACACAGTTCCAATAAGTCACAGTGATGTGCATAGAAAAGGAACAGCTTAAGAGTGCCTGTATATGCTGTGAACATTGTTAACTTCATGTTTAAGGCATTAGGAAAGCCTCCTCCATCGAACCTTCAAACAGGAAGGTCTCATTCCAGTGGGGGTTTAGATTCTTCCTCTTGACTTTGGTCTCCAATTTGTGCTTCTTGTCTGGCAGCAGGTAGAGTTTAACAAACGGATCAGAGGTGCCGGAAAAGTCCTTAGCAGGCAAATCCTGGCCCTTGAGAATTTTGACAGTGAGGGTGGAGTCCTGAAAACTGTATCCAACACTGAACTGAATACGACCCAGCTTCTCACACACTGGACCCTCATGATCATCCTCCTCCGAACCTGGAGACAACTATAGAGATACAGGAGGAAGAGGAGATAAATGTTATGTTATTTTTGTTATTCATCTCTAGGTGGTTGATATGTTTTAATTACATTGTAATGGAGGTAGTATTTATTGGTTTAATACTGGTTCACTGGACATTTGGAAACAAGTTATTACAGGATATAAATTTTGTGTTCATAAGATATGCACACCAAGTCTCCAAGAGCACCTACATCCTTGGAGGAAAAAATTATTCTTGCTTACAGAGATGCAGAATAAGCTAAAACCAAATCACATTTCACTTGAGATTAGTTTGTTCTTAAGATAATTAATCAATTATTATTTTATTATGAAGTAAACCAGGAGAGAAATGCACACAAAATATCAAAAAAACCTCTCAGTATAACACAATACAACAGCACCACAAACTGTGGCCTCCAAAATGACTGTTGTTGACAAAACAATCTCAACTCAAGATTTACTGACTCGCTTGTTCTAGAGCTTTTGACCGCATCACATGGTCCTCATCAGTTTGCTCAGTTTCTATAGAAGTGTAGATGTTAAAACTGTCCATGATTCTTAGCACCTCTAGGACTCATCCATGTTGACTTACTGTAAAGGTCAACACTGAAAAGTACACTAATACTTTCTACAATCCCACAGTGTAATGTGTTGCATGTTACACTGTGGATGCAATAGATTACTATTGTGCAAGAACACATCTGTCAGTAATGACGCATTTTCTCAGAATAGTGAAATGTTTGAGCATCTATCGTTTGATAGCAACTGAACAAGCTAAATGTCTGGATGAGGACCATATGATACAGTCGAAAGCTCCAGAACAACACAAGTGAGTAGACCTTGAGTTGAGATTGTTTTGTCAACCGCTGTTTCCAAGGTCAAGAATGAACTGTCAAGCTCGACCATGAAGTTGAATCAATACCTCTAAAACAGTCTCTGAACATTATAATCTTCATGAAGGATTTATTGCAGGGCTGATGTATTAAACTGCAGTAGTTTTAAGCAGGTGGATCTGATGAACTACCAATGGAGTGTATAAGGGTGTACAAAATGTAGTACCATGAGAATTGTACCTCTATTATCAGACCACTGGGTCAAACTCCATATTTACAGCATGTTCACACACAGATTAAACACTTCCAGAAGAGCTGACAAGTGGTATCACACTAAATAGGAGTCTTGGACTCCAATCCACAGGGGGCATTAATTCTGCACTTTAACATTAAAAACACACAGCTCACAACTGGCAAACTAGCGTAATGTTATGTCACATGGCCGCTGTCTGCTGCGCGATACAGGCAGAAAGTGTCCATGGCTGTGTGCAGATGAGGGGCAGATTATCTGTTGGTAGACAGACCCTCTGCCTGATGGTGGCGTGGCCTGGAGGGAGGGAGAGAAATCCAGTTTAAAAAGTGCTATCTGATGGTGGAACAGCTAGAGGCATTACTCAAGGAGCAGTTCCAGAAATTTAATATCCAATTCCGTATTCTCCCACATATTTCTGATGGTGCTGCTCAGCCTCATTCTCCATGCTGAATATGATCACTTTTCATTATGCAGTCCTCCACCCAACAGCTGGCCTAAATTGCTTTTCCCCATTCTCTGCGTTGGGCGCTCTCTCTTTTTTTTCCCAGAGTCCTCCCTTCTCATTCAACTCTTAAAATCTCCTCTCTAATTTCTTTTTCTGGAACCAAAACAAGCCATGTGCAGCAGATGCAAAATCTCTTGGAGCACAAAACATGGCCAGGTCTGTACAACACTTTAAAGGATACATGTGGTGATGTTTTATATTTTTCTTTTAAGAAATTCATCGAAAAGACCAAAACAAACAATGAATTGGTTCTATGAACAAGTGTTGTCTGTCTAGCTAAAGCCTGATAGCTTATGTGCCGTTGACCTCCATTGTTGTCCAAAAACTATTAAAAACTCTAAAATTTGCCACATGTTGCACTGGCTGACATGTTCCTTCATTACAATAAACATGGGCACTGTAGTGTATTTTTGCTGCTGTAAATCTTCACTTGCCCACAAAATGTGTATCAATCCGCAGCTGAAAATAGTCCCCAACAAATGCACTATTTACTCTTGTTTGAGTAGCGTTTGCTCAAAGCTACACTGCCCCGCTGTTTTAGGAAATTATTTAGCCTTTTTTAAAAATGAAAGTATATATTCCCGACCAGTTTTTAAAGATTTACATCTTCTGTAGGAACAAATGGGCTTAGGAGTGAGTACTACAGACAGGCTGGGAAAGTCAGAAAGCATTTAGAGATGGACTAACGGATTACTGGTTTTGGTCTTTGGTCTTATCTTTTAAACAAATAAAGCACTTATAAACTCTGCAAATGTGTGGATGTATGATGACACAGAGGCAAAGACACACTCACACCACACTATCCACGGCTATCCACTATCCACCACAAAAAATGAAAGCAGTGTCAGAGTACATCCTGATAAGCACCATGTGATGCTGACAGGACCCCCATCCATCCTCCCCCAACCCCTATCACCTGAAACGCTTGAGAGGGCTGGATGTATATATACTCTGACATTCAATGCCATTTCTCAGTATCCCTTTTTTCTTGTAGTCTATGGAATAAAGTCTGCCATTGCTTTTCCTAAAGCAGCACAAGTGGCTCAAAAGTGCTGGATGGGTATTTTCAGCATGAAAGGAGGGTTGTGTAACATATAGACGCCTTTGGCAAAACTGCCCAGAATGAGTATTATCATTAAGCACCACCACTGTGAATTCCTCAGACACACCATGAGACCCACATAATTACACACTGCTCATACCATCTCTGCCATATTCTCGCAGCACCCACAGCACTGCGTGTTCTTTCACAGCTAATTACCGAACCTCGCTGAATAAGGCGCACGTTTCTTCCCCTCCCAGTGTCTCACTTCAGGGTGATGATTACTGTATGTTTCAGTTAGCTGAGATACTGTACGGCAATAACTATCTGTGATGCTCTACAGGTGGGTGAGCTGAGTGGGATGGAGACAGTACTTCTCGAGTGATGAAAGACTTGTGAGGAGGAAACACTTCTCAACGGACTTCGCTCAGTTGAAGTGTGTAGGCTTTCTTTTCTTGCCGTCTTCTCCAGAACCAACACAGTGTATTATTTAAAGTAGGTGGTAGACAAATAAATGTAAACACCACATGCAAAATGACTACAAAGGGTGATTCTGGCTTATCACAACTTATCTTATTTTGGTGGCTTTGGCCATCAGTTATGAAAATTGCACTCGCCAAAATAATGACTGTGATCTGGCAAGGTATAGGTCGAAGTTAAACCAGGAGATCTGTAGATAGTGATAGATTTTTAGGGTGGACAGATTTGGAAATAATTTTAATGCCTTTATTTTATGTTCCAAATAAGTTTGGCTAACCTGGGGGTTGGCTTAAAACCCACATGATAATAAAATAATATTATTACTGATGGTCAAAACTACAAAAAAAGGACCCAAGTTGTAAGACAATGGATTGACAACACTGAACTCTAACTTAATCACAATCTTGGATGCATTATAGCTACAATGCCAGTATCAGTATTTGTCACCTATAAATCAGCACTTGCAGTTTTTAAAGCAACCTAACAACACAGCTCCAAAAAGGCTCAAACTATACATGCATTTGACAAAATAAGTTCCACTCAAGGTCCACTCACTCTGGAGCTTTCAACCATATCACAAAGCTGCTCAGAATCATGTAAAGTTGGAAAATCTACGGTTCAGTCAGAGACAAGGTACTGACCATTTAAAGAATGGTAAAACAGTCAGATTTGGCAGAGAAGGCTCTGCTCTTTGAGGGAGTTTTCAAAGAATATGAACATAAATCTCAGTTAAATCCAGGAAGAAGGAAGAGCTCCTAGTGGAGGAGAAGGCTGCAGCGTTGGCATGAGCGTATGAGCAGAGTAGCAGTGACAAGTGTACGGTTATAATGGCCACAGTGCATTATTATGATTGGATATTACTTGCCACGTAGCTGTAAATGAGCCAGACACTGTAAACCATGTATGAAACGGCTGATGCCAACTACGGTGCTCTGCCTGAACTAATGCTATGCTCCATTTCCATGATTATTGAGTAAACTTCATCTGCTGATAAAGTACTTGTGATGTAGTGAGTAAGTGGACTTTGAGTCAACTGCTGTTTCCAAGGTCAAGACAGAATTGTCAAACTGTATCAAACAAGAGAATAAGCTGCTACAAGGTAAAAAACTAAGCAACACAGACATAATGAACATAAACAGTACAAACAAGGCTTATATGTACTGCTACATTTCATTTAAGCTAATATAACCTGCTTTTATAACAGTGTTTACGATGGTGATTAGGTACTAATATATAAGTCAAAATCCTATTTTGAGGTTTTTACATTATTTTGTCTCCCCCCTTGTCTCATCTTCTACTTCCTTGTCTCAAGGCCTGCATGTAACTTTCATCTTAGATTAAGAAAGATGATCTGGAAGCACCATTCGAGTCTTTCAGCCATCTCATTTATTATGATTTAAAAGGCTTTGCTGACAGCAGTCCTCCTCCTCTTAATATAGATGAGTTCAGCAATGCAGAAAAGAGACAGACCACAGATGAGTTAGTGGTGTATCAATAAAATGTGTCTCATGGGACCACAGATATACTGTGTTGATATTGTGCGTTACCATGAGCATGTCACTGGTGACTGAGTTGGCCAAGTCAGAAACAGAAGAGTTGGCATCGTGGCGGCGTCCGGTCTCGTCTGGGGTCTGACCTCTGGGGCTGCTGCCTGGTTTGTTACCCGGAGTCCTGTTCAAAAGGACACACACACACACACACACACACATTTTCACATAAACATGCTCATATTCTGTGTTGGTGTCCACATACTTTTGTGTACTTTTGATCCGGGGCTGTTTTTCATGGTTTGGGCCTTGCCCTTCAGTTCCAGTGAAGGGATTTCTTCATGCTACAACATACAATGATATTTTAGACAATACAAGTTTGTGGCAACAGTTTTGGGAAGGTCCTTTCTTGTTTTAAAATGACTGAATTGTCCCTGTGAAAAAGGAGAGGTCCATAAAGAAAAGTTTTCCCAAGTTTGGTGTGGAAAAACTTGACCTCAACACTTTTAGGATGAACTGGAACACCAATTAGGACCCAGGCCTTCAACATCAGTACCCGACCTCTCTAATACTCTTGTGGCTGAATGGGAGCAACCTGGTTCCAAAATGCTTTGGAAGTAATTCCAAAAAATGGAGGCTGTCATAGGAGACTCTTGAGGGACTGCTACAGCCTGCAAGGCGAGGGTTATGTGACAGAAGGAGGGAGTAGAAAGAATAGGTAGGCTACTTTTCAGTAGCTGTTCCTAGCTAGGCTTTTTGTACTCTAAGAAAGTAATCAGCAGAGAAGCACACGACATGGCCGTCCTTAATAAATCTCTACAACTTTCTACAGCAAAGAGAAAAATGCTGGTTCTGTTCTTTCATCTGTACAGTATTTCATTTGGACAAAGCAGTACCTTATGTCTGTGATTCAAAAGTAGGCTAATCAATAACAAATTATAAAATTTAGAATTATTAAAATTATAATACAAAATTAGCAGCATATTAAAAGCATACTTTGACACATACGGAAATACACTTTCTTTCTTGCAGAGTGTTAGATGAGAAGATTGATGCCACCTTCGTGTCTGTACACTAAATATGTAGCTGGCGCCAGCAGCCGGTTAGCTTAGCTTAGCATGAAGACTGGAAACAGGGGGAAACAGCTAGCCTGGCTCTGTTCAACAGTAGCAGAATCTGCCTACCAGCACCTTTAAGACTTACTAATTAACATGTTGTATCCTATCTATAAAAATTGCACGTTGTGGTTTTACGAGGGGTTTCTCAGCTGGGAGACCAGTGACTTGTAGTCTCCACTGGTTGCCTGGCAACTGCTGTTTCCAGTCTTTATGCTAAGCTACACTAACGGGGTGCTGGCGCCCGCTACATATTTAGCGTACAGACACGAAAGTGGCATCAATCTTCTCATCTTAGTAGCTTCTTATTTACCGTACAAATATGGGAGTGGTATCAATCTTCTCATCTTAGTAGCTTCTTATTTACCGTACAAATATGGGAGTGGTATCAATCTTCTCACTGTACTCTTCGTAAAATTTCACTTTAATGGCCATGGTTTTGGGATCGAGTTGTTGAGTAAAATTATAGCAAACGAGCTAGACATACACCAGTGTGAAACCACCCGTCACTTCACACACTCATATGTCATCAACCAAAACCCAAATTTACAGTAAAACACCTGTAGAAATACACAATAATATATCTGACAGATAACCCTTGAAACAAAAAAATACTAAAATTAGTGTAAGTGTAAAAATTGCTCCTGACTCATATTATGTAACAATTTGGTAAACAGGGAAAATGCAAAGATCTGATACCAGTCTAGGCATATTAACAAATAAGACTAATGAGCACTTATCGCTGTGAGAGAGACGACTCAGGGAGAAAAAACAGAGTCAGAGAGACAGAAATAGCGAGCGAGGGAGCAGGCGAGCTGTAAAACACAAAGGTAAAAGCAGAAGTGAGATTAGAAGAAGATATTGTGGGAAAGATGATCCGAGAAGGAAAGATAAATTTGACTTATCTGTGCACAGAGGTTGAGAAAAAGTGAAGGAGAGGATTTGTCTTTGTTAAGACTCTGAGGATTAATAGAATGAACAAAGTGAGGTTACTGACTCAAATTAATGTGAGACTGAGACATCGCCTGACGCACACAATAACACACACAAGCATGAGCTGAAAGAGAAATCGAGGAGAGGAGAAGCGAGATGGGATAAAAGCCTGGAAACAAAACAGACCAGATTTGGTTTGGGTAAAGAGTCGGATGCTCTAAAGCAGAGAAAAGGAAGCAAACTGACACGTTACATGGGCAAGCAAAATAGAAGGAGGCTGGAGAAAGAGGGCCGAGAGATGGACAGGGTTTGTACGACAAAGAGACAAGCGAGAGTGAACAAGAGAAACCCAGGGAGGAGGAGAAAAGGATATGGTGTGGAAGAGAAAAGAATCGATTCGTCACTCTGCGTTTATTTCCTGTGATCTGCAGGTCAGAGCAGCAACAATGCAGTGCGGACTTAATTCAAAATGTAATGGTTTCTGTTTCAGATGCTTGCCAAATACAGCTTACTATTTTATGTATCCGCTGATAAAGACATCTGAAACATTATTTGTCTAACAGGTTGAACTGATGTAAGCAGAGGAAGCTAAAAATGCTCAATTACAGCTTCTAATATCAACCTCCTAACACATCAGGGAATAATGTGTTATACCTTAAAATAATTACATAACACATGGCAGTCACACGCATAACACCTGGCTGTCTCGCTGTGCCACTGACATGACTCCCACTTGTGTTGTGGTTTGTTCAAGGACCCACTGTTTTACCTATTTTAGCCAAAACTGATAAATGAATTAAGTTTGTTGTTATTATGATGTTTTATATGTTTATTATTGTGTACGTCTGTGAATTGAATTATCATGATTCTGTTTTTTGCAGGGATACTTATGACTTTGGTTAATTTTGTCTACATTAATGCTAAGATGATCGTAGCCCATAGACTGAAAATGGGATTAAGATCATCTAAGTCTTATGATGCTTTTGAGAAATAGGGCTGTGATCAGTTGGTCAAAAAAGGTGCTGAGCTAAGAGTGGAACAAAACAAGTTTTTGACCAAAATGTATAACACATACAAGAACAGAGGAATAGAAAGGTTAAAGGGTTTGATTTTGCTCCAGTCGAGTCTGCATGTTCAATTTATTTACTACCAAATAAATCAATGTGCAGATGCTTAAAACTTTCTTGTAATCCATCAGTTTTTTGTCACCTTTATGTTTTCAGCCATGTGTTTTGTATTGTGAATTGTAGGGACTGGCTTGAAAACTGTTGGTTGTTGGTTGACTAGAGCACATAATATATGCCTGCTGGGTCTTTACCCAAAGAGTCTATAAACGCGTACTTGTAGGAGGGGTTGGCTCAGTGACAGCCCATTGAACCCTACTAAATCAACACCCAACACACAAGACAGAGACCACATGAATCTTCAACAATCAACCTCACATAAACACAGCCGGGAATTTTCTCCATTATTTACAGGGGAGATTTCATTCTACTGTGCTGCTGTGAATATTTGGCTATAAATCATCTCAGCCATGCAGAGCACATGCAGTACCTTAACATAGTGCATATAAAAACTGTTGTAGTTAATGCAGGCCTGCATATATTATGCTTGTTTTTTTTCCTAACTGTAAAAATATTCACTACTCTGTCTGCTCCAGTCTAATCGAACACCGAGCCAACCACACAGTCTGACTGTTTTTGTAACATTTGCATAAATCTGATGCAGTGTAAAGTCAAAGACTGTCAGTTGTGCCAGTAAAAGCAACAAGAGGAAAAAAGTTTGTCGGACAATATGCGAACAGAGCAGATGCTCCTTTCTATCTAACTTAAGACACACAGACACACAATTAGGTGTTCTGTGGGCAGGCAGGCACAGCAGTTTAACAGGCGGAGATGTGAAGACAACATCTGTCAAAAAGTAGAAAATGAAAGCTAGAGAGAGGGTTTTATTACAGTAATACAAAGCAAATCAAAGCAGAGTAATACCCTCACTTCAGGTTGACGACCTAATTTATCAACTAAAAACAGAGCATGTGTATATTTCATTGACTAGTCAGTGTCAACTCATGAATTTAACTGACAGAAGCTAAAACCACAAACATGAAGTAGCCAAATTAAACCAAATTATTTGTAGTAATGTGTCCTATTTATTGTGTGTAACAGTGATGACATCCGTGTGTCCTATTTTAAGAGAGGTAATGAGTTCATAAGAGGAAACAGGTACGCTCCTTAAAACGGACGGCAATATGTTTGTTTCCCCAAGACAGTTTCTTAATTTTATTTAATCTTCTGTGGATCTTCTTGCAGGTGTACAAGGGCAATTTTCTCTTTGTTTGCGTGATGTGTCATTTACAAAGAGAGTTCACTGCTGTCGTATGCTCTGACGCAGGTTTCATGCTGTCAGTCGCTGAGTTGTAAATAACATTCCCAAAAATAATCAAAACATGAGATGATTCTCTCTCCTTTTTTACCACATGAATTTGCTTTGGGGAAACACACACATTTAATAGAGATATATCAGCATAATAATAGACTTGTTTCATCAATATCCTGCATTCCTAAACGATTCATAATAGACAAGTACAGTTGGGGTGTCTGCTTGCCGTGGTCACCATAGATTGACGTACGGCGACATGAAAGGCAAATAAACCTGCCGCTGCACAGAGCGTCCTCGAATCACGACTGTTGACACGGCAGCGGCCTGGGGGACATGGAGCAATTGGGTGTGGTAGTGAGGTGAGTTCATCCATGCGTGTAAATATACATATTTACTCACTGTCAAATATATACACACAACTGCACATACACACACTCGGGCTGCAGCAGGGCACTGGTGCTGCGTAACATCTCAACCAGACATGATAACGTCCTCAAATTAGCCGTTTGTTCGGAGATATAAAGAAAGTGATGAGACGTGTTGCAGAAATACTCCTGTGTAACACGCAGGAAAGAGGAGGAGGAATTATTCTCTTTCTATTGGATTATGTCTCACTAAAAACAACATAATTATTATTTTGATTCAGTGACAAAAATAGACATAAACTCAACATTTTTGCAATTTCCAGACAGTAAGAATTAGTGCTCATGTATCATGCCACGGTGATAACCTTTGGAATTTGCCCAAACAGAAGGAAACATATCTGTAGCTGTGAGATCTCCCTGATAGCAACTATCTCGTCTAAAACACAACACCAGTTACATAATTCATTCTTTAGAGGTTGTTGTAACCATGACTACTGAAATGTGTGCTCCCACTTAAGGTTGTACTTGCTACCATCATGTATTTTACTCGGGGGTTGTAGTAACCATGGTAACAGGAGCCTTCAAAAGAGGGCAGTAAAATCCAAGGAAGTTCCACAGAGAGGGGCATATATTGAAAATAGCAAAAGCCCACAGGGCAAAGGGACCAAACATTTAAAAAGCCTTTGAAACACACTCCTGGAACACACTCTTTGACTCCCCTCATACCTACACTTCCCCAACCCCCTGTGACCCTGCGAACACACCACAGCACACACCACTGGGTATGTGTGAGCTCATGCTGAAAATGGCTGATTCATAAATGCCAAAA
>NTHP01000029.1:1089919-1130687 GCA_003416845.1 Oplegnathus fasciatus
AAAAAAAAAAAGTGCACAACAACCTCCAGCCATGATACTCAAAACAACAGGCAACGACAGAAATGAGCAACTATGGAGTTTTCTTCCCCTTTTAATAAAACAGTCTGGATCATCAGACTGAAACGAGCTCTGATCTCACTCCGCACTTGATGGTAGGGAAATGCAAATGAACTACCAGCAAGTGTGTGAAACAAAACTAATGAGCACACACTCACATGCAATCCTCCTGGAGGTCGAGGGCAATGTCCCTGGAGAGCGACCACTTCGATCGGACGCACTGAAACTCAAAACCCTGACTTTTGACCTCATGGCCTCAATCTGGGACTGAGTTGTAAGTCATCTTCTGTGTAATTGGACAAAGCAGGTCATCACATCCCAGGGGACAATGCAGAGACATCTTATCTCCTCTTACTATACAGTATGTCTCATGTGCATTGTCTGTTGGAGAGTCTGTTTAGCATTGATTAAGAAAGACTAAATAACTGAAAAGTACACGCTTCATTCACCCAGCCTTGATAAAAGTATATCATGTAATTACAGGAGAAGCGACTGGATCGGAAAAAAAAAAGAAAATTCAAGCAGAGGTCTGGCAGGAGTATGAGCAAGAGAGTCTTCACAGAAGATTCAGAGCAGGCAAAGCAACATGCAGCCCAGATTTACCGGAGGACAAGAATTTAATCAGCGTGTTTGTGTTTTCACACACGTGTCGTAACAAATTCTTTGCTCTTTGTGACCATATTATCCTGCTGCATGCCTCCTCATAGCTGGGACCCGGGGTACTATGAGATGTCTGTTGTGCACGCACATCTAGCTGCCATCTGTTTGCTTAGAGATGGCACTTTAGTATTTGTATGCCCACTTTATGAAGCAGACTTTTTTATTTTCTAAATATAACTAGTCGGAGGTGTGAGAAGTGATTGGAATGAAAACTATATCAAATGCTTAGCGATGAAACATTCAGCAGTATCTGTCTCAAATTACTTACGTCTTCAGTTATCCATTCGAAGCACTTCACTACATAAATACATTATCTGTTATTTGACAAATAACCTTTTGATCTGTTTGCACTGTCTCTCTTAGAAATTACGTTTACAACAGCAAATATGATTAGGTAAAAATGCAAGGCCGCCTGGATTACATTTTTTATCAACATAATGTGGAAACGTTGTTAATAAACATCAGGCTCAAAATATTAATTCTGAAAGTATCTGCAATAAATGTACAAAAGTAATAAAAATGTGTTACGATGCATGCTTACAGTTTAGCTGTCCACTGTGTACAAGGGGACTAAATACTGATCACCCAGAGAAGAGCTCGGCCTGTAATAGAAAGCTAATTCTAAAAACCTATTTTTGTTGGTATGTTACTCTCTATCAGTTTCAGTTGTCATACTCACAGAAGGCATGCGAAAAATAATTGAGTTAACCTGCCTTAGGATATGAGATAAGTTATAAAGTGACAAAGATGTATTGCATTTATTTTTATAGCTGGATTCATGTGAGAAAACAATATGAAATAATATTGACTTTTATCATTTAGGTGAATTAAACAAGCAAGAAATAGAGCTGAGATTGTAAAGAACTATGATGTGCATGTAAAACATTTGGAGCCAAACCTTAAGTCTTAACACTTGCAATTAGTACAGACATTTAAAGGTGATGTTATAGAAAGCTTGTGGGCGTGTGAGCAAATACACAGAAAACTGTCCATGAGGGAATCGTATTCCTTTTTCTGATGTTCAGCAATGAAGCAGATTTATCAGAGTCTGGCCGAGCTGGCAGATGAGCGCTGCTGTGACATCATCCCGTCACAACGCCAGTCAACACCCTCGGGAAAGGGTGGATTAGGTGAATAAGGAGATAGTGGAATGGAAAAGGAGAAAGAGAAGGAGACACACTGGCATGAGAACGGAGCTAAATAAGAAAAAAAGGTTTAATGGATGCAATTAAATAAAGCTTGGAGGAGAGATTGAGAGAGAGGGCAGAGGGAACGAAGGAGAGATGAGGAGAAAGTCTTACTGAGAAACGAAATGACGGCTACAGAGGGTAGAGAGGAAATTGATGAGGGGATGGGGAGAGGAATGGGAAGCAGAGGGAGAGGGAGGGGACGTGGATGGACGGGTGAGAACATGAGGGATGAGGGTTTCCAGCAGGGCCTGGATAGAAAGTGTGTCTCCATAAACATACTGTATCTGGGTCTTGCTGATCATACATTCGCCCTAGGAGACCATGAAACACAATATAGGTCTCATGTCCCATGATGGATGAGACCCAGGCTCCAATGTCAGCCCACTCAGCGCTCCCCACCAACAGGGACAAATCACTCGGCCACCGCCCCCCTCAACACACAGCCTAATACAACTAATGGAGCCATCTACAGTGTTCGACTGGCTTGATGCTCTTTGAATAGACTTCTGCTGCCTTGTTCTTGAGATTTGTCCACTGGGAGTTGCTGTTTTTGTAAATCACGCTCCGTGCATAAATAACCTGTAGTGATGTAATATCCTTTTCAAAATTAGAGATAAAAGTCAATAACATTTGTTTAATTTCTTCGAGAACACTGTTTTGTTTCCTTCCACCATTCACTGTCACCTTCGCTGAGACGTCTCCCTCACTCTCCTTTCATGGGCTCTCTTAAATCAGCTCCCTTCTCATAGCCACAAGCAGCAACCAGGGAAATGGTGAATGAGCTCCAGACTTAGATCTGACAGGTTTTTTTTAAAAAGATGCCTCGTTTGTGCTGACCTACATCGCTTTTTCTTTCCAATCATCTTTCCTCCCAGGCCACTGCCGGCTCCAGAGGCTGCCATGGGGACCAGTGGCCGACCTGGAGAGTCATTAGGAGGCTTGACTCACTGTGATTGCTGGCTCAGACACACAACTGAAAAAGTCAGATATGCCAGCTGATAGAGGGTGGCAACAACTTCCTGCTTGATTAATACTGTACAGTCTGGCATTGTGCAACTCAGCGAGTGCAGTATAACGTTTCACTGCCAAGATTACATCTGATTCCAACCGAGGCCTCCCATACTAACAATGTACACACCCAAAGTTTGAAAAACAGCACACATAAAATGTAATGTAGTATTGATCTTAAAGTGTTTACCCTCATCTCCAGATAACAATCTACTAAACATTTTCCTGTTCAGACTTTGGGTGAAAATATCAAAAATAAGCTCCTGCACACTGCCAACACTTATGGTAATTTTGTTAAAGCTGCAATCATTGATTATTTTTTTTGGGGGGGGTGTCACTAGGTGGCAGTGGAACAAGCTGATAATACAACATTGACATATCATATATCACCTTATGAAGTAGTCATGGCGAATGTGTTAGCAAACAGTTCATTTGTAGTCATGTTACTGGTCACCCAGTGGATGTAAGTAAATATACATTCTCCTTTTAGTTTTGTTTTGGTCTCCACCAGCTCCTGAGGGAAATATCTGGCTCTGATAAGCATCTTTGGGTTTGTCACTATAGTGACACCCTTTACACATTACACATATTCATTTAATCCATTGTCAATATGAAAATTATTGATTAGTGCAGCTTTAAAGAGCTACATTACAGTAAAAGAACCTTTACCATGCATTTCACTTATCAAGCCACAGTAAATAGATATATGTACATACTTCAACCAATCATATGGACCAAACAGTCAATTATCCAAAAGAACATAGAAACATGGAATAAGGCAGGGAAGGAGAGGGATTTTAATACCTAGAAACAAGAAGAAACATTACATCCCAGCAAAAGAGATAAATTCCCAAAGAAATATGCAAAACAGATAGAAGACAGAATACAGTATCTTAGTATCTTACTTTGGAAACTTTTTCCTCTCTTATTTCTTGTGACATTTTTCCAAAGACAATGTCTGTAAGGTTTGTCTCTTTCTTTCCCACTGGAGCTTCTACTTTCCTCTCAAGCGTACATTTTTTTATGGTAACACAGTGCATGTTTCTCATTTAAAGGTTATGAATGATCAACCACACTGAAAGCACTTATTATACCACACCAGGACTCTGAGCAGTGTTGAAAATATAACAAATACCTCAGTATCAGTGAATTAAAAAGACGTGATTATCAACTGTGAAAGCAAAAAATGTGACAGGGGATTTTACTCTAGACCAAACACTCAGAGTGGTCCACAATCTGCTATTTGAACGTCCCATCATTGACAGTCTGTTTGGGCACAATGTATTCATGGCTTGTATTGGATGGAAGCAGACTTTGATATGCTCCATTTCAGAAACCGTTGCACATTTTACAGCTTTTACAGACTCAACGTTCAGAGTGGAGGTTGTCCAGGGCCAGTAAGCTCTTTTGGGTTTATTCATATTTATTTCCCTGTTGCGACTCTGTGTGTGGTGAATCTCTGAGCTCATTAAGATGCAGCTCCTCCATGCAACAACAGCTTTCTGAGATGATAATAACACAAACAGCTTCAGAGCTTCCATCATAGTTATCTGCAGGTGGGTGATTATGTCCAGTCCACCGCAGGGCTTTGGCCGATCTACCACAGTGACCCAAACTGACTTACGTAACAAGAAGCTCCACATAAGAGATTAGAGGACCTTTCACTTAACACAGAGCGAGAAAACACCGGCTTTGTCTGTAGATAACAGATCAGCGAGAAACAAAATGTGTCCTTTGACAATAATATAATTAACTGTAATCACAGCAGCATTGGTGTCTTATGGGATTTTATCTCAAAGATGTAATAAGTACAAGACAGCTTTTACAGCTTTTGTAGACACCAGCCATAGCTGCTGCTGCTCCAAATCACAGATTAACATTAAACATCTAACACAACACAACACACTGGTGGTAATGAACTCTGTAAATTTGTTCAGGGATGATTTTACCGTCACATTACCTTCACCTCATATATGCATGTGAGTTCAGCCGTCATTGACTAAAACAGGCTCTTCTGCAAGTATTTAGTTTTAGGCTTTAATTGAGTGACAGGCGGTAAAAATAGATCATATCTCAGTGTTATGTTGCAAGCTTTGATGAGCAGTTCTCAGCGTCTGAGTGCACACCACAACAGTATCTGCCTGTATATCACTACTGATACACAAACCCGCAGTACGAATAGACAGGTCATACATCTCCTCATTTATGTAAGCATATTTTCCTTTGAACAAGGGCAACAATTGCGGTGTTTTATGAGAAAATTATGATTCCTGGCTACAAGTTCCCAAGCAGCTGTGGTGTAGATTAATGACAACTGATTGAATTCTAAAAACACATTAAAGCTGCATCAATCAATAAGTTTTATAATAACAATCGATCAAATGACGGTGCGCAATGTGAAAGAAATCGCTCGTAGTGATAGCCTGAGCAAGAATTATCACCAACTCTGCAGTTCCCCTCAGCTCTATGGAGCTTTTAAGCCTCTTTTAGTTCATTGTTTTGGTTTTACAGCCCACAGATTTAGTGTTTTGTTTCACTCTCACTGTTTTTATTAACTGTGTTTCCAGCAGCAGCTGGACAGACAGCTGTTTTCAGTAAAAAAGCTCTGATAAACCCACTGTGCACTCCCTGCCCAGCACCAAACTGCAGACAGACAAAGTTAGCGACAAGCTGGTGAACACTGTGGAACATTTAGGACCTAAATACCCAAATATTTTCCTCAGGAGGTGTAGGAGACAAAAACAAAACTAAAAAGTATATTGAATAAGAATTAGATTTGCCAGGTGGACACAAACACGACTCTAAATGAATGATAATGTTGTTCTGTGTCTGGTGGTTGTGTAAATAGGCTACTGTTTGCTAACATATTCACCATAACAACGTCAGTGTTGTGTTTACAGCTTGTTCTGCTGCTCACAAGGGGCCAAAAAACATCAGTTACTGCAGCTTTAATTACAAATGTCTAGATATCTAAAAGCTGTTGGATAAGCACAGGGTGCCACTTGGTCTGCTTGCTTACTGTCCGTATTTAGAAGGATTGACTGAACAAATATAGATTTGACCTACAGCGCACACAGCTGTTGCTTTTATCCTATTATTTCTCTATTATCAGATTTGGTGTTTGTAGATATTTGTGCTCCGAGCTGTATTTGATTTCATTAATAAACCAACAGAATCTCAAACCTCTATGGGAGCATCTATTTTTATCTTGTAGCATATTTCTCTAGAAAGTGGAGAGCAAAGGTTTCCCACTCTTCCTGTCTCTCTTTCACTGTCTGACAGCATCTTGTCTCGTCACATATATTCTCGGCCGGATCATCCTGCTCCATCGTTCTCAGTCCGCTGGGCTCCATGAAAACGGCCGAGAGCGAGCCAGCAGACGAGCGCAGGGAGCTTACGGGGTAACTACAGAGACAGAGAGTCGAGAGAGACGGACAGAGATGATGATGGAGAGCTGTTATTAGTTGTGGAAGGACACTAGACGACTTGGCCCACGCGACCCCCTCAGGGTAGAGGCTTGCTGGCTGGCTGTGATTAGAGTTAGGTGCTTGACAAACCTCCAGACAGTGAGAGGGAGAGAGGATGAGGGGGAGACAAGAGGTAAGCTGGTCCTCATCCCCTGACTGACCCTTAGACATTTTAAATCAAATTCTAAAGGCATAAAAAGGAGCCCAATTGTTGAAATAACATCAAAAACAAGACAAATGTATCTTTCCAAAGATATGCTCTTTTCTTCCAAGACAGACTGCTATTTTTCATCAACCGAAAATTCACAGATGACCTACTTAGAAAAGCACACTTGGATGCACTGCACAGAGGTTTTGAGAAAACTTTGTGCATTTTAAGAAATTTAATGGATTTCAAAAGCAGCATTTCTGAAAAAAAAAACCTCAACAAAAATCTATGTATGTACGTGTTTTGTGGGACTATATCCAAGTTCACACTACAGCCCACTAGTAAAACAGTGGGTTAAGCACTTTATCCCTCAAACACTCTGATGTGATAAGAGAGCAGCCTTTTTAGTCCTTTGTTCACCAGCTGAGAGATTGTGTTAGTCTCTGACAGCTGCTCTGAGATCACTGGTAGATGAGAGGTTAGCATATTTTTAGACAGGTGTTTCATGTGAGGAACCTTACTTCTAAATAATGAGGGTGCCCTTCTCCTGGGCCTACGACTCGCAGATCAAACAGTGAAGAGCTGCAGACATGCAGACTTACAAAGGTCTGGATGAAGAACACAGAGGACATGAAAAAAAAAGGAACAAGAGGAACCAAAATGTGGAGTTGGACAGAAAGTATGGTGATACGCAAAATATAAATTTGAGAAAACATCAAGCTGAATGTAACAGCAAAAGGAAAACAAACAGAAGGAAAATGACTGAGCCAGAGTTTTTAGTTCACTGCTGAGAGTCAAAGAACAGCATTATGGTTAGAGGTAGAGAAAACCAACTAGTACAGCAATATAAAGCAGGGCCATGGCTACCATTGAAAACACCAAGGTCACGTCCTTTGTATAGCCTCTGGTAAAGAGGGGGTTTTAATGGCCTCAGGAGGAGTTTACATATAATTACATCAACAGTAGATTACACGTGATGGCTTTTTAAAGGCTGAATGTGATTTGTTTTACTTAACATTTAAATTTGACTGTTTCTGGGAAAAAAAATGATTTTTTTCCACCAGAATATAATTAAATATAATCATATTTCTGGCAGTTAAATAAATAAAATTTGGCTAGTTAGATGGAATGGTTTTCTCTTCACTGATGATTTTGAAAAACATCAGTTTCTTCCAAATTGCCAAAACATATTGAGCACAGGCAATTCAGCCAATCCTGGTCTGTGTTGCTTTTCAAAATAATCCAATGCCATTTTAGGAAGCTAAGATTTAGTCCGTTTTTTAAAGGTGGAGTCAATGATTCTGGAGAAAGACTGTTGATATTTGAGCCAAAACAAATACACCCCTTCCTTTAGAGCCCTGCCCTCCTGGATTTCAGGAACAAAATGTAATTTATTTATATTTTGCACTTTATTTACTTTATTTATCTATATTTTGCAATAATCCCCCAAATGGCCATCAATATCCAACAAAAATAATTTAATTTTCATTTTCTTTCATCACTTTGTATTAATTACAATGACACAGTCAAAAGTAGTTTCTAACAATTGCATCCCTTATTGCACGTCTGTCCCTCATAAAAGTGACCCCACGCTGGCTGTTCTACCTGTCGTTCTTTACATAGCTAGTAGCCTACATTGTGATATGTAGTCCCACTGATAATCCGGATTTGGTAATCTTGAAAAGTTTGTATCTGGATCAGGGTGATTCAATCCGACGTTGATGCTGAAAAACAACAAAGCAACATTGGTAAGATGGTTTAGCTGATCCTAGATAGCAAAACATTGGATTTCCAGATCCGGATCATTCTGATCCAGATTAAACTTTTTGAACAACTGGCCGAGAGTAAATTAGCCTCAATAAGCAATGTTACACAGGCGAAGACGTGTAATTCCAAGGGAAAGAATGTGAGGTCTGCCGTAGCAAGTAAAAGTAAAAGTAAAAGTTGGCGAGGTAATATTTCCGATGTTATTTACATTTCATTAATATCTCGTAGCTTGGTCCGAGCCACTTTGTTTGTTTCTCGTTTACAGAGCGAGGGCTGTGTATGAACACCAGACTTTTTTTCAGTGCACCCACAGAACAGACAGCTAGCGGACCGCGAATTTGACAAAAAGTGCATTGGATTAGAATCACTGACTGCACCTTTAAGGGTAACATTAACATTGCTTCACCATTTCTGAGGTCACCCTACAGTGTCGACCACTACATCAACACAACAGAGAATAAACAGTCCTGCAACACTTTAAATTACATCATAATGTGCCTCTCCAGTATGACAAACAGCTACCTCAGCTAGTCGTTTTATTTTTGTGCCTGACTAATCACATTCCTGACATCATTCTTCTCTCTCTCATTACCTCTTTTCTGGCGTGGTTTCGTTTTCTTTGCTCGCTGGCGCTTCCTGTAGATCTGGGAGGTTGGCAAAGTCATCCTGTTCAGCCAGCCCGATTGCTAGAGACAGAACAACCATCTTCCCCTCACTGGACACACAGACAAACAAGACATCACAAGACCACACAGGTATGTAGACAAATAGGCACAGGGACACACACACACACACAAACACACACACGTACTCCAACATACACAAAAAAACCACACAAACAGGCAGTCACAGCAACACACGCAGCACACATTCATTTCATGCACAAAGAGAGAGTGGAAGAGAGGTTGTTTCATTTTAACAAATGCTCAGTAAACACTTAACATTGCAGTGCATCTCAACCAGACCTGTGTGCTATGGGGTGAGTTGAGAATAAAGTATAGACTTTATTAATCTAACACTTTAGTAACACTTTACTGCATGCATTTTTACCATTTTGTAAACTGTGTTTTCTAAAAACCGATTTAATGTTAATATCATTGAACATGATAACTTTCAAAACATGGAAAATGTTGGATTTTGTTGGTTTACTGCACGTGCACAACAAACCATAACACCTACAAACAAAAACCTACAAAGGCGACTCACAGTATGTAGATTTGCATTTTTCTGCACGACTAAGCTTCATGGGAGTTTTGCTTTCTGACCCTCTTATTCAACATCTGACATGGACTGGTATCAAAATCACCTCTGGCGTGCAGATTTTAACACTAACATACATTATGTGAAGATGTTAAAGGGAAGTGGCAAGTATGAAAATAAACTTTCAAATAATCCAAAGTTAAGATGCTTTCATTCCATGGAGGGTAGATTCATATTATGAACATAATCTGCCATTGCACAACCCTCAGCTGTCTCGCAAATTTCTCTCGTTTTGTGTAGCCTATTAGCTAATTAGACTTCATTAGAGGTCAGAAGAAAATAGATCTGGCTTCACTGAAAGAAGATCTAAAGACTGTTTTTTTTTCTCTTAACCAACTCTGTGAGGTTGAGAGTGTGCTATTAAAAGCCACCCAGCCTTTGAGTTACTACAAAGTCTTATTCTCACATTTTGGATAGTGCTTTGTGCTTTATGATTACTTAATGTACTGTATGCTGTAGCATTAGCATGATCAGTTTCTACTGGAGAGACAGATGATTTCTGTGCCAATTTAATCACACGCTGGGTTGATCCTTTCTTTAGTTCTTTAACACTGACATGATGTTGTATGGATCATAACAGAGTACCACATGTATTTGTAATATTTATTGTTTTATAGCATAACGTGTCTAATTAAAATACAGGGGATGATGACTCTCTATATATAACCTGTTAGAAACATCCATAAGGTACTTTTTCTCATAATTTATTGTTATGAGGTTATATGATGCATCAGTGAACAGTGTGTCTTGGGAAGCATTCAATTTTCAAATGACTGTTTTTAATCCACTGTTGATATGTTAGTCACAGAAATGTGTTGGACTGAAATGAGCATCATTAGCAGAACCACTGATGCCTCCATGGCTTTATCATCTTCTGTTATCTGTTTCCTAGAAAAATAAATGTGTAAAAATAGAAAAGCAAAAACCTGAAAGAAAGGGTTTGGATTGTTTCAGAGAGAAAAATAGAGGCAATTGAAATGACATGCAGAAAAAAAAGAAAAAAACAGGAGGAAAAAGCGAACGAAATCCATGAAAATTGAGGTGGCCTTAACAAAAACCTGCAACAAAGAAACATATCACGTTGACTTTCAGCTGTTATTCTCTCTCTAAACATGCCCCGAAGTCATTTAAATTACGTCTTGCTGAAGTATGCTGCACCGTGAATTCAAGAGGCCATAAAAACAGTGACCTTAACAAATGAACATTTGCCCACAACTAACCTTGTAACTCACAGTCGCAAAATAACAAACCACATGTAGGAACATATTGTACACTATTCTGGCTCCTCATGCTCTCTTTCTCTGCCTCTACCATGTTCTTTTCCTCTCTATACAGTCTCGAACATACCGTGCTCATCCAAGGACAACCTTAATGTATTTTCTTTACCATAGTCATTTCTTAAAGGCCAGTTCCAACATGATTTTGCTCATCTCTTGAATCCCTTAACATCAACTGGCGTCCAATTTTAAGGTATAGTTATGAAACATTTCGTGGAATTAGTAGCTGTCATACTTTGTTTTGAAAGTTGGCTCGACCAGGTTATGAATGATAGAAGTTAGGTCCTAATGTAATCACAGAGAACATTAATAATTACTCAAATGTTTTATTTCAGGAGAAAAGAAATTGAGAAATGGCTCCTGTAGTGTTCCTGAAACAGTGTCAATGTTGAGTCAGACACTACAGCAGAACTAAATAGAAATGAGGAATTGTGCACAATTTTTTTTTAAATGCTTTAAAAATGTGCATCTTGTGTCATCCTTTTTTGCCTGTATGGTATTTTTCATCAGTTTCTCCTCAGTTTTCCTCTGATCATCTTCCTCTCATCTCTCCATATCTCACCCTCCTGATCTGTCTTCCCAGTCTGAATGCGCTTTCTGTGGTGCATTCCCTCCTTAACAAGACGCTGTTTGTTGAAGCAAAATCGACAACAAGAGGAACACATTAGCACTTGAGAGACAGCGGACCACTGGGGATGTGTAAACAGTAACAGCATGAGGCTCGTCGATAAGGTGAATGGATTTGTATAGATGACCATAAAAAAAGACAGGCGCACTCCAACCGGAGGGCGCTGAAATCATTACCACCTACACCAGCTGTATTGATCTGAAATGTAAACGGGGTGGCTCAGTTGCCACACTGTGTGACAGGCATGGACCCACGTGGAAGGTGAAACTGCTGCATTTAGTTGTTCATACCCCACTGATCACAAATGCATGATATTCCCACTCCCCACAGCGTGTTTCCCCCACAGGGTCAACAACTGACGTGTTTGGTCCAGTGAGATTCATGAGGACAGGGATGGGCAACGCCACCTAATATGTGCCCAGCCTTATTTGAATGATGATTCACATAGGCAGGGAGGTCACTGGCCTGGAGACACTGTTAATGGGAAGACACGCAAAAAGTACAGGAGTGTAGAGCTGTGTGTGTATGTGTGTGTGTGTGTGTGGATGTGTGGGTGAGTGTCTATGTTCGTGGTCAGGAGGGGAAGGGTGGGGGGACGTTTACGTGAGGCTGCTTTGTGGAGCACATCATCTGTAATCTATCATTCAAGTCAAGCGGAGGA
Source organism: Oplegnathus fasciatus (assembly GCA_003416845.1). Classification (NCBI taxonomy): domain Eukaryota; kingdom Metazoa; phylum Chordata; class Actinopteri; order Centrarchiformes; family Oplegnathidae; genus Oplegnathus; species Oplegnathus fasciatus. Next base: position 1,102,043 of record NTHP01000029.1, read on the forward strand.
GGAGAGCTCTTCGTGCTTGGTATCTCAAACAATCAGTGGCCTTCGCACACCAGCAGCCATCCTACTCAGTAGTGCTAACTGTAGGGTGAAAGTTAGGGTTGTGAATGTTAGGGTTAAGGTTATTTTATAATGCGTTACTCTAGTTTTTTTAATTGTTATCAACTTATGTTGGAAAAACTGTATTATCAAGAGATGATGGATCAAGCCTGTGTAGACAGTGACAGTACACGAACTACGGTTCAAGTGTATGAATGCAGTTTTTGTTGATTATTTTTATACAACAAGCTGAATCTCTGTTCAAGAATTAGTATTTTAACGACTCTCCAATGCTGCCCAGCTGTTTAAACTGTTTTATACCTCCTCCACAGTGATGGTAACAAACAATCACTGTTGCCATGAATCTCGACACAAAAAGATACACAATGAGGGGAATAACCTTACAACAGCCCTAACATGTTACTGCAACTGCGCCGTTCATGCATCCATGCTGTGAAGATGCACAGCATGCAATAGAGAAGTACATTCTGCAAAGCTTGATTTGATAAAATCTTTTTAAATCGAGTTAGATAAATTAATAAAAGCACTTTCGACAAGTAAAAACAAGTTTGGTTTTCTTCAGACCTTCTGGAGTGAGGTAGGTAGGTACTAGGTATTCACAATATATACAATAAACTTGTTCAAATATATGATAATATTCACGTTATATGTATACCTCTGCATTCAGCAGTGCCGGAGACAGTTTTAATTATTATTTTTAATTTAACAGTGCACACAAACACAAACATACATACACAAACACACAATGACAAACAAACAAATGTAAATAAGGACTGAAAGGCCTTCCAAAAATCACTATGCAGCATACTCACAGAGGCTATAGTGTGCCTGAGAGAAGACAATATGACCCACTGATGGTGGACACTTGACTATATTAATGTGCATAATGTAGTCAAATCTGTCACATCTGAGACATTCATCAACATCACAAACTATACCCTGAAAAATTATCTTAGTTGACTTGAATCAGTATCTCTGGCACAGCCTCAACAAAGGCTCAACACAGTTTTGCAAAGGCAGAATTTATTGCAGAGCTATCGTAGATGATCGCATTAGTGTCCCATCCCCTGTACATACCCTTACAGACACACATATTGTGCTAATTTATTAGATAAACCTATCCTGAACTACTGCAGTCTCATTCAACAGCCCTCCAATAAATCCCACCTTCATGAAGATAGAATACTCTTGGAGGCTGTAGTTTATGGTGCTATTTTATCCATCCTCATTGGAATAAAGGGTGTGGAGAAAGTCTTAGAAACACCTCTCGGCAATACAATTCAACAGCAGCTGTACAAAGTAACTAAGTACATTTACTCAAATGCTGTACTTTGAAACAACTTTGAGGTACTTACACTAAACTTGAGAATTTCTATTTCATTCATATTTCTACTCCACTACATTTCAGAAGGAAATGTCATACTTTTTACTCCACTACATTAATTTCACATTTTTAGTCACTAATTACTTTCTATATTAACATTTTACACACAACTATTACTTACAATATCAACTTATGCATGCAATGTGGTGCGTTGTTATAGATTAAACTAATAAACTGTATATAAAGTAATTAAAATTAGCTCAACCAACTACAGCAATAAAATTCTACTTAAACATTAATTCATAAGTAATAATTATCTAATAATATGATAGTACTTTTACTTTTGATACTGCTAGTACATTTTGTAGGTTATTCTTCGGTACCTTTGCTTAAAAGTACTCTATGGTGTTTTTAAGTGGTTATGAAACAGTCTCAATTTAACACTGATGCCTCTATATGACCTACATAAGCAAATGAGACCAACAGCGAGAAGATTGGCTATTTCTATTAGTTTCTAATAGTTATTCTTAATGCCTGCCACCAGGTCAGGGTTTTCCGTGACATCAGGGGAAACAGCGCTGGGGTTTGCTCTGGCTGAATGTGAGCTGCTTCAGCCGCTAACTGAAGGTCCATCTCCATAGCTGCCGCCCGCTCTCCTCCCGGAGAAGTAGTCTCCTTGTAGCGGGGAGTGAAACGGACGGAACATGTAACCCTAACGTCAGGTGAAACACTACCGCCTTTGTCCACAGGGACCGCCAAAATCAACACAAAATGAAAAGTTCCACAGAGTTGCTTTTTTTAAAAATAGTTTCAACAAAAACTGAAGGTAGGATTTATTGCAGGACTGTGTATTAGACTGCAATACGTTGCCGTACCAAATAAACTGGCCAGCGAATTATGTCAAAATAACCTGAAAACCTAAGAATTAGGTCAGTGGTGTAGCACATATTATCAGGATGTAAAGTACACTGTATCACTGATACTAAGAGCAGCATTCATTCAACATTTTCGTTTTCTGTCAAGCTTTACTGATGCAACATTTTACAAAGTACTTCAGCACACTGCAGTAAACTTCATGACACTTACAAGAACGACTTGACGTCCAATCCTCTATGGCGGATCTGCTCCACCATGTGATCCCAGCTGCCAGGATTTGACCTCGATCGGCCTGCCCCTCCTCCTCTGTACCGGGAGGCTCCAGCCGGACTCCCCCGGACCCCGCGCGGGCCCCCACGGTGGCCCCCGCCGCCTGGGCCTGTGTGCAGCTGGCCCAGGCTTTGTGAGGTGACTGGGGGGTCATTAGGACCCGGAGGGGGCTGGTGAGTGAGGGGCTGTTGGAGGCTCTGCTGCCGGACCAGGGGCCGAGGGCGCGCCACAGCCGAGGACGGGATGTGCTCCAGGGTGGAAGCAGACGAGAGGGATGCGTCCCCAAAACTGAGCAGACACATGGGAGCGCCGAGGAAAGAGATGGATACAACAAGGAAGACATCGGAGTTAGAGATAACGTGAGGGATACAGGACAGGGCGGGTCGTTTTGAAAGGATTTAGAAAAGATGAAAGTATAAAAAACAAAGTGGTAACACATGATCATGTTGACATCAAAAGGAAAGCGAAGAGGATAAAAAAGGCAAAAAACATATATAGATTCAGCACAGATTGAAATGTGGGAACACAGCGTTCGCAGTGAATATCAAAGGGAGAGAGGATCAAGAGAGAACAAACAACATAGAAGATCAGTGAAAGAGGGAGAGAGGAGGGAGAGAAAGAAGAACAGAGTCGTCAAAAAGCTTAAGATTACTGTTAAACATCTGTATGAAAACAACTGTGCAGAGTTTCAAGCTTATGCTGTATGACGGTGTATGTGGATTGGCTGGCATGCGGCGTGTAAACATTCAATTATTCTTCTCCAAACGGGTGTCAAAACAAACCTCTGCTTAAGTGGAATTAAATTCAAGCTGAAGTTATCAAGTATCATTGTCACTTAACTTGAGTCTCTGCTCTCCATCGGCACCGCTAAATTGTTTCTATACATTACCTCTCTCCCTAATTAGCCTTGACCTACTTTTACCTTCTTGCTTTGCTGCCTTTTGCTTCCACCAGTCTTTCTCTAAGGTCCTGCCTGCTCCCACAGTGTTTCCCACTCTTCTCTTTACCTCCGTGCTTCTGAGCTCAATTGCTCTCCATCTCCTCCATCTCCTCCGTCCATTCATCTTTTCTACACCCTCAGCCCTCACATCAATCTATCTCCACACACCACCTCCAATCACTGTTCTTTAAGCCTGCTCTCTAATTACCGGTCTGCTACTCTTACAATCATGTAATAGTGCCTCAACCCTTATCCTCCCTTCAATCACTGCCCTGCCTGATAACTGTAAGCTTGTGCTAAACAGCTCTGTCTGAAGCTAATGCTGCGAGGGAGGATTTACTGCCTGGACTTGAGTTGTGTTAGCGGCGCTCTTCAGCATTAACTCGGCTCTAACTCTGCTGGAGAGCCAGGAGACAAGCCCCCCGAGGAGCAGAGCAACGCTGGATCAAGTAAATACAAGACAGAGCTCATACACATGCACTCATGCATGCACGCTTTCTCTCTCACACACACACTCTTTTATTGCATGCTATTAGGTCTTTCCTGAGGATAGGCTTTGATGAGTGTTTATTTACTTGTGCATAATATTTTAACTGAATAAATGTGAATTAATGTGTAAAAGTTGGGTTTCTATTGAGCAGGAGTGTTATAGAGTTTTGAGGTGGGAGGAGATATTTGGGGCATTTAGGGTTTCAGAAGTAAAGGCCTCTTTTATTTTCTGCATAGACAACGTTAGGCAGCTGTTAGCTGGAGCTCTTGCAAGGCTTTCAATTTGAATCATCAGTACAAAACATGAGCAGCTGTATTCAAAAAACATCCGGTTCTTTGACAAAAACTCAGAGGTACAAGCCTGTGTACATAAAAACTACAGAAGTTAACTATGACTATGATGCATTTCGATAAGAAAAATCCAATCAAAGATTAAAACTTTCATTTAAGTGGAAGTTAAGGACTACACTTTTTAAAATTATGTAAGTATTCTTCAGTTTACATCAGTTCAGTTTTGGGTTCATTTTGGATGACTTGGCACAGTGTTTTGTTCCCAAAAGCAACAACGAAGTGTTTTGAATATGCTACAGCTCTGATTCGCACCTCAGACTGGCTTCTTCTCCATAACAATTGTAGCCGATGCTTATGGGTATTGTAGTATTTAGAGCCATCTGCTATACCAAACTGACATGATTTCTCATAAACATAGTTAGCTCTGGTGGCCATAAGATAAACCTCTGTTGAGAAGCATTAAGGTCATTATTAAAAGAAAACTGAAAACATTATTACCAGTGGAGAAAAATACTTCCACGACCAGCTGCTCCTCACACTTTGCTGTATGAAAGATATTTTTTCTATCATTGAGTAAGTGTGGGCACTTACACTTGGAGCTGACTCTATTCATCTTCACTCTTGCTCAAATAAGTTAAAACGCTGTATAGTTTCAAATCACAAAACAACAACAAAAGAATCTTGAACTAAATTAAATACAGAAACAGTCAGGTAAATATATTATCTATCTTTCATTTAACTTGTTTACCTTTTTATGTGAACTCATCATTTGAGTTTCAATGAACTCAAGATCTTAAGGTATCCATGTTATATATTTTTAAGTTTACCTAACAACAATTATATACACAGTATATATAGCATATACATTTCAATTTTGACAAGATCCCTTGTGAATGAGCTTTTCCCTTCATGAGATGTATCGTTCCTCTGGTGAAATCCCGAGACTTGTCACGTGCCATGAGGACTAGTGGACAGAGATGGAATGAAATGTTAGAAAAATAAAAGGAAATGCATGAAAGCACAACAGCACTTTACAAAGAAACTATTTTGTTATTTGAACATCTGAGTATATAAACCGAAAGTGTAGATACGAAGTATAAATAAAAAGGTTCATTGACACACATAGAAATCTCTATGTTGCACGTACATGTTATCATAACTGACATCAAGATAAATCAATACATCTGGCTTGATTCATGGTGGCATTAGGCCAGACATCTGGGAGCCAGTCCATGTGCTAATAAATTTTGACGGTCTGTTCAGTGTCATAAATTTGGCAAAGAATTTACTCCAATTCCAAGGCTGTACAACACAGAGTCCGTTCCTCACAGTGATTTCCTCGATCGTTGTATCTACTTGTGCTTTCAGGTACTGTACATCTTTATTGTCTGTCTGTGCAGCACCAGCACCAGTCATTCATATGCCCTGAGCGTGAGCCCTCTTTATCGGCTGTATCCTATTACTGACTTAGAGGGTTATTTTCACATTTCTTCTTGCTTGAAAGTCAATTAAGATGACTATAAACCTTGAATGATTTTGTAATTAAGGAAAATTGAGGAGGGTGAAAAACAGGGAGACAGAGTCAGAGCGAGAGAAAAAAATACCAACACTGAAGAGAAAAAGAGAGAGAGTGGGGGAGAGACAGAGAGGGGGGGAGAGGAGAGGTAAATGCCCAAAAATAGAAACCAATTCCAGAGGAGAAATGGAAATACAGGTAGATCTGAAGGGAGGAGTAAAAAGGGAGCAAAACAGAAGAGTGACAGGAGTGAAGAATAATACAACAGGAGAAATGAAATTCAAGTTCAAGTCCAAAAATCCTGCTGCAAATCTAATTGTCATGTTGTTAAAAAAAAGCCACATACTTTATAAGATTTACTTAAAACTTTGTGAAAATGCCCAATGATTCATTCATTATGTGTGGAGGCACTTTATAATGTCTACAGTCCAATCAAGAGTGAATGAATGATGAATGAATAAATGATGAATGAATGGGAGGATGCATTTAACTGCTCAACTGTACATCTACACGCTACACTTGTTTATTAATTTATTCAACTATATTCTGCTCTAGATTTACTGAGTGAACTGTTTAGACGATGCAGTACATCGCTGTTTGATTATCTGGGCTACGGTTTACATATTATTATCTATTATTCATTAGTCTCTTCAATGTGCTGCTGGTATTTTACAAACACATGCAGCTCTCACCAACCAAGCACCAACCACCATTTGTTGCAGCATTTCCACACCCGACTGGTATATATTATTATTTGAATACGGAGCATTTACACAGCTGATAGTGACATCGAGGCTCTGAGCTCATCACCGCCTGCGAGCGTACAGTTAATGCTCGGCACAGGTGGAGATCAGGAAGTGATGATAACAAACCCTCCGGTGCTTTTGTCATGCTAAATGTTTGTCTCCAGCCATTTTGCTCTGGGGAGGTGGCATTACTAGGATTGTGTGATTTGTGTGCTGCCCAGAGCTTTTATGATAAGAGCTGGGCTAAACCATGTGGACTAGGGCAGTGGTTCCAAACCTGGGGGTCGCGACCCCCCTGTGGGGTTGTTGAATAAACCTGGATGGTCACGAGATGATTAATGGGAAAGGATTAGGTGAAAAATATATTCTGCTACACAAAACTGTTTATTTTGTCAGACTTTTCTTCGATTCCTTTGTGATATACTTGATACTTTCTTTCACTTTCACTTTTCACTTACTTTCACCTTTTCAGGGATCTAAGAATTATAATCTGAGTGCAAACAATCACTCCCTAGCATTACATACTGTATTAAATCTATCATGGGGGGTCAAAAGTAGATATTGTTTTCTTTTAAGGGGACACAAGCCAAAAAGGTTTTGACTGGACTAGAGTATCAACAGTAAAAGTTTCAAATTTCACAACTGACAATACTTAATCTTGGTGATTCATTTTCATGTTGAAGTTGCAAAGTGGGAGGAGTCGCTGGTTCCAGAAGTGTTTTCCCCATTCCGTATTTCCATTTCAAATGTTTCTTTATACAATGTCCTCAATGTTACTTAACGTAGAAACACAGGACTCTCCCGGATGATGTAACAATCCTATAGGTTTACGCTGTGGGCACCAGTTTTAATTATTTCAACTTAATTTCTGAGAAATCGTATTTTGGCTGTAAATTTGGCGTGCCGGACAGGTCTCAATCATCTACCTCAAAGTTTGTACACACTCTTGGACCTTCAGCTTTTTATCAAAGAACCAGATATTTTCTAATGCAGTTCTTAATCTTTTGCATTGATGATTTCACTTGGAGAGTTTCAAGCCATAGAAATACCACAATACCACATTGTCTATGGGAAAAATAAATGGGACTTCAGGAACCAGAGGCGCCCAAAATAGCTCCTCCCACTTTGCAACTCAATGATCAACGCTTGTTGTTTACCCTATCAGCTGATCATGTTGAATATCAGCTGGCTCTAGTAGTAACTAACAGAAAGATTATGTGATTGCTTCTAGCAATTTGCAGAGGTTGATACACAACAAACTTAAAATTAAGCTGCATTGAACCATGTTACAGGAAAAGGTTTCATTTGTATCACTAGCCTCATAAAGCTGCTCTCCTGCTGTTTATTCAACAATGCAGTCTGAATTTAAGAAGCTGTTACTTCAGATGAACAAGCACGCTGTTTTTGAAGATTTTCTGTGAGCATCTGTTTCGTTTGAAATTTCTCAAAACTGTCACGGCCTTCAGTAAATTGGAGCCTGCAGAGGAACAGTATGACTGTGTGGATTCACTTTGTCTGAGACTGTCCTGACATCAGCTGGTGGAAAGTTGGCAGCTGACATAAAAATGGTATTTGTTTATGAGTGACGAAGCTCTCATAGTCAAGAGACTTCAACCAGCAGTTACTCATGCATCACAGGTACATTCTGCAAAGCAGCAGCCTTCTCTTCCAAGCCTGAGTTACATTATCGTCATCTGCATGGAGTCAAAAACAGCCTCTGTTGATGTCCATCTTTGAGTGTACATGCAGAAATGCCATTCATGATGTTTTTACAAACTCACACTCTTCTTTGATATCCACACCATGCTGTAGTTGTGCCCACTGTAGCCCCTCATGCGTGCCCCTATGTCACCATGCCCCACTCACTTGCTAAACCGTAGGCCTCCGGCATGCATGTGGCTCTGGATCGTCTGCCAGCGCCCGGCCTTGCTGCCCCCCGTCACCATACTCCGAACGCTGTCACTGCGACTGGGCCCCGCCCCACTCCCAGAGCAAGCACCACCCCCGCTGTCACTGGCCCCTGGCGAGGGTCCAGCACCGCCCTGCCCACCCTTATCCACGGCCCCACTGGGAGGAACAGTGGGGTGGATCGGAGACAAAGAAACACGGACAGACAGAAGGAAAGGACCACGAGAGGATACAAAGAAGAGAGAGAGAGACGGACAGACGAGAGACAGACGCACAGACGTACAGAGCCGGAGAGCAAAATAATTATCAGTAAAGTTAGTCAAACTGGTGAGTCAGACACTTGAGTGAGCTCTCAATCCAGCCACAAGTGTCCAGCATACAACAAAAACCTGGAGCAGCCGCTGCTGGTCAGCCAGACAGCAGTGAAGAGGTCTGGGCTGAGATTTACTGTGTAACCCTGTGAGTAAATTGGATAACACAGTTGTTTTTTCTGTGGACACTTGACTGAGACAAACACACATCTTCCAAAGTACAATAGTTCTGTTGAAAACTGCACAGAATTGATGGCCAACAGATTACTTTACTCACTGTATTATAATGCCCAATTCACTCGTATAGTGCAAAATACTAGAAAGTAAAGCGTTTGAATACATTACTTATAAAAAACTTTTTCTTATTGCAGCTACTCAGTCCACTAAAAATTGTTTTTTGAACTATTTGAGGTTAGAAATAGGCCACAGAGTTTCAGGAGCTTGGAGATGCAGGAGGTCTGCCCCATTTCACTCCACGCAGGGGACAGCAACAACCAATCTGCTGGCTCCGTGAATTGGGCATAATAGCTGAGTAATGATGCAGATGCATCACCGTCAGATTTGAAGACTGCAGATGAACAGAACACTAATGTCTCTGTAATCTCACAGCGACTCACCTGCAGCTCATGATGAAAAACAAAAGCACCTTTATCTAATGAGTTCGTGCAAATTGCTTCCACAGTAAAATCCCATAACTTATTTCTCATCATGCCACCAAACCCACCCCAGCTGTCCTCGACTTAGACGTCACAGAGTTGAGTACAGACAGCACGTCGACTTCAGGGACCTTCTACTGAGTGAGGACAAACCACACAACACACAGCTGCACACCAGGACAATGTCTTCAACAACATTTAGACATTAAGTGTAGGCTGAAGGTAAAATGGATGATTTCTCACTGAATGATGAGATATTTTCTGGCTGCCTGAGCTGCAAATGGTGGAAGAAGTATTCAGATCCTTTACTCAAGTAAAAGTACTAATACCACACTGTGAAAATACTCCACTACAGGTAAAAGTCCTGCATTCAAAATCTTACTTAAATAAAAGTATGTTAGTATAGAATGTAATTAAAGTATAAAAAGTAAAAGTACTCATAGTGCAGTAAAATGGTCCCCATCAGTGTTTTACTATTATATCGGATGTTTCTGGATTAATATTACTGCTGCATTAATGTGTATGTTGCATTTTACTGCTGTAGATGTTTATGGTTGAGCTCATTTAAACTACTTTATATACTGATGGGTAGTTTCATCTTATCTCTAAAAAGTCAACTTTTCATGAGAAAAGATGAAAAACAGCCTGTTTTCAGCTTTGTGATGATGCATTTTCCAGCTAATCCAAGAGGAGTTTAAATAGTTTATTTATCTTAAGAAGTAGGAGAAGAACACTTAATCCTTCAGTTTATCAGAAACATTCAAAATAACCAAATTTAGAGATACTTCATTTTCACTGGAACAGGAAGAGTATGAAAACTGTAAACTGTAAAAAGTACAATATTTGCCTCTGAGATGTAGTGGAGTAGAAGTGTAAAGTTGCATAAAATGGAAATATTCAAGTAAAGTACAAGTACCTCAAATTTCAATTAAGTACAGTACTTGAGTAAATGTACTGTGCATATGATTAATTTCTCCACCACACTTTTATTTCCTTTATAGAATTTGACGCAAACTATTACTGCACTGTAACTATAATTGGTCTAATTGTATTTTGTTTCATTTAATTGTATTCATCTCATTTTATTCTTTACTTGTTGACTTTATTTTTCTTTTAACTGTTTATAAATGTTGTTATACTGCATTTCTTCACCTTATGTAAAGCACTTTGAATATCCTCTGAGTTTGAAATGTGATAAACAAACCTTGCCCGCCTATAAGCATCATTATTTTGACAGTAAGGCGAAAGAAATAGTAGACTCACTGATCTGCTATCACATATCTCAGAAATGCCGCTATCATCAGCCTATTAAATGCCATTCAAATAGCAATAATTATCTCAATAACATAATGGAATGCAATCCCAACAGTCGCTGCTGCTTTTACAATAGTTTCAACATCGTTGCACAGATAGAGAGTAACTGATAACCCTGTGGTTTTGAAAGAGTCAAGTGAGTTGTAATTAGAGAGGATAAGAATGAACAGGTTCACTTAATGCCTCGGTGACGTGTGAGATGCATCTAAATGATGGAATGGAGGTCGATATGAAACAGATGTTTTACCATCCAAACACTTAATTGCTGTACTGTACACGACGGAGACAGTGTCACTATTTTTGGAACAGGGCTCAGTAGACCAGACTCAGGAGGGCTATCAGGCAGCCTTAAAGCACTTACAGTACTATGAGTGATCGTGGGAGTAGTGACAACAAATGAGCAGAAAACACAGAGCGAGTGGAGGAAGAGGTGAGAGGAGTAAAAACACATAACGACTTCACACACACGAAGAAACAGTGGAAAAAAAGTAGAAGAGAAACCACCCCATTAAAGGAACAGTTGGACATTTTGGAAAATACGCTTGTTAGCTCTCTGGCGGAGAGTTGGATGAGAAGACCGCTCTCCACTCTCACATCTGTCCGTTAAATATGAAGCTACAGCCAGCTGCCTGTTAGCTTAGTTTAGCACAAAGACTGGAAACATAAGGAAACAGGTATTTGAAGTTAACAAAGTCCCCTTAAACTCACTAATTAGCAGTAGCAAAAAGTGTAAAAACAACAATTCATCATTTTGTATGTGCTGGACTATTTCTTGGCCGGGGGCAGTCATTTTCTGGAGTCTCTGCTAGTTGCCTGGCAACACAAACAGCAAATTGTCGTTTTTACACTTAAATTAAACAAACCAGATATAATGTGTTAATCAGTGAGCTTTAGAGGTGCTGGTAGGCAGATTTTGGTACCTTTGGATAGAACCAGGCTAGCTGTTTCCCTGTCTCCAGTCTCTATGCTAAGCTAAGCTAACCAGCTGCTGGCTGTAGCCTTGTATTTAAGGAAACGGCATAATTATCTAACTCTCTGCCAGAAAGCAAAAAAGCATACTTCCCAAAACAAACCCATTCAAACATTTAAGAAAAACATTTAAAAATCAGCCAGTCAAGCCTCTGTGGAAATCCTAATGGCTTAGGTAAGTATACGTTTAGGTCAAGTCTGTTGAATACTTGGAGTTGAGAGGCTGGGTTGTATAAAAGGGGAAAAGGTTCGGGTGAAACAGTGAGACCTGCTCTCTGAGGGTTGTCCGTCTCCATGGTAACCCTCCATGGGCTGCAGGTGAGAGGTAAAGAGGGTCTGATGAGGCTAGCAGGGCTGTAGGGAATGGGGCTATCAAACCTTTCACTTGTACACCCTGTACACCGTGCAAGAGCAAAATAAAATGTTATTTCCCAGATTTGATGTTCTGTGTTTTGAGCTTTGGCTGTAACTAAGGACCCACAAAGGAGGGTCTCCAACATAAATGTGATTCTCTCTGGAATCTTCTGTCTCTGTTTTCAGATAGGATATATCCATTAATTTGGTTTGGCTGTTGGCAGACAGAAACACTGTCTTTCTATCTAAAAGCGATCATTTGGAAAATGGTTGTAATTTCTGTCAATGTCAGGGCAGTCCTAGGAATCACAGTAATATTGAGGGATGGTGCTGCACATCTCTATCAGGTGCTGCATGGCCAGCAGTGCATACTAAACACCACCTCGTTGTGGACATGCCTGAAAGCAAAAACATGAGGATTAACAGGGATGAGAGGAGACTTCTGTTTAAAGATATGTGGCCAGACAGCATTACAAAATGAGGCTTTCTGCCCCCCTTTAAGCTATCAAATAGGACTTTTTCACTGCTCGGAGTGATAAACTGATCAACCTTTGCCTTTGATTCTGAATATTTTTGGTGTTATTTGTCAGGTACTTATGCACACAAATAGCCAAACACTAGACTTTCTTAAAATCACTAATTTAGCGTGCAAAACAAATCTTTACCGTGCTCATGATGTCCAATTTGTATTATGTCAACTACTCATACAGTTTTGTGGGAGTTTTTCAAGGTGCACACAAGCCCCTGTTCATTACAGCCCTGCCCAGACAGAGGGGTCCCTTACCAGCCATGACTGAGACTCACTTGGGCGTGAGGCGAGGGTCTCCGTAGGGAGCATAGGGAGACATGTTTAAGAGGAACTCCTTGGGCGGGTAGGAGCTCCACCTCTGTTGCACGTTGCTGCTGTCGTTGTTATTCCAAAAGTCTCTGTCTAGATCGCTATGGCCAGAGAGAGAGAGAGAGAGAGAGAGAGAGAGAGAGAGAGGTAAGACGAGTGAGAGCAGGAAACAATCAAAGGCAGAGTTCTGAGTTATAAAAAAGAACAACATGACAGATGAGAGAAGTGTTGAGGCAGAAAAAGAGCAAAGTTAGAATACTGTCTCATAAATCTAAAGGTCAGGGAGAGAGTGTTAAAAATAGGAAAAATGTGACAGTGTCCATGCCTATAAAATTATATTAAAACACTGTGCGCAGTTCTTTAAACATAGATACTGAATACATTTGCCTGTGAAATATAAGGTGAGTGTAACATTACATTCATCACACGGTTCTACGGGATAAAAGGGAGGTTTAAGACAACTTTTTTGAAATGTTTTACGTTATGTTTCGTTCGCATGTCCAAAGATCTGATAGCATGAAATGTTGGTGCATGATAAAACGCCCAGAATGGAGAAAAAAGAAGTGACCTGCACGTTTTATCACTCTGTCAGGGATGAGGAAACAAATAAAACAGAGGAAGTAGAAAAGTCAGTAGAAAAGAAAAACAACAGGTTATTGGGAAAAAACACACTTTGAATATGAAATGAGAGAATAAAAATTGGGAAAGTAAAATAGCAGCATACAAGTTATATACATGACAAATTGTTAGCTGCCCACCTTTTAGCACCTCTTATCTTTACTAATGCTAATAAAAACATAAAATCAAGGCTTCCAGTAGAAATATTACAGTCCAAAATCATATAACTAGAGCTATGACAGATAGCAGCACAGTTCAAGTACACAGTCGTTTCGAAATGACAGTTATAGTTGTGAATATTCTGAATTTAATAATTTCTTGAATTTACTGTTTTCAATATAAAGTTGGAGATATTTAATAATAATTTTAAAATGTTTGTGTTGGAGTCATGTCTAGACATGTTTTGAGTCATTTTGAGGTAAAGCTTATTTATCCATAACCCAACCTTTTGCTTTGTACGAGTAAATTTCCTACGCTGTGTTCCTAACAGACTGTAAAATTCAACCTCTTTGATGAGTGAGAAATACACCCATATAACACTGTCTTCAGGGCATCATTTCATGGTGGACATTTCAGACCATGTAGGGGGTGCTACAAGATTAGCTTTCCAATCAGAAACGGCTGTTAAAATGCGATACTATCCCCACATCATACATCATTTCCATATGCCTCCATCTAAACCCTCCCTGACACCTACTTGATGGCTTTATTTTCCCCTCGACCTCTCACAGAATCTGGAGAGCTGGCAGCCTCCACCCCGGGCTTATTTCTCTTCCCCTGCAAAGAGACAAGAGAGAGACAGAGACAGACAGCGATGGGGGGGAGATGGATCTTAGAGCCATGTCTTGATCGTTGTTTACAAAGGCATTTTTGCAAGTGAAGTGCTCATTAAAGAGGCTTTAGAACAGCATCAAGTTCCAAACATGTTGTGAAATAAGATAAATGAGGGAAAAGCAACAATTGGTTTGATGCTAGGGACTGCAGCCTGCTTCTGAGGATCAAAAACGTGACGAGGGACCACTTAACTACAATGAGATGCAAAAACACACTCTCACTCTTACATGCATCACATATGCACGGACATGTCTTCACACACGAACAAAGGAGATGCACATGCTTATTACACAATGCACTGAGCAGACACAGAATGAAATCAGGCACATTAAGATACTGTGATACACAGAACTTACATACATGTAATAATAATAATTTAAAACAGGAGGAGGACATGTAAAACTAAACATTTATTAAAACTGAACATTTAGAATCCTTTCTATTGCATGGTTTATTACACCTGTAAAGACTGAAGCTATATTTATAGTTGTGTTTACAGCATAGCTACAGAGCCAAAGCACAGAGCTACGTCGTAGGCTTCACTGCAGCTGATGTGCTCCTCCTCAAAAATGTAACTATATGTTGGGGCTACGGCACTTAAAGGACCAGTGTGTAGGATGTAGGGGGATCTATTGGCAGAAATGGAATATAATATTCATAATTATGTTTTCATTAGTGTATAATCACCTGCAACTGAGAATCTTTGTGTTTTCTTCAGCTTAGAATGAGCCCTTCATATCTACATAGGGAGCGGGTCCTCTTCCACAGAGCTCGCCATGTTGCCCAGACCAGACAAACCAAACATTGGCTCTAGAGAGGGCCTTTCATGTTTTTAGGTTGAAGTGGCAGCCAACATAGGGTCTCCTGCACGGTTGGAAAGGGAGGGGTGGGGGGGAGGGCTATTCAGTTGGTTGCAATCTGCAACCTCACCGCTAGATACCACTAAATCCTACACACTGGTCCTTTAGAGGCCACAAGAAGAGTGTTCGGTGAGCTTGGGCTGCTTGCGTTTTCTTTTAAAAGCTTCCAACGTCGGTGGAGATTGTGAAGACAACGTTAAGTAAGTTAAAGAGTCTCAGTAGTCTTCTTCTTTTCAGTAACACACATCAAGCAAAGAAATCTGCACTGCAAATCTTTTGCACACCGCAATCATTGCTCTCCATCACAGTGAACAAAAGAATGTAAACACAATTACTGAGGGGTACGTAATTGCCTGATCATGCACGATACATCCATCTAGTGTTGTGGTGTTGTTATCAACAGGTGAAATCGGACGCTGAACTACATAAACGCTGACAAACGCTGTGGGTATCTACAACAGGACCGCCATTAAACCCTGGCGTCAAGTACAAATCCAGCTTAAGGAAACTGAAAAAATGATATGATAAAAAAAAAATGCATACAGAAAAAAAAATCAGAAACCCAAATGCATTCTTCTCAAAGCTGACAAGTGTCTCTCCAGAGCTCTTTTAGGGAGAAACAGAATCATTTGAGAGAGAAAATTCTAGATAGGCGGCAAAAATGCACAAATTTCTATTGCAATATATTCTACAGCTGACTTTACTTACTCACTACACATTTTTACCACTTAATGGATAGTGCTTTCAGCAGAGCAATACACAGTAGTTACAGTTATTGACCCCTACGTTTTATTGAACTCTATATTTATTGAACTCTTGAGGGTGATAACACTGGGCTCTTTCCAGCTGAGTCACACAGACCCTCTGCTCTTACATAATGTTTTCCCATCGCAACCTCACAACAAGGACATGAAGAGCACATATGCCATAAAATGTCCACTAAATACACAAGCCCTCTCTTCATTCCTCAACCTGCTGTGAAACTAAATTAGACATAGCATGTTTACAAGAGAAGTTTTATCCATAATCACGGAAAGAACATTTTGGACTTGATCCCGTTTGGACATCTCGGCTACATCACCATCTGTTGCTGTGGATAATTATCTACCTCATCAACTTGGCTGAGTTTTAATCACATATGTCATGTTTTGACTTAATATGCAGTACTTTGCATATGACTCCTCCACATTAGTTATCAATAAAAAATATCACATCATGCCAGACAAATAAAGCTGAAACTCCAACATTAAAATGACGGATTTTTATCAGAACACAACATGCCTGGAAGACAAACTACAGTATGAGAAGAAAACTATTTTCGTCACATTGGGATGAGTTTTATATAACATTAATTTCAAGTCTTGCAGAAGAGTTGTGTGTTCAAAAGGGAATTATTTACTTTTTTATGTAAGCCATTATTGGTTTCTTGCTTTTTATAGCACTGAGTTACATTGCGTGTACACCCAGAGAGGTCTGCTGGTCTTGGATCTTTCAGGAGCTGTTCGGTGATGAAGGTGCTTCCTGTTTCCTTCCTACACTCTCAACCCTGCTCCTTTTGATTTTACAAGAACTGTCAAACACAGTGGTATACTAATTCATAACTCCACTCTTTGAAGTGTCAATATAACTGCTTCCCTTTTCCTCAGAACCGAGTTTTTCCAGCAACACACTCTGCATCAGCAGCTACTAAAAACCTCGTTACAAACAGCTCGATAGAAAAGAGCAGGAGGCATGAGGATGCTACATTTGCCATTGAAGGTTAATTGTGAAATTAAATGTCACAAGAGGAAGAAAATCTGTCTTTTATTGGTGGTTTTATACGTGGTTTTGGTTCTGTTGGTGCGTAGAAGGCACGAGGGGCCATTTTTTGATGGAGTCACTTTAACAATCCTTCTATTTTCACATAACAATGTAATGTGCACATCCTTTTTTTAAGTAGACCTCGGTATGCAGTATATCTCTTTCATGTCACATGCTATAACTGTTTCATATTCACACCTACAGGCTATTTTTAGTTTTCAGGTCACCTGACCTGCATGTCTTAGGACTGTTGGAAGAAACTGAAGAGACAAATACACATACAGAGAGGACATACAAATTTAAAAAGCCCCAGCTGAGCTGTGGGTTCAAACCGAGGACCACCATGTTGTCAGTGACGGTGCTGACCTTCATGCCTCTATAAAGCAAATGTAGGAGACAAACATAAAGTCTTAAAACGAGGACAGTCTGACATCATGGTTTGCTAAGCTGACTGGATTTGTGTTGCTTCAATTATTTATAGTGAGAAGAGTCACAGAAGAGTGTCTGTCGCTGCACACAGATTCACTAATAAGAAAGTAATATATGAGATTATGACACCTTATAGGAATAAGAGTGAATACATTACAATATAAAGGAGATCTTTATAGAACCTTTGTCAAGACTCCTCAGAAATGTTTCATTAAAACATTGTAAAATAAAATTAAAAACCTGAAACAGGTTCTAGGGGACATAAAAGCTGCTTTGGTAGAACCTTGTTTAAAGACTCTGGGTGGAATCAGGCACTTTACATATGGATACTTTTTTTAATGCAACCTTATAAATATTTAAGAGCTGTCAGAAAAACCTTAGAACAGATGGTTCAAGATGTAGACAAAGAACACTAAAAGTTTCTAGTTTCCTCACACTTAAACAGACAAAATAGGTCACTTGTCACTGTTGTCCACAATGACCCACATGACCGCTCCAAAAACAACTCATGCACGTGTTTTCTGATCTGCCAGCACTGTGGTTAAGGTTTGGTCAAGTTTAGGAAACTAAAACTAAAAGTGTCACATGTGTCATTGACACCACCATCCACGTTTTGTGAAAATAACAATGTCATGCTTCTTCTGCTTTTGCTAGAGGACCGTAATTACTCTCACTCCAGCAAGACGGTCAGGAAAACATAAAAATACAGTGTGTTGTTTACAGTGTTTCAATAAACTACAGGTGCTGTGTTTACTGGTGAGGACAGTTTCTCTAGTTTCTATGACTTCTACCATTTTCAGTTCCTGCAATTCCCCTCTCAAAATATTTGCATACAAGAAAAGAGAAAGCAAAAGTTTATTATTAATGATAATGTTTATTTTTACGTGACTGAATTTCATATCAGAGGATTTCTTTTCTGGTTTTGGTTGAGAGACTTGCAGCTCAATTTTAAACTCGATGATGGATGCAAGTACTTGTGCTCAATAAAGGATTTTAAGCAGCGTGCAGCCTGGAGGCTTTCAGACACAACGCAGTGCTGAATGTTTATCCGAATGCAGCTTTCAGTGTCCTGCAGACAGGTGGCCTCTTTATGTATTCTACTGTATCTATCTCTAATGCATCCACAGTACACTCTATTATTTATAATGCCACATCTCATGTGTCCAGCTCGGCACAAATATTTTCAATAGAGAGCAAAGCTTGGGGCCTGACCTAATCTGTACCTACATTCAGCCACTACACTGTAAACACACACATACTGTATAGTGCACACACACAGGACAGAATAATATTAGATTCAGGGACTCAGAGAAGGGTAGATTTTGAGCAGTCAAGAATATGCTATCAAGTGCAGCTCATCTATCATTAAACAGAATCATAAAATCTTGAGGAGTCTGGAGAGGAGAGGGTGGAGAAGGTACAATGTTGAGAGAGTGTGGGAGGATGTGAGAAACAGAAGGGAAGATCGAGAGGAGGGGGGAGAAACAGGAGTACGACGACAGAGTAGAGGGGCAAGTGAGAAACAGAAAGGGACAGGAGAGAGGAGGGTTGAAACAGAATCCAGGATAATGAAGGTGCCGTGGCTGTGCGGAGGAACTTAAAGATGCCACATGAGATGAACTGGAGATGTGAGAGGGACGGGGATTCCCTGTTCAGAGCGGCATGGCCCTGCTTCCCTCTGGAGCTTCCTCCTAAGCCCTGCTGTCATCATGTTTGTCACACACCTGGATGTTCAACACATACGACCAGCATCACCTTCTTCTCCTGCCTGTCCGTATGCCTCTGTGGCTGCTTCTGCCTCTGCCTCTCACTTCCCTCCCCCTCCCACTCTCCTCCCCCTTCCACTCCCATAAAACAACCAATGGCATGAGACCAGTTCCAGACAGCTTCATCTCTCCCGGAGCGAATGCTTTCGTGTGAATGTTTTTGTTTTATGGTCTGAAATGTACCATTCATATTTATGTGATTCATCAGAGGAATAAGTGACTAATCTCTTGAACATCTAACACACAAAACCTGATATTACCAGCCCTATCTGCTAGAAATTACATTTATATACTACTAATGTTTGTTTTTCCATTTACTTTTTATATGAGACATAATTGCTGCTTGGATTACAGTATGTTCCCTGGAAACATTTTAATAAGTAAACCAAGGGCGTAATCACCGCAGGAGATGGGGGGTCATGTCCCCACCGATATCTGAAATATGAAAATATTTCCAATATCTGTAATGACCAGTAATTAAATGCCTCCAAAAGCTCCTTCACTCAGTATTAAGTGTTAAATCAACTCCGGCTCAAGAGAGGGTGCCAAAGTTTTGAGTCGTTCTGTATCCTCCGCACACATTACACAGATCTCTGATAGACGAGTAGATCACTCACAGATCTGCTTCACAGGTAAAACAGTCTGTTTAAACATGTTGTACATAAACCAGTGTGTTACTGCTGCTGTTGATGAACACATCTGGACGAGTGTTTTTCAGTGTAACAGGCCGGAGGACGAGATTTAATCATTCA
Source organism: Oplegnathus fasciatus (assembly GCA_003416845.1). Taxonomy (NCBI): domain Eukaryota; kingdom Metazoa; phylum Chordata; class Actinopteri; order Centrarchiformes; family Oplegnathidae; genus Oplegnathus; species Oplegnathus fasciatus. Next base: position 1,121,961 of record NTHP01000029.1, read on the forward strand.
GCTGCCTTTTGCAAACTGTGTCTGTGGCTGATTTTTCACTGAACTGTGTCGCTATTAATCGACCGGGTCATCATGTGTTGGTCAAAATACACACACCAGGGCGTGTATTGTCTGTGGAGCATATTTCTTACCCCTCTGTATGGTGTGTGTGTTCAGTGTTTAACTCAACATCCAACATGTAGCTGCTGGTTAAACAGCTAATACTGAAAAAATAGAGGAATGCTTTCATTGTTTTTTACAAAACATGCTCGTATACAGATTGTGTGTCAGGTGTGTGGATACAAACGGACACAGCCTCCCAGATGTGAAACATTGACCATTAGTGCTTTATTTTAACTATAAGTTTTTACTATTTTCTGACATTTTACAGCCAAAACTATTCATCGAGAAAATAATCATCAGCAGATAGATAGGTGATGAAAGCGGTCATTAGTTGCAGCCCTATTACTGACCTTTTCGTATTCTCACTTCTGGCCTTCTTCTTGCCTCTCTGGGTTTTTTTTTACCTGCAGGTGTTTGTTTATTTAACATTTAAGAGTGTGACGCACAAAACAAACAAAAGATAGTAATATGGAAGAGAGACAAGGACTATGAAGGGGAAACTACAGTGGCAGCAAAGACGAGAGAAGAGAGGGACGATCTTGGAAAAAGAAATCAGTGACATTCTAACAAGGACATGGAGATAAAGTGACAAAGGCACGAATACAAACCAGACTATTCGGTATAAAGGGAGAAGGAGGGTGACACAAAAACAAAGACAGAGACATAGATAACGTGAGGGTAAACAAAGATAAGAAATGGGGTTGTTTTGTCAGGTTCGGTGGGTTTTTGTTTCTCCAAAGTAATGATAGCATTTTTGATTTTAAGCAGCACTTAACATACTTTATAAGTCCAGTAAGCGATCATAAATGTTACTGTAAAAAACTATGTAGTTTAACTGAACTATTTTTCCTCTGAACAGCCCAGTTAACTCTCGGCTAGTGTGTGTGTTTGCTCAACCACTGTGCTGTAGTCACTCCTCAAACAGGGAGACGGACAAAGATGAGAGAGCGGGACAAAAGGGAGGTAGGGAGGGAGGAAGGCAGGACAGAGCGTAGGAAATGCCAGCAGATCAAAATGTATAGGAGGAATTACAGTTGCTCCAGCAGCAGCCAATAGCTCAGAGAGATGCTCATTAGCATATGAATCATTAGCATGGCGCTGGAGGCTGGAGGCAGGCAGCCATGATGCACAAAGCTCAGAGCGCACAAAGCCATGTTTACAGAGAGCACTAAGGTCTCTGATCATGTCTGCTGTCATGGCCAAACATGCAGCCTCTCTCTGGCTCCTGCGCTGGAGAGCACAGAAAGAAAAAGCACTACTCAACAACAACACGTAGCAGGCAATCACTGCATACTGTACATTCAATTCAAGGTCACAGTGTCATCAAAAGAAAACCTGACTGCCCACACAACTGTGTTCCATCGTCAANNNNATACTTTCTCTGGTACCGACTGCAGTGTGTGTGTGTGTGTGTGTGTGTGTGTGTGTGTGTGTAGCACTGAGTATCAAAAACTTTAAAGTACCGAAAGCTGACAGTGGATGTTTATTTATTCTTTGATCAAATAGATCCCGATTTAAATCACAATTTTTCTAATTTTACATACTATATTATATTTGGGCAAAGTTGTGTTTATGTTATGTTATGTTTAATATTTGAGAGTTTGAATTCTTCTGTTGAATGAATTTGTTTGAATTTCATTTTTTTAAAGTAAGATATCAAAGAAAGTTTGAGTATAGGATGGAACTAACTGTTATTTTCATTATCAAGTAATCTGACGGTTAATGTCTTGATTATTCAATTAATCATTCGATCAATTATTAGGTCTATACAGGACTTACAGGACACAATTTCCTAAAGCCCAAGGTGACTTCTTTAAATGTCTTGTTTTGTCCAATCAACCATCCAAAACCCAAAGTTAACAGTTTACAATGACATAAATCAGAATAAACACATCTTCACATTGCAGAAGCTGCTTACAGTACTTAAACAAAGAATCGATTATCAAAACAGTTGCAATTTCAGTTGATCGACTAATCAATTAATCAGCTAATTGTTTCAGCTCTATTTTGGTGTCATTACAAAAACTCAGATATCGTATCAGCACAATAAAGTTTCAAACAATACCCGGCCCTACTCAGTCACAAACAAAATCAAATACGGCTAAAATTATGTAAAACTTTTTCCATCTGCGTAGTGGACAGAACTTGTTTTATTCACTTCTTATTGTCCAATGAATTATGAATTATGAATTATTCCTTAAAAGTCATTATTTAGTAAAAACAGTTCTCGAGAATTATCATCAAAAATGTACAAAATCGTTTGTGCATGGAAGACATGGAAAACTGGGCTCAAAACATTTGTTTTGAAATGATTAAAAAATAACAACTCCGCAGTGAGTGATGTAAATTTAATGAGTGTTACTGAATGTTAATTTTGTCTGTCAGAATTCAGCCAACAAAGAAAACGATGAACATCAACTGTACCAATGTCAGATCTAAAAGAATTGTATCATCATCAGTATCTATTGCTATTACTGTTGGTCAGTTGTTTTCCCTTCTCTTTGTTCTGTGTTTCTGTGCCTGTCCATCCCTCAAAACAGAAACCTTTAAATACAAACTTAAAGGTGCAACATGTAAGAATCAGAAAATGCTTGTTAACAATGACACCTGTGGCCGTTAAGTCAACTGCAGTCAGCATCCTGTTGCTCGCGATCGCACGTGTGCTCACACTCCGTAGGCACGAGCGAGAACTCTGGGCATCGGCCAAAACAGTGACGTGACACACGCGAGACTGAACGTGATTAACAGGCATCATGTTGACAGCTTGCTTTTCATTAAGTTGTTAAAAAAAAATGTTGATAGCTTGCTGTCCAGCTTTATCAATCACTGTGTGTCTAGCTTTCACCGAGAGGTTCAGCAATGTCAGCATAGCTAAATTTGCTGGATGATAACGCTAACGGTGAGTGAACTAGACTCAATATTATAAATAAGATGTGTTTCCATACTTCACTATTGACATGACAGTTTCCACCACAACTCTCATTTTGCTGAATCGATGCGCTAATGTTTCAGCATAATATGCTGACCCGAGTTTTCCCCCGACGTCGGTCACATTCCTGTTTTGCCAGACAGGCTTCAATAGATAAAACCTTTGTTTTTTTGTGCTTACATGGAGTTTGTGTTGGAGTCTGTGTTGTGGTGTGTGCCAGTCTTTTGTTGACGTTAGCTTAGCGTACTCCACTTCCTACAAGGGTATGATGCCAATATATACAGATTTTGCTGTGATTTAATTACAATAAATGGATCAAAAGGATGCCAAAATAACTACATCATGATGCCAATTTGTAAAAAGTCTGAATTCATGCTTTGTCAGGCCTGTCTACAAGATGAAAAGCAAACAACTTTTAAAATGCTTGTTTTCATCTAAATTAGGCATAAATACGGCAGCGGCATTACTGTTTATATATATAGATATCTACATATTGTGTAACTTAAATTATATCAGTATAAATATGAAGTAGTATCATAGAGCTAACGTTAGCTAGTGTTGCACACTGTTGACGCTGTAGGAAGCTGAAGCGAGGCAAGGCCCTCGGGAGCGCGCATAAACATCACACATCTTGGATCTTTCCAGAAAAACCGTTCCAAGTCCTTTACATAGAAATCAGTCCACAGGCTGTTATAGGCAACCAAGAAAGTCTGGGAAGGTCTCATTTTTTAAGTTATGTTACAGTCTGTTCACACATTGGCAACTAAAAACAATTAATACCTGTTAATTGTTACATATAGTACTTGAATCACAAAAAAATCTCAAAAGGTGCTGTGGTTCACAGAGGACCTCAGCTCAGTTGAAGTAACATTCTCTAAGAGATTTGAAATAAATGGCAATATTGAAATGTGCTTGTGGAAATGTGAATAATACACACTGTCACTTACCAGTTTACGTTGACACCAGGTGCAGACGCCACATAGAGCTACCAGCCAAACGGCACATACTACGAATGCAACAGACACCAGGAATACGCTGAGAGACACTGAGCCTGAGGGAGAGAGACAAAGACAGAGAGGAGACAGACAGAGACACATAGAGAGGACAGTATTAGTGCATTTCATGTAACACTTGAGGTTCCTGAAGTTTAAACTCTAAGCTCACTGTTGAAACTCCCCACAAGTCTATGTTGGATAAGACAGTATGAAGTGTGAGAAAACTCCCCATTTTAGGGGAGCATATAGGTATAATCAGGAGCTATGCCTCGTAATGTGCCTCCCTTCCTTCTCCCCTTCCTTTCCCCATTCATCCTTGTCATCTGGCATCTGTCATCAGTAAGACACAGAGACAAATGTATCAGGGGTGAGGGGGAAATGACATAAAGGCGCTGAAACTGCTTCATGCTCATGTTCACTGCATGTATCAATAGGAGATGCGCACATGTCAGGAAGAGATAATATCACGGGGCCAGAAGCCATGCAATTACCAGCTTCCGTTTTCTCTCTTCTATCTCGTAAATCCTTCAGCAACTTTGTTCCCGTCTTGACAGATGAAAACTTCTTCCACGGCCTTCTATTCCTCATTTCTTTCAATTACTGCCTCTCAACGATGCCGCTCATTCAGTTGTCTGCCAAGTAATTTAAAATGCAATGGCACGCTGGCAAAACAATGTCGGCAAACAATGAGCTCACAACTGCTACATCCTTTTTTCTCGGCAATTCAGTAGATCTTTTTCTCTCTACCTGAAAAATTTGTCTGACTGCTGATTCTTCCCTTTATCACTCCATTTCACTTGTCATCCCTGCCTGAGCATATTCAACATTTATACATTTGGGCAATAACAGAGGAAGTGTATTAGCTAAGCCACTTTAATCATCCTTATCCATCCTCTTCCTTCACATTTTATTAACCTCCTCTCTTCGTTTCCTTCAGGTGTATTATGTGCCTTTTAAACAAAGTTCTGTTATTCTCTGTTAACACTGCTTTTCCAAAATCCAGTCAACGTTGTGATAAAGGCTTAAAATGCACAACAATGCTTACTGTGCTAACTGATGAACAAAAGAGAAAGGAAAGTGTGAAAACATGGCTGGAAAAGTTTGACATGCACTGCTTGAGGCACATGGCATTCAATAAATATTATTAGGTTTGAAAACCTAATGATAATAATTGCAAGGCTGGCTGGTACAACCTTACACTGAATCTATTATTGTATATCTCCCAGAGGCTCATTCAGTTTACATTTATGCAGAGGTTTGTATCCTTGCTTTTAGCAGTTTGAATTCCTCCAATTATGAAAATGTCAGCTTTTTTTTACCCCCTAGCCTCACCAAATTAAAGTCTATTTGCCTGTTTGATAAGGTACCTGATTTTAAATAGTGAAATATTAGGCATGGCAGAATATGGTGGCAATTATGATCACTGGGTTGAATTTTCTTGCTTGCTCTGAGCCTTTCAGTCTGGCAGCAGAAGTGTGTTGTGGTAACATCGCTTTCAAAAGCGTTTCAATGCTTAAAAGATAAGTGGTCTCAATCTTACTGGTGTTTCCTCGCCAATTTAGAGCAATACATACAGAAAAACAGAGAGCCAGCTGAAATTCTCTCCAGCTGGAGGGAACACAACCAGCTGGAAAGAAGAATGACTCCTTTCAGACCTTTCAGACCTCCTTGTGTGGACACACAAGTCTGACAGTTTTTCACTTGGTGGGGTGTCATCAGCAGGGGGATTTCATGATTTCAGCCACTAACCCACTAGAAAAGTGATTTTTTTTTGTCAAGACATAATATAACCAGCCCAGTACAGATAACACATGTAGTACCCAAGTTTAACAGGGCAAATTATGACTAATAATGATATACATGAAAAAAAATCCAGGTTTTGTTACTTCTGTGATTGCCTCTCTATATGACAGTTTTCATTGTTGATGGTGGAGTCCACCTTCCATGTACGAAATTTAAGTAGCATACCCAAGTTCAGGGGATTCAAACGATGCATGCACGAACTTGATGATATCTACAAGATAAAAGCCAGTGAATGCACGCACTTCAACAGGTGTCCAACGATGTTACTGACTGTCTTCTTTAGCTTTCATTATTAAAACAACATGTTTTAGTGCAACAAACACACGAGTTGTTACTCTTCTGTTGCATATCTGACAGATTAACTGCTCAAGGCGTGTTTACTGCCTGATGGCCGACATGTCTTTTCAAAATGAACTTTAGGACCTGCATTGTGAAAACCACAAGTGTGGCCAAATCAACCAATCCTAAAGATTATAACTTTAAAATAAAAACTGCCCAGCCTTGTTTGCCAGTTGGGTCAGTTTCTTTTCTGGAACTGTTCAGCTGACACAAGTGATTTTGGGAGCAGCCAGTTCGAACTTGATTTACTGTGGATAAGTAGATCCTATTTAAACCTGGTATTAATATGCAATCTTCAAGTATCCTGATATCTTGAATGGATAAGGAAAAACAAATATTCATATTCCACAGTATTCAAGGTGTACAGACCCACAAAACACATGGCAATCAAAATGCATTTGAATTGGCCAGATCACATCTGGAAGTGGCCTGGCTCGTATTCTGATGTAAATGCAGTCTGTAGGTCACATTGTCACATTGTTGTAATATATTGAAATCAGGTACCTTATCAAACAGGCAAATAGACTTTAATTTGGTGAGGCTGGTGGGTAAAAAGAAGCTGACGCTTTCATAATTGGAGGAATTAAAACCGCTAAAAGCAAGGATACAGACCTATGAGCCTCTGGGAGACATAGAAGGATAGATTTAGTGTGAGGTTGTACCAGTCAGCCTTGCAGTCAATTTACTTTGGGAAAGAATGTCAAAGAACAACAAGAACTCACTTTCTAAACCCCTCTCCTAATGATATTTATTGAATGCCATGTGCCTCGAGCAGTGCATTTCAAACTTTCCCTCAAGTAACCATGTTTTCAGTTTTTTCTTTCGATTTTTCAACAAGTTGAAAGGTAATTCTTCCTCTGCTTGTTATCTCAGAAAGCTACAGACAATCCTCTCTGCATCAAAGGAAAAATAAGCCGAGCCCACACTGCAACATCACTTCCCTGGACGTGGGACTCGCCAGTTTGTTGAACAGAAGTTCACCAGCCCCGCCTACCTAATTTGCATATTTTGATCTGACCACAGCATGAGTGGAATTGAAATAACGCTTATCAATACCAGATGTAAATGTGAAGCTCAGATGTCATAATCCAGACAACATATCCTGCTACAGATTGCATCTTAATGCCAGGTGGAAATGGGGTCCTAGTTAAACGTCATTATGGCTCAGTGCTACCAGATATCCTACCTCATTCAACCACCGGCTTCATGTCAAACCAGATTGTTTCACATGCAGGATCACACATACACCACTCTGTGAGCTATTTTTTGAGCAGTTACAACTCAGTAGAACTATAGTTCAGCACCATGGACAGCATCCATCCCCATCGGCCCTCCACCTGCAGGCTAAAGTGAGATCTGTACACGTGGTGGTGGAGCTGTCCTGTTTCATCATTCAGGTTTTTATTGTAAATACGTAAAATAAATATCAAGTCAGCTGCAAGAATCTCTGTTTCCTGAATATATATCACCCAGAAATGTCTTCTCTGAATCTCGACACAAAGATGCATGTATCTTTTTAGGAGCGTGTTTCCTGTCACATAGAGAGAGGCCAACAATGGGGGTATTACTGTAGCAATATTATTTGCAAATGTGTGTGAAAAGTTGTGAAACTGTATCTCAATCTGCCTCAGCTCAAGGTGAAGACAACCTGAAGTTAAAGACGGATCACCACACACATTAGCAAATCTCATAGCAAAAGTCACGTGTACAAAGACGGCCAACTGAGAGACATACTTGAGGTGGAACTGAAGAGTTGTCTGTTTTTCCCCTCTTGCTCTTGATAGAGATATGAGATACAGTCTCTCTCCACACACATTTACATATAATATTGCTACAAGACGACCCCCATACCTACAGAGAAACCTTATTTATAGTCTCTTTCTGTTGGCTTATGATTACAGCTGAGGGCTGAACACTACTTTGTAGTTCAGCTCTCACTTTACTATGATGGTCGGATACAACTCTCGTATTACCTCAGCTGCTGTGCCCCACTAGCAATCTGTACGATCTCTTTTACCCTCACTTGAGAACAAGATCTTTGCCAAGGAGATGAGCTCATACCCTCTAAAATCCACTACACAGTGCAACCTCTCTCACAAAATGACCTCCTGAGCATCTGTTGCAGGAAATGGCCTCATTAAAATGTACTAATTATTGTTGAGAAGCTTTTATTTAATCTACTCTACTGGGAGTAATGGATCAGTGGTAATAAGGTCCATTTCTGACCTGTTTTGAAACTGTTATTGATACCTTAAAAAGAGTGACATATTACACTATACCCATTTCTTAAACGAGTCAAAAACAAAACAGGAAGAATTAAATAATTTACAGGAAGAACCTAAGTGATCTGAAATAATCAATAATCAAATATTTTAGGTTTTAAATACCAACAATTATGAGTTACTAGTTAAAGTCATTAGAAAAGCTGCTATTATTGGGTTTTTCCATGTATGTTACAGATAAAGTTGATCATCTGAAAGCCATCACTGTCTTTGCAGTGATCTTGTAATTATAAGATATGTTAAAAAAGAGATGAAATCAAAGGAAACAGCAAATGAA
>NTHP01000029.1:1130696-1167624 GCA_003416845.1 Oplegnathus fasciatus
TTTCAGTCTAGTCACTGTCTTTGATTTTTGGTGGTGATTTGTTTTCTACCTCTGATCATCATCTATGAATTACAATTTTTGTGTAGATTTTACTTTTATTGTCTAGAGATTGCCTCTGATTTTACACATGATCCTCATTATTTATTGTGTCCAGTATTATCTCTTACAGTAGACACACCACCTGTTATACTAAAATAATTGTTTGACACAACAGCCCCAACTCAAGTTCCACTTACTAGCTTTTTCCAGACCTTTCAACCGTATCACACACTCTTCATCAGTGGGTGGAGTTTGCCGAGTTGTCATGGAGATGGACCTGTTGACATGCAAGCTCAGCAGCTGTTGAGATTTTATCCAAAGCACTTTTAAGACTTAAAAGTTAAGCATCATGGAGCAAACTCCATCTGCTGATGAAGACATGATGACATGATGTGTGATAGGGTTAAAAGCTCGAAATAAAGCTAGTAAGTGGAGTTTGTCATGTCATGTTAAAACCTGTCCTTAAAGAGTACATGCTCTGCCTATGTAATGATGTAACGTCAGGTCATGGGAGGTTGAATAAATGTGGATTACTTCCAGATGCAGCACCTACTGTGCTGTGTTTGGTATCATACTGGGTACCTCCCATGGCTCCAAGTGTAAACAAGAGACTCTTGCAGTACTGCTCCTATCATCCAAACTCCCCTCCTCTCTTATTCTCTCTATGCTATGTATTTTGGAGTAACTGCTTACATAGTCTGAGATCATTTAGTTAATAAACACTAAACGTAATGCAAAGCCTGTTTCATATTTAATTACAGGCAGAAGTGTAATGCTGTTCTCCATATTCTCTTTATAATTGTTATTCTTGTCTACCATCTTCCTACTTGCAGCCTCTCTGCCAGCACGCCATTATTTTCACACATGTGGTAATTATATAATTTATAACACAATTGATTAGAACTGCTCATCAGAAAAGTAGCCTTCATTAAACTGCTGTTGTCTCTCTCCCCCCACACGCAGCCCCCTCTCTCCCACTCCTATTATTCAAAACTTTGCAGCAATTTACAACACAGGATTGATAAGACTCAAGTGCTATTAGGTGGCAGGATGGTATATAGTCAGGTTTTGTGCTTCAGAGAGTAAAGGAACTTGTTAAGAAAACTGCCGGTAAAGGATATTTTTCATTCTAAACACTGATGGACTACTGAGCACAAGCTAACTTATAAGAATTTATTGTAAGAAATCTAGACTATTATCTGTCATTGTAAGACACACATTAAAGCGACAACAATTCTGTATTGATATTTATAGTTTCCAGTTTGATAACATTGTGAGAATTTGCCTGTGAACTCTGAGCTTTTATAAGTCAGCTGGTTTGCCCACTCTCAGTTGTCAACTTTGTCAACCGCAATGTATATAAGCCTATACAATAGTATAGGTGGACAGCATGAAATTAAATAAAGATAATTATAAAAATAAAAATAAGCCTATATAATAGTAATACATATATATCACTATTCTGTGTCACCCTTGTTTAAAGCATCTGTAGCTGCACTCACTGTTGAATGGTCTTCAAATTGCCGTCCTTGGTGATGGTATTTGCAATGAAGAATTGATGACAATGAATTAGAAAAAATATACAAAGTTCAACTGAAAATAAAATGCAACTTTAAAGACTGTCTATATGACTCTTTCCAAAGTGACAAAGCAAATCACTTATAACTCAGCTACACATCACAATTTCTTTGTTCAATTCACAGCTGAAACCTATTCTTTTAAATGACCTCCACTTGGCTTAATTATTGGCAAAAAACACCTGCGTGGCTAATTTCTTTATACTTAGGCTTTTCCAGTAAGGTAGCTACCAGCTCAGCCACTAAAGGGTGTTGCTCCCTTGAACATGTATCACAAAATAGAAATGGCTTTAACAGCACAGTTAACCAGCATTTCTATACTGAATCAAATGACACTGTGTAATGTAAATTGAGGTTGTTCGTACATTCACACATTTTCTTTATGGTTCTGTCTCTCCACTCTCATAGCTGTGTGTCTGTCTTATTTTAGAATTCTTTTGGCCACCAGGGGGCAAAAGAATTAAAAAATAACTTCATTGCCAGTGTATAGAAATCAGTATTTTTAAAGTTGATGTTATTTCGATCAGTTATAAAATATGGACTTTTATCAATTAATTATCTTTTTCAGTCAACAGTGAACCTGGCTCCGCCCAAAGTTCAAACACATGTCCACAAACACCTCGAAAGCTCAAACAGAAATGTAAAAACGACAAAGTTGTGGTTATACAGGGAGTTACTTTCAGTAACTATCTATTGGCTAACAGCGACCGGGCACAGTGACTTTCTGGACTCTCGTCATCACCATGAGGTTGCCAGGCAACCAGCAGTTTAACTTGTGGCACTGGGCTTCCAGCACAAGTTAAACATTGCGCAGAGCAAGGGTATCATTTGCCACTGGAGAGAGTGGCTGCACTATCCATTGGAGCTATAACGGCGTACACCACACTGATTTTCTAAATTAAACTCTGACCCCAAATGACCTCCACAAAGCATATCCAATCAATTCTGGCATTGATGGGAGGTGGAAGTTCTGGAGGCCACAATTTCATTGTAGAATGGAGGAGAAGTACATCTTTTGCACCTCTAAATTCCCAGAGTTATGTAACTCTCCTCTCCGATCTCACAGGATCAGATCTATTTTACTTGAGTGAAAAATCTCATGGCAGAAAAAGAGGGGACAGAGATACCAGGTTATAAAACTAATGCTGTGACTATTTACATCCAGATGTAGTCTGTTGCGTCCTACTTTGCTGCTTTGTAGAATAATGTGCTGCTCTCAATTTTGTGCACTATCTCGCACAAGCTGTGTGCTGCGTGTTTGGTCTGAGACCAGCATTATTGAGCTTTAGAGCTGCTGCTGGGTGTACTTTTGAACTTTAGACAGAGCCGGGTTATTTGGCTGTCGATTTAAAAGCTGCCTGATGTCTTTTTGATGTTGCTTTGTTTCCAGATCCCAGTAATTAACTTGGTACAGTGCACTGTTAGTATTACTGATGGGAAGGATGGCCACAATTATCAAAATAAGACCAAGTTGTAATAAACTGTAATTATCCTTTAAGGTGAGCCTGCTAGACACTCTGTGGCTCTCTCTCAAACTCTTCCCCACACTGTCCTTCCTAATTCAGTCCATGCTCTCTTCACTTGTGGGCACCAGTCTCTTTCTCTGTCAAATGTGCCCCTTACTCTCTCTGCGCCTCCTCTCTTCCACCTGCTGTGCTTATCTGTTTGTGCTCTGTTCACTCAGCCCCTGGTGTTGGCGGCTGGCACGACACAGAGAATAAGCACTATTAGTCACTGGAGACCTCCAGAGGAGCATCTCTTGCCGTAGGTCGGCACAACATGGAGAGGGCCGCCACCGCGGGAGGTGACCCTTGACTGGCACAACAGATGCACTGCCAGAAGAGTGGCGACCAGTGGGAGGAACATGGACATCCAATTATACAGAAAACCAAAGGGGAATGAAAGAGAAAAGCGTGCCTCTGTTTAAAGGACGACGACTGTATCAAAGCTCAGCATTACTTCACGCATCTCTGTTTTTTGGACTGTGCGTTGCTTTTGATTGATTGAAACACTAGGAATAAATGGTTATGTTTCATTAAATCTGAAGATTACATCATTTACTCCTCATGATTCACGATCAATGACAGGCGTGAAGAAGAGGGAAGAAGCTGTGAGAAGTTTGGCAGGTAGAGTAGACAGCCGGCTCAATCTTGAAATCCCAGCAGGTGTTTGTTGGGCTCACCTGTAACCACCTGACTGCCCAGTTGGCTGGCGTTCAGTTTTGCTGAACCTTGCTGTCACAAGTACAAGGCTGACTATTCAGTAAGCATTTTTTGTGTCATTTAATCTTGACAAATGTGTCTGTGAAGTTACTTTTACTATTAGCTCTCTAATTACATTTCAGGGAACAAAATTAATGAACTCCTTTATTGGTCTCCATTTTTTGATCAACTATTTGCATTTTATCACACTATTCTTTGCTTCTACTTCCACTTAGACATCACTGAGCTCCCTCAGGCCATTTTGTTCCCAGCAACTCTCACTCCAAATCTTTGTCCAAAAACGCTGGTTGCCCGAGGGGGATCTCATTCTTTCCACTGCTTTCCCCCAAAGTACAGCCTGAAGCATGACATTTTTACAGGTGATAGAGAAAAAAATCCACTTCTCTTTTTTTTTCAGTGCACAATTTACATATTCTCTGGTTTGACACTTTAAGGTTAGCTGGATAGCTCACAGACCAAATGTATGGTGACCTTAAAACTAAGTGGTGCTGGTCAAGATACTGGCGATACTGTGGCCAGGAACTGTGGTTCAGGCGCAGTGCCGAGTGCAGCTCTCTGACCTTTATCACATGTTAGAGGTTCCAGCAAAATTGCAATAAGTAGCCATCACCTCTTTGCCCAACCAGGTCACACGTAGCCTCATCATTTTTCATGTATTGTGCTCATAAACCAAACCGAACTGCAAACTTGTCCAATTTATTCCTGTATAACAAAAGGTTTTGTTTATTTCCAGTTATTAATGTCAAAGAGAGACCAACAAACCAAAAAAACAGAGCTGAATTAATTCAATTGATTGGAAACAACAAAGACTCCTAGGTTATTCAGGTGCAACAAAATTACAAAGGGTGATTTTACACCTAACCTGACTGGTGCAGTTTAAACAAACTCTGGTTTGTTTGCCTGTTTGGTTTATTTAAGCTGATGTGAAAGTGTTCATTCAAACTCTGATGAGCACCAAACAACCGGATAGAGACCACTTAAAAAGTTGCATCTTGGTCCAGGTCCAGGCAAACTTTGTTTGTTTGTGGTTTGAAAACAAACTGGACCAACCACAGGAATTTGTGATAGTAGACAGTGGATGATTTTTAGCATAATTTGAAGAACTACATTACCAATTTATGTTATCTGGGAATTGTGAACTGTCAAGAAAGGATCTGTATCAGCAGTGTAGCCTTTAAATTTATGCAACATAATTTGGTAACCATGGCAACACACATGCATGTCAACACGTGAGGGATTTCTCTGGTACATCAGAAAGTGGAAAGGTGTTAAATAGAGGTGTGTTGTGCCTGTTACCCACTCTGTCAGTATTTTGGCAATTCCTCATTTAAAAAATGACTGAAATACAGTATCCCCTCTGTAATATTTAAGTACAAAAGGCTTCTTTTTTCTTTCTGTTTTTTACCTGTTTGTCTTTACTCGTGACATATGGCTCCTGTTACTGTATTAAATAATAATGCTCATAATCAGTTATTTCTCTGTGAGCTCTTTGTGACACCAGAGAAGTTAAATTACAGGCTCTCTCACTTTTTGTGTTTCTCTGTCGAGCTGCAGTGGAAGGATAGTAACAAAAAGAGGGAATTGTTTACTAAAAAGTCTGTAACTTTGCAAGATATCCACTTAATTTGTCAATCTCAGCATGCTGAAGCCTCATATTAGCTTCAGATAAACTTGGAACTGGGATGTAATTTTGCACCAAAACAAGCACAGTAAATTCTGTCCCCCATCACATACAGTTCATGGTAAGTGCTTTAGGATCGGATTTCTTAATGTCCACTATGAACAGGAGGAATGATTACAGCAAGCAAAATCTCTTTCAGTGTACAAATGGGCACCTGACTATTGTGTGTGTAAGACAGTTGAAAATTGTGAACCTATCCTTCAAATAAAGGTGCGATAAAGTGCAGAATGACTTGGTGTCCATCACAGGAATTGGATTGTAGCAATGACAATGCAGGATGGCAACCACCAAAACTGTCCAATGAATGAGCAAGACCGTCCTCCCAAGAACAATGACAGCATCAGTCATTTCAGCAAGTGCCCCAAAAGCCCTCTGGTGGCCGTACTGGTAATTATGAACAGGAGCAAAGGAGGAAGTCAGGCGAAGTCCATGAAGGGAGGAGATTGTCATTATCCGGGAGACAGTTGTTTGTTACCTGTTTCAAGTCAACAGTGCCTAAACCTAAACCTAACCAAGCCTTAACCATAGTGTTGTCACACCATAAAACAGATTTGTACGGCTTTGGAAGGCACAGACACAAATGATGTTGTCTTGCCGATATTGGGCGCCAGATCAGAAAACGCTTCTATGTGTCGCTCTGTAACATATTTTGTCGTTTCATTTGGAGGACTTGCTTAATGAGCAGTACATCAGTGGATATGACTTATTGCTTATAAGTCAGCGTGAACACAAAAAGGACCAAAAGTAAAAAGGCTTTAGAGGTATGAAAGTGACAACAGTGTGGGTTGGCTGTAAGATCTCTAACTGTGAATGCGTAGTGGAAGCACAGTTCACCTTAATACAGTGCGACATGGCTAGAGGGTGCCATACACTGTGGTTCCAGTTGAAAAACGGGATGGCACTGAGCTATTTTTCACATTTGTGAATGAGACATGTATGAGACAAATCCCACATTGCACTCATATTGTTCACTGTAAGTCCAATTTTCCGTTCCACCTGCTATTTGTTTACTGGCTCTCTCAGGAAACCATACATCCCCTTTTCACATCATTCCCTAACGCATGCCAGCTGACTTCATTACACTCCTGCCAAACCATCACTGTGACTCTGTAACCCTGCAACTCATTCAGCTGAAACGTCAAAAGCATTCGCTCTGTTGCCTGCCTCTTACCCAAGCCAGGCCCCACAGGGGATGGGCATCAACAACACTGGCGACTTCCCAGTTTAAACTGTATTTTTTTCTTTTAAACACGCAGCATGTGTCTATCAAGAGAGCTGGATGATTGCTGGATGACTGCTGGGATCAAGCAAAAGAGGGAAACCTTGGGCAAAACAAACACTCATAAGCTTTCCTGTCGATCGCTACGGTGACTAAACACAGAGCGCCATGTGTTTTGTTTCAGCACACGTGAAGTGCAACAAACAGGCTGTTGTTTGCTGTCTCAGAGGGCCGTAATACCACAGACCCATGACAGACTCATAACCCAATACACTTGACTGGCAGGTGTGTTTATCCAGGCAAAACATCTTAACAGTCCGCAGACAGAGCCATCAAAGTGTGTTTCTGTAAGAACTGCGATCTGTTGTCCGTAATGAGGAGGATCCAGCGGTTTGCTGTGTGCGACAAGGCAGGCTATGGGTGAATGACTGCAGCTGAAGAGTCATTCTGACTCACACCGAGATACTGAAGAGTTGGAGAGAAGGATGGGTTCTTAGAGAGAGGTTAAAAACTCTCATAAAGTGCTGGAGGACTGTATGAAAGACAAAAAGCCTAAAACACAGAGTGAAAACATACATATACAGTATGGTGGTGATGAAACCAAGCAAGTTTTACTATCAAACCCCATTATCAGAGAGTTTCATTATTATTTACCTAATGATTACGTTTCATACAACACAATTCATGATATCATTATATTGCAATTCTTAATATGCCGTGATATGATAATGTAGTATAATGAAGTTTATTACTGCATTTTTATTTAATTTCAGTCATTTAACGATCCCTTAATACATTATTTCGCTGTGGCGGCCATTAAAGGACAAGTCTGACGATAATCTATATTTTTCTTACGGTCAACAAATCTCATGAGAAGACCAAAACTATCAAAAGTATTTTCTGTCTAGCCAAAAATCTTATTTCTCTGTGCCACAGACCTACATTGTTGTCCAAAAACTATTAAGAACACATTAATGAGCCACACTGTTGCACCACATGTTCCTTAATTACAACGAACACAGCCATAGTTGTTTATTTTGAGTCAATCCCTCACACACACACCATCCTGCTGATGTAAATATTCACTGGAGCAGTAAATCCACAGCTGGAAATAATCCCCTACAACTTCACTATTTTTCCTGTTTGAATAAAGTTTTGTTAAAAACAACAGTGCCCAGCTGTTTTAGGAAACTCTTTATGAAACTGTATATTCACGATCTGGTTTTAAACATTTACGTCTTCAGTAGGAATGTATGGGCTTGGAGCTAATTGGGTAGGAAAGTAGAAGTAGAAGTATTAATAGACTGAGTATCACATTGGGTTTTTTGGCCTTTTCATGCCAGCTTTATACATTAATGTAACTATACAAATAGTTTATTTTTATATGTGGTGGTTTTGAAGATACTAATGATGATTTTGTTTGTGCTCCCAAATCCCCCAAAATCTCACCTCACTTTTAATCAACAGCTGAAACTTTGAGGGGAACTATAAGCTATACAGCTAAAGAGTTAAATATCAGAGAACATGAACAATGTGTGGAAGCATTTACATTTATCGAACATTTGCTCTCAGCATATTTATTACCATATACTCTGTTGAGGAAATGTTAATATCCTGTATATTATTAAGGAAAAAAATATTTCAAATGTGTACTCACAACTTTTTCTTTTGGGTATAGCACAGTCAGTATTTTGAACATGCACAGCTCTTCCCTAAAGCAAAATAAGATTACATAATCAAGCCTCTAATCTGTGACGTGCAAATATAGAGCTGGAATGAGCTGCATTTACAATAAATAAGATTAACCTTGTGGAGTCATAAGATGTGAATAATAACTGCATTATCTCCACAGTTGTTAGTTATTAAATGCACCCTGATCTCATGAAAATAATCCTGGATACATCCTCTTTCATTTCAGAACTAATTCTTTATGCAGTGTGACACCAACAAATAGCGTATGTTAAAAGCCGGTGTTGCATTTTTGTAATTTTTATCACCTTTTTTTTTTTAAAAACCTGTAAATCTATTTTCACCTCTATTTTCTAGCTAATGGGTGGAATGGTACATTTCTGCATTTTCACACATAATTTCCACAAAATCATGCTCCTGTTTGGTAAGTCTGAAGCTGCGGCACACCGGCTGCATCCAGCCCCAAAATAAATGTTGCTGTAGCGGTTCATGAATCTGTGTTGTTTGCTCATTCTGGCCGGCTCTGCTGCAGTTGTGGTTCGTGTGAGTACAATTCCCTGTTGCACTATTGCTTGACAGAGACACTGCCTTCAGCTCTTCCAACCCTGAAAATGCAGTCTTGTAAGCTGGCATGTTGCAACCTACTTGGCTAGCCTGAGCTTGAGCTTATCGTTTGTGATAAAGGAAAGCAGTCCCGTGAGCCCTTTTCACAGATGCAGTTTCACTCTGAAATCTTGCACAAATTTTCTGTGTTTTAAGAGAGTTGGAGCTGGAGTGGATTTACTGGACACGGTGATCCAGCAGTCTCCTCGCTTAAGGTTGTTTTAGGAGTAGCTGCTAACAAACTGACTGATTTAAACCTCCAATAACTGACTTTGTTGGCCACTTGGGGGCAGCAGGAAGAAGTTGTGAAAACAATACTGACATATCATCACTTTTTACAGTTGATACGGCAAACTTGTTAGCAAACATTTGCTTATTTACACTTGCAGCAGTTATAAAGCAACATTATCATTCATTTGTAGTCGTGTTTCCGGCCACCTGATGAATCCAAGTCCAATATTCTCTCTCTTTTGGCTCCATTTTTGGTCTCTACCAACTCCTGAGGGAAATATCTGGCTCTTAAGGTGCTAAATGCTCCTCTATGTTGAGCTGAAACTCACTATTAAGCTGCTCATTCAGGTGCTAATTCTCTTCAGGTTCATCACGACGAGCAACCTCTTTCATATTGTCACACAGTTTTCACACTGTTATCTGATACACTGTTAGTATAAAAACTTCCAAGAACGGTTCCTAATTGTAAGGCTCTTAGAACTTAGAAGTCATTTATGAAGCATTTTAACACTAAGCATTGACCCTTTTAATTGACTTCTGGTGCTCTGGATGTTTGTTATTAAAATTGTCTTCTAAAGTGAGTAAGACCCTAAATTGTCACTGTCAAGTTGTTATTGAAGTTACACCAGATAATATAAGATGTTTTGTGAAGAAACCGCAGTTGGTCCCATGGATTCATGACACTTAATAGTACTCTTTGTCTTTCTTTGACCCTTATAAATATTTTTTTCAAACACAGATTCTGGGGAAATTATCAAGACACTTCCTTTTTTTAATGCCAGCGTGAACAAAACTTAAAGATTCCCACATCAGGCACACAAAAGGTAACAGCCACCACATGTATTATTCTTTTACAAGAAATCTCAAAGCTCTATTGAAGCACATTTTAACGTGTGACTCGCTCGTGGCAAGGTTTGTTTGGACCAGAAGAGGCTGGATTTTGAAAACCCAGTCAAGGGAGTCTTTTTCATAAATTTCCTTTAAACTGGACAGACTCTGAAACAAAGGAGCCAGGATAAGATTAATAGCACACATTAATGTCAAAGCATCTCCTGTTCCCTCTCCTTCTTCTGCCTCCAATTCACACCCTTATTAGTCTCTTGCTGTGTCCCAGTTCAGGAGGTGGACCCTCTGAAGTCCACATTTGTAGACAGAATATGTCGGGCCAACATGGCCTGTCCCATTTCACACTCCTCCAAGAAATGCAGCTATACAGTGCATCCTTTGCAGCTTTTAGTTTCTGTGACTGTGAAGTCATGTATGAATGAACATTTTTTGTATTGTAAATAATAGTGTGAACAGCTGCTGTGAACATTACAATGCAGCGGTTTATACATGTGAGAGGGGTGATGAGATGAGGGAGGAAATGTCCAGATGTGTGAAGTAGAAAGTTGTTACCAAGCTTTTTAATAAAAACTATGCAACAACAGAGTACACCAGCACCTGACAGTGACTCCGCAGGGGATGCAAAGAGAGAAAACACCCAAACAAAACTGAATTTATGGACAAACAAATGTAATATACAAACACTGGTATTCTCTAACAAGTCAATCAGTGGCAAATATGTGCACCACCTCTACTTTCCTCCAAGCAGATCTGAGCACAAATACATCAAAGCCAAATGTACAAGGTGACCCTGAAACTCAAGAAATTCAATTCAATTTTGAATTTTTACTATACAAATCCATTTGCAGCCGGTGTGGAGAGAGTGCCAGGAGGTAGAACTGAATACATTTCACTGCAACAGCATGCAGAGAGCCAAGCTTGAATCTCTAGTGGGGAGAGAATTTGCCTAACAGGATGCCTCTGCTCCGCCTTCAGGCCACCCGCACAATTTTATCTGGAAGCGCCTACTGTTGTTGTGTGAACAAAGATTCTCCGTGATGAGGATCCACATGTCGTTCCACATGTTCCCCCAACAAACATACTCCCTCTATTCAGAGAGTGGTCACAGCTCAGGACCACACTTCCACTGCAGGAGTGGGGAACTAAAGAAAAGTCGCCCACGGTCATGTACTGTACGTGTGTGAAACAATATTTTTCTGCTTCTATTACTGCCTCGTTTCTTTGCAGTACAACTTCACAGTTATAGTGTGCATATCATGTCAAGACTTTAGGTCTTAAATATAGTATATAGTTTCTTTTTTCAGAGCTACTTTTACTGTAGTGATTTTCTTATTCTACCTTGTTCTTGGTGAACTTCGATGAAATACCACACATACTCACAGATATTCTTAAATTATTCTCGCTACCTGTGTAGGTTCTCTACTGGTACATGTAAAATGTTAAATAAAATAAAATTTTATTATTTTGTTTCACACAGTGATGTGCAAGCTGCACGGTGATGAAATTGTCATGTGGTTTTAAGGGTTTACGTTAAGTAGGGTGAATGTTAAAAGGCAATGTGGAGCACAGAAATGGTGAAACATTATTTTCATTAATAAATGTCTCGGCGTCAACTTGATTCTTTGAAATATACTCTGAAATTGAGTTTCAGACCTGCTGATTATCGAGTGTGCCAAACTTTTATGTCTGTGGGTTCAAATGTCCCAAAGTGTGACTTCATATCATACTTCAGAGACTGAAAATTGACTGAGGTGACAGAAGTTTAATGTGGGAACAGACGAGGCGAAGAAATAAAAAAAGATGGAGAGAGAGTTTACATTGGGTTCAGCTGGCCAGTCTGCCTGCAGTGCACACACATTTTGAATATAAAATCCAGCCTAGTTTTGAAATAAATATGATTTCTTGTTTTTTGGAGGATCACTGCACATGGTCCCATCCTTGTGCTGTCAATCATCCCTAAGAGCAGATGGAGCAGCCAGACTACTGGTGATCTTCACATTAGAGCATCCAGTTTGCCGCAGTCCAGCGGGAGGCTGCCTATAGGTTCCTTTACTATATTATTATAATATATTACATTTTAATAAAACCACTTATGATCAGTCACTTCCCCATACATTTCTGTGAACAATGTGTAGCTTCATTAATCCTGATGAAAGACCTATTTTAAAAAATCTGCGATCAAACATTTCTCCTTGCGCTTTTTTCCCCACAATATATTGTATAATTTACCTTCACCAATATAGTGTCTGTGCCCTTAATTTCAGAGCTGTGGACTTCTGCCAGGATTTAAATTCTAATCTTCTCAGTGTAACATCACTGCAGCGATAAGATCAGTCTTCCATCTCAGCTCTTCCGCCGTCTGTCCAGTTCCTATCTGATCTGTCTTTCTCTGTATCTCGCCTTCTTTCTCTTCTTTCTCAAAGACACAAAGACAGATGCACACATACATTTTCCCTCTGACACAACACACTGTATGTTGAAGATACGAGTCCAGAGAGCATCCATTAAGAAGCTCATGTCAGATGTAAAAAGAATAATATTGTATATTAACACTTGATGACTGTAGAAATCAGACATCTACATCCTCAGATAACTAAATAATCCACTGTAAATGTTACTGAGTTGGGTTGGGTTGGGTTTGTTATTGGGTTACCAAGCGGCACCTCCTTCCACATCCTCACTTATTACCGAACACTGCTACAGATAGCCAGTAGTTCTAGACCATTATGAGCCATTAAAATGAGGCCAGCGCACGGTCAACAGTTCAACCAAAGAACAATTTCCATCTGCCAAATTATTTTGTTTAGTCGATTATGAGACAAGGCTTTGAGAGTGAAAAAATATTCACTATTTCACATGAACAAATAAAGGGATTCTGGTAAGCATCTGCAGCCATGCTAGCAGCTTGAGCTAGATACTAACATAAGCATGCTAATGTACTCGCAATGACATTGCTGATACCATGTTCACCATCTTAGTTTAGCATGTTAGCCTGCTAACATTTGCTACTAACCCCAAATTCAAGTTTTTCACATGTCTTTGTGATAAACTAAAGTATTGGACAAATAAAATTGTTTTACCTGATGATGGCGGCTAGATGAAAAGTCAGGGGATCAGCAAAGTGGTTATAATATATCATCAGGGGACCATGAATGTCTGTACATGTACGTTTGTGCCAATCCATCTAATAGATGTTGAGATATTTCACAGGATATGTGAAACGTTGGACCTGCTGGTGGCGCTAGAGGAAATGTCAGGGTAACACCAAAGTAAGTAAATAAGTAGGATTCATCCTCTGGGCACCATGAATGTCGGTAGAAAAATTAATGGCAGTCCATACAATAGCTGCTAAAGGTGCAGTGGAAACTGCTTATATGGATCAAAAAGCTTGGGACAGAATCATTCCTATACAAATGCTGTTTAAATAATTCACTTATAGTAATCAAGTAGTCCACTTACAGTGTTCATTTTGGCTCTTTTCATACATGACAACATATGGAAAAATTTAATTTAAAATTTAAAACTATGGTAATTCTATTTTTTTTACTTTACTCCCATGATACTTTGCCTCGCAGTAACCGTTCTGCTTCCAGCTGGCTTTCTGAGGCTGGTGTGGCCTCCACATTGAAATCATGATGGGAAAAACAAAGTCATTTTCTCTAAATGAAAAACGTAGTCTCCTCGAAGCTTATGACAAACTGCCAAAAACCTTGCGTAGTCTACTCAAACAACGAGGAACAGTCGTGGCTGCTAGTGATGGAGACAGAAAACGTATGTGCACGGGGAAAGCACCTGTGGTTGAAGCCGCCCTCGTCAAGTGGATTGATAAAGCCCGGTCATATAATGCCCCCTAAACAGCATACCCCAGTAAATAGTGACGCTGTCCATTTCATTACTTCCTATTCATGTAATAAATATACAAATGTCATTTAGATGGTAATCTGCATGAGAAATAAAAAAAAAAAATAAAAAAAGGTTATATAATCAGCCACTTATAGTGATCAATTTGACCCGGACAGACGTGATCACTATAAGAGGTTTCCACTGTATTTCAGTCTGGACCAAAGACCAACTGAGCAACATTGCCATCCAATAGACATGCTAATGATTAACTGTATAATATTCTTTTATTACCCCATAAATCAACCTGATCCTACAAAATCATATCCACAACACCTCCAGATTGAGAACCACTTACCTATACTCGACATCTACTCCTACTTCCCAGCATCATTCAGTAATTCCTAAACTCAACTGGTCTAAAAGAACCTGTCAGGCTGAATGCATTCAGGCTGGGAAAGGCTTTAAGAAAACATGCACCTCCTGAAGTTTAACTCTGTCAACTTTGTGTCACCCACCCACTGTTTTTTTTTCTTCCAGCAGTAACGTAGCAACAACTGCTCAGTAGCATACTTACTAGCGCGTGCCCCGGAGCAGTGTGACTGGCATTTTTAAACCGTGCTCTCTGACTGTCACCTTAATCACATAAACACAAGAGGAAGGTAGGAACAGAGTCGAGCAGAGCAGGCTCACACACAAACCCCACCAGCAGCAAGTGTAGTTACATATTCTATACCACATAATACGGCCTAAACCAGCCAAAGCTTATTATGCAGGACATGGTATATCTACTATACACGTTTTTCTTTACTTTGGCACACTGATTTGAAGAATGTAAAGCCGAGTGAGGATTAATGTCAAACAGAACATGTAGGCAAGCTGGTGTGAAGGACTTGAGGATATTCAGAGTGATGGAAACACACATATGCATGCATACAGTAGAGACTGACTGATATTGTACTTTTGACACTGATACCAATATTGAGATTTGAGAGTTTAAAACAGAAAATGATGAATCATTTACAGATGCTTTATAGGTTAAGCTATTAATAAGAGCAACTTTCAGGCTGCTAGGTTGTAAAACAAATTTTTTTGCTGGTAAGTCAATAAAAGTCAGGTCATTTATCATCATTAATGAAGGCTCACAGGTTTCTCAATGTCTAATAAGTCAGCAGCAAAAGTTAGTTAAGTCATTAATAAAGGGTCCTTCAACAACTACTCATCAAGTCAGCAGTTGTAAATTGTAATAAGTTGTAAATAAATAGATTTTAGTCGAGATGTTATGCAGCCCTTTAAAAGGTCAGTTGGTTTATTCCTGTCTGACAAACCGCAAGCTAAAAGGCAGCTGAACTGATCTGTAAAGTAAATTAATAAATTGCATATTAACTATTAATAAAGCCATTAGTTACAACATATGAACCCTTTATAAATGTTGACTTATTAGAATGTGGTACCCTTAAACAACTCTTCATAAAGATACCTTAAATTTGGTTATGTAAAACAAAAAGTGTGATCACATCTGTGGGGATTTTGAAAAGAACTGAAAAGGTTGCCAGACTTTATTAAACTTTGGTTGAGCCAAACACTGCTTCAACATTTACCTCAAACATATCTTTGTCTTTTCTCTGCTGCAATTCCTTTTAACTTATTGGCCAACGCGTACGCTGATACCAATAAATCCAATATACGGTGTATATTGTATATGCTACAATCAGCCGATAATATAGCAGATGACAAAAAGATAAACATAGTGTTTTATCTGCTATGTGCATCAGCTTAATGAGAACCAGCTGGCACATGTTGCCAAAAAAAGCACCTCATGTAGACATGCAGCAGAGGCCTTATCAGCTCCGTCCTACAGTAATCAGCAGTCGCTGTTTCTGGCAGTGTCGTCACTTTAGGGTCAATGTGTGTTTTATGACTTCATTACTGGCACTTAGACCTGAGAACAGTGTTAACCCTGCCCCACAGCGCTATGATGGACTGCCCAGCTGAGTGGTTTTGACAGGGAAGTCCATATGGACACACCTCCATAGCCCCTCTGTCTGACTGTCTCTCTGGGGGGCCTGGCTGGGTGGCTCTGTCACTGCTCTTCTTATCTCCACCTGTGTGACTTTAAGTCTACGGTTTGCTCTAATTATTTTTTCAGTGACCTCTGCAGCTTGCTTAGTAAAGGCATATACAAATATCTCTAAAGTCACTCATGCGTGAATACAGACATATGCAAGACAAAGACACATGTACACCTGTGATGTGATGTACAAGGACCAGTTGAGCTGGAGACAGCTGTGCAGCAGACAGAATGATCAGGGGCACTGTGTGTGTGTGTTTGGGGGGCTACATGTGGATGTGTTTGTGGATGTGTTTGTAGATGTACTGGTGAGTGGGTTGGGCTCCAAACAGCCCCGGGACCAGTCAGATCATCAGTCAGACTGTGTCCCGTCTGTTTGACACGAGAAAGTCTTGCTCATGGAGGAGCTGTACTGTCATCCTACGCTCTAGTTTGCGCCCATTAACAAGCACACAGGACGCCCTCATCACCCATCACATCAGGAGTACCAATGATTAGAGATGGCACAGCCTCAAGGTCAGAATCAGACACGGGAACTGGACCGCACCATTGTTTTCTGCTGACCCTGTGTTGTTATTGCTGTGACAGGATATGCTTATTAGACAATGACAACATCACAAAAGCTTCTGAATAGATAAAAAGGACATGGCAGTTATCTTGGTTTGTACCAGTTGTGAGAGGAAGTGTCTTTTGTGCTATTTTGAGATGGCAGTAAGTGAACACCCAACTCTGGTAGAGGTGAAAAGGGACAAAAGAGAAGTTGGTGAACCCTATGAGGAAAAAACTCCCAAAGGCACCATAAAAAGTTGGGTTATTGCAGAGTTTGGCATTAATCAGACCCACAACTCAGCTGCAGTGTCTTGTATTGATGCCTATACCTAGCTCACCGATTAACTCTAATAATTTCTGACCTTGTTATTTTGTCTGAACAACAATACTGTAGCTGATGGAGGGACTAAACCGTTCAGCCCACTCAGCAGCGGTGTGCAGAGGTGTCAACCGTTTGTTAAACAGAGATTCTTGTAGATTCATGGAGATACAATGCAGATTTTAGTGGCCAAACCCTGAAAATGTGAAGCTATTTTAACAAAATAGTGCTGCCTTACTGAAAGACGACCAGACATTACCACTGATGTTGAATATAAAAAATAAATCTAATGCAAGACAAAATACTGCCTTCTTGCTTACCATCAGAACCAGAAGAAGCCATTTGGATGAACAGCAACATGTCTTCAACTTAAAAACAACATGTATAAATGAGAGGAGTTTACAAAAGCAGATCATGGTTGCTGACTTTGTCTGTCATTTTGTTGTGAAATGCGGTGTCAGAACTTATTGTTATATCTTCTTAAAGGAATACTAAAGGGGTTTAAGGCGCTGACCATGAACAACAAAGTCCCCGGTTCAAGTCCAACCAGGGACCTTTGTTGCATGTCATTCCCCATCTCTCTCACTCACCTCGTTTCCTGTCATCTCTCTATCGTTGATGTAATGGTAGGGGACTCATAAGAGACATATGGCGGTCAAAATCAAAGCAGCGGTAGCTGAGATTTCCTGACTTTTTTCCCCTAGCATGGGTCAAGCTCTAAAACAAGCTTAACGTTTTTGTTAAAACATTTAAGTCTCCACGGGTTATTTTCTCAGATTTGACAAAAGCTCCTCCAGACCCACAGAAGACTGTTTTCAGAGTAGTGCTCCCTATGACAAGAAAACCTCATTACATGTAAGGCCACTTGTACAAATTCAGTGGACTGCTCCTTTAAGACTCAAGAACATTTAAGCGTTTCATACTAATTGTTGTTGGAGATAAAGTCATTCATTATATTTCTTTTAACAGATTAATGCAGGTGAACCAACATGATTTATAATCAACACAATGATGCAGTGAATAAATCCTTACGCCAGCCGGGTAGTTTGTCATTTTCATGAAATGTGGTGATATTGTGGGTTTTGGGAATGTTTCATGAAGCGCATATTTTCACTGCCAGTCTGCCAGGGGAAGTGACAAATCAATATAGTTGGTGTTAATTGGTGTTTTGTCCAATAATGGAGCTAATAACAACAGCTCATTTATTTCCTCCTGTCAAGAGCCGAATACGGACCCACATGTCTAAACCACAACATTTTGGGGTTTGCCAGAATTCAAAACGTATCTGATTTTACGTTCAACTACAAGGTGATTGTCCATTTAAGACTAATATAACACTGCTCAGTGCTTGGATCTCGCACAAATCAACAGACTTTCAATATTTAATCTCCAAAGTAGAAAAGATTATTTCTGTGGCAAAGGTCTATGAGTTATCTTTTAATAGATACCACAGACAGACAACCTTTTTTATGGTTGACTCACCTATTGGCATTTCATATTGGTTTTGCATTTATATTGCATTCCCCTGCATGGAGATTTCCCTGGTTAAAAGCCACTTGGAGGCATGCCAGCGGGCATTTAAGAGAGTGTGTTGTTGCTGGAGATAGATGAACTCAGATGAGGACAAAAACATTTAGGCATGAGAGTCCCTTGTCTGTTTCAATTTTTAATTATTTCTTCATCTTAACTGTGAAACTTTAATGCAATCTAAATCTAATTTAAAAACAAAAACTTAGGAATATTCACTGGGAGCCCTTTATTCCACAATGAAAACAAGCACTACTAGACTATGAAATTCAAATTACTACACTAGAACAATATTTCTAATTTCATACATGATAATGTGGCATACTCTATTAATTTGAGCATTAAAATATTGGTTATACTCCATGGCCATTAAGGAGGATCTTGTGCTCTTTCATACTCCTTTGGAGCAAAAGCTTTGGCCCACAATTACACTTTGGTAAGGGGAAAAGAACAGCTTGTTCATTGTTTCAGTGGTAAATGTCTCGACAAAGCAAAGGCCATGTATTATGTGACAGACTGTCGCAGGGACAGGTGTTCAAAAGCAGTTCATCAAACTTAGCAGGGAAAAGGATGAAACTGTAGACAGAAGACAGCCTGAAAGAACTGTAAAATATGAAGAAAGAAATAAGTAACAATCTGCTGCCTCATCAAGCCACAGCAACGATCAATAAAGACCTCAAATGTCACACACTTTGACACATCCCCTCACAACGTAGTGTTTAAAGTGCCAAAATCAGGCTTTTAACTGGCAACCGTAATTTCTATTGAACAGAAATCAAACCCACACTGTACAGACTTGT
This sequence comes from Oplegnathus fasciatus, assembly GCA_003416845.1. Taxonomy (NCBI): domain Eukaryota; kingdom Metazoa; phylum Chordata; class Actinopteri; order Centrarchiformes; family Oplegnathidae; genus Oplegnathus; species Oplegnathus fasciatus. The sequence goes on from NTHP01000029.1 coordinate 1,149,910, forward strand.
ACAGAAGCAGATCTTTACATAAAAGAGAGCACAGACTCTTACAAAATTATCCCTAAGCAGGCAAGTAAAGGTAAAGTCTTAAAAATGCAAGCAAGGTCAGACTAAACAGTCCTCACTAGCATGACTTAGTAATGTGACAACACATTAAGGTGGCTGTTTACTCTGCAGACCTCACATTGCCCCGAGAATGTGCAGTCAGTGAGGCTATGAATGGAAGAAGCTTTAAAAGCTTTAAAAAATTCGAAAGAGGAGCAGAAGCAACAAAACCCAACCAGTTCACTCTTGAAGTTCAGGACAATCAACCAAAGTTTTACAATCTGAACAGCATTGCATTTATTTTCCGATAAGGAAACTCACAAAAAAAGAAAGAAAAGTGGCTAAAGTATAACAAGACCAAAGTCTAAAACCCTGTGAACATCCCCTAAATCCCACAATACTGTGTTGAGCATATGAACAACACTGACCGTTGTTTTACCACTCGTGGGACTGACTGAATGCAAAGTTTGTCCTGAGAGTGACACGAGAGGAAAGTTCATAATGTCACTGAAATGAGAAGGATTTGTCCTGTCAGGAGCATAAATGTGTTCAGTGAATTTCAGAGCAATTTGCCCATGAGATTTCGACATTTGTCAAAAAGTGGAAGTGATTTTGTTTTGATGGTAGTGCCACAGGTCACCTAAAACATTAAGATTACTCGTCTGTGGATGATGACTATCCACAGGAACTATAACAGAATTTATATTCTTTAGTTTCAGACAGACTTTGCCGCAGACCAAGGAGTCGGTCGAGGGGGGTAATTTGACCTGATGGTGTCACTAGATGAAAGCTCAGACAATCACCAAAATAACTGGGTGACATCCTCTGGAAATGATGAATATCTGTGCAAATTTTCACACCAAGCAAATAGTTCTCAGCATTCTGTATTCTATATTTTGCAGACAACATGCATTTAACAAAATACTGAACAGGCAGTTCAACAGACTTTGTGTGTTGTGATGGTTAGATGGGATGTTTCAACTCTCTGGCCTGGTAAGCCAGACCATTTCCCTGTTGTCGTAGAGAGAGCAATGTTGTTGACTTTGGAAATGGATGGTTTTGGTGTTGCGACAGAATTACAAGAGTATGGATGCAGTCTAGTGAAGGCAATTTCACCTTATCAGTGCTGAGGAAAGGTGCAGCGTTTTTTTGCTGGAAGGCATTAATGATGGAAGGTGCTCACAACTTCAATACATAACCTATGATGCATCAACACTCACCTTCAGCCCATTTTTTGTCTGAAATCTGAGCCAGGCCTCCATGAAGGCACTTTACAGAAAGAGTTTCATTACAGCCACTGAAACTTATGAATGCTGTGGCATGTTTTGAAAAGCAACCCTTTTAAGATCTGAAAGGGTTCAGGGTGAGATATGCCTTAGCGCTACTGCCAACCTAATGTATTTTTAGAAATCAGTGGGTGTTTCCAGTCCAGGATGGTGTACTGCAACTGTTAACAGTCTTGGAAACTTCACAGACTACACAAGACATCAGATGGAGTGCACTGGCTTCATGTTTGCAAATCTAATATCCGTGAAGATGCCTTTTTCATGCCCTCAGTCCACCCATCTTGCTTTTTCTTGCCCACTTTCCTTCTTTCCTCCCAGCCAGCTGGCTTTCTGCACTCCTCTTGGTCGTATGTTGCTTTCTTGTTGCCTGAGACATGCCCTCTGAATGCGAGAGCCTTATTGAGTTATTTAATCTCGTCTAATCCCTAAAGAGGCTTGAACAGTTTAAGCGACATAAGAGTGACTTAATGCTGTTCTCTTTTTTTGCTCTAAATAAGGATGAAATTTACCACATCATGTTTGCTTGATCCTGAGTTGGAGGGTGCCCTAAAGACTGGAGGTGACACTGTATTATGTTTAATCCATCAGTGCTATATTATGTCGAATGGCCCAGAATTTTAAGTACTTTTGGCCAAAGGCATTGGTACTGAATGTATTTTTTATCACACACCCACACTATCATATATACACCAGTCTGTTCTAAGATCTTAAACAATACTAAACTATACTGTTTTTTGTTTTTTTTTACCTTTAACAGTGTTTTTGAAAGACTCTACAGAGATTTTTCAACAGTACTACTACTTATTAATTGATCGTTCGCTAAGCATGGTCCTGTTGTTACTACACCTGTCAAGCTTTTTGTTCTTGCATGGCACATAATGCAGTTTATGGTGGTAGATTTACCACTCGAAATTCTTAGTAGGCTAATTTTCGAAACAGTGGCTGCTCATTTCTAGCAGTCAGTGATGATAACTGAAACAGCTGTCACTGCCAGGTTTTATCAGTTGTAGCTATCAAGCTAATTAAGCTAACGTTGGCTCCATAAGATGTTTGAAAACGTTGTGGTTCCCAGCTTACTCCCAGCTTAGGTGTCAAAATATGCATTTGATGGATAAAATCATGCTAAAAGAACAAGGCTAAAGCTACATGTCCCAGGAAAAAAGTTGATGGTCCACGTAGAAGACGTGGCACTGAAGGAGCAGCTTTGTTCTTGTATTGCAATGCAGAGCGAGCTAGTCCTCGTGTTGTAAGGGAGAAATATAAGATTTGTTCTAATGTGTTGCTGCTTGGCGTACATACTTGTTTGTATTTCCAAACAGTATATTTCACTTTTAACTTTACAAGAGAAAAAGTTTTTAGGGGGAGGACGAACTGATGTGTTTGGCTAACGTTATCTCTGGTAACGTTAGCTGGGGTTGGCGGAGCGCAAGCTTCCACAAATCTAATAAAGAGCAGGATAAAGCCGCTAACTTTGCCATAAACTCTGATAGCATCCAGGACCCGCTTCCACCCAGTGGTGGTAGATGTTTAACAACAACAAATGAATGTAACCTAATTAATTACGTGCTTCTTTGACGCTCAGTTGCTGCTTTAAATGGTAAGCTAGTTAGACGGAAATGCTAACAATTGCAGTTTATGTTAGAGCAAGTAAACACACTGTTTAATAATAATGCTCGTGTTTTTGGTTTTTAATAACAAATAAAAAGTGTGTGTCTTAAAATTATTCCTTTTATATTCTTTAAATTATTATTTGAGTGTTTTGTTCATATAATGGTAGTGTGTTGTTAAAATATATTTTAAACTTAGATTAATATCAATAGAGTGTGCAAACTGCATTAAGTATTCACTATTTTCCCATACCTGCAATTTATTTTTTAACCTTGTGCTCTGAAGCACATATTCATTTAATCTCCAGATGCTTTTACAGGAACCCAATTAATTGAATATTGCACTGAAATCGGTCACCAGGGTAGTTACCTCTAATTAATCAGGTTGACAGCATGTAATTTGTCCAACCAACCATCAGTAATGTGTCTGCTCCTGGTTTTCCTGTGGAATTAACAGATATTTTTCCAGCCTGCAGCTACATTTGAATAATTAACTTCCTGTCCTGTTGATAAATATTATTATCTGTGATGAATACACTCAACACTGCACACACAGACCTCATTCATCCCAGCCTTTGCAGGGATAAAGCTCAATGAGCTGCCCACTAAGATCGTGTACCTGTAATACAGCTGATCGGATATTCTTTTTCAAACAATACAATATGAGCTCCATTCATTCTTTTGATTAGTCAGTATTATGAGCTGAACACCTCAAAGTATGGAGGTCCTGGGTCCATCCTGTGAGGAGTTTTCATGTTCCTCTTATGTTTGTGTGTATTTCCTCTGGGTGCTCTGGTATCCTCCAGGTTAGCTCTGCATCATCCACTTCAGCATGTACTCCCCAATTATGCACCTGACAACCACCAAGACCATCTGATTCAATTCAATTTGGAAATCTCACCCACCTGTGTCTGCATAAAACCTCTGCTTCTCAGTCACACGGCTGCTACACATTGCTACCATTATCTTTTATCCATATGAAGGAACTCCACATTTGGCTCAATGATAATAGGTTTTACTGAAGCATAACCGAAGCAAATGAAAGTGAAACTTCAGCCATGCGTTATGACAATTTTATCTATTTTAAAGTAACCAATTTGATTTTACCCACTTATCTTTGACCTGCCTTGGTGATCTGTCACCTGTGTCACGTGGGGGATTGGAAACACCACAAATTGCAAATACAGTAGCTGTGAATGTGAGTGAATGTGTTTGTGTGAGCCCTGTGATTATACGAGCAGGCGGTCCAAGGTGGTTTAATGCCTTTTGCCCAATGCATGGTGGGATAGACTCCAGCGTGGATTCTAATAACCAGGTACTGAAAAGGGATGAAAGGATGGATGGATGGATTTTAAGAGTAACTCCACACTGGATCTTGTTTGGAGGAAAAGCATTGGTGCATTGGTAAATTTGTGACTACACCCAACATCACAGTTAGGCCCTAATTGGCCCAGAACGGCTTTACACCAGCATGATCCATTGTTTTTCTATGGATTGAAGTGAAAACACGCACCACAACTTTGCATGGCACACCAATTTCACACCTCTCTACATTACACAAAATAAGTTTCAACTTGGAACTTGTTTGTTATAGTGACTTTTCAACGCACAATGATGGCTGCCTGCAACATAACCTGAAAGTGATCATTGATAAATGAAATAGGTTTCACATACCGAATTCTCTTTTTCTCCAATGGAAGATAATTGCAAGTTACTTCTTTTATGTTTTAAACTGAAATACACAATCACACATTCATACAGTTTTTGCTAGCCTCGTTGTTCTGTTTTTCAAATTTCCTTGCACTTTGCTGCTACCTGGGACTTTTCGATTCTTATTGGCATATGATGTTAATACAGGTGATTTTTCCAGCGATACATATTGTGTGTAAAAACTGTTTTCTCTGCTCAAAGTTAGCCTGTATGTATCTGGTTTGGTTCAGACAAGACTCTGACGAACATTAACCGCGATAAACTGCATGGCTGCGTCTATGTATTGACACTACCCCACTGTAACACACACCGGAAAGCATCTTGTAGAGCCGCTAGCTCAGCTACAACACAGATACTCAGACAGTGACTCTCTCAAAGGGCCATAAATGTGCTTCTAGTGACTGTTAAAGCTTTGCACTATCGTGCATTATGAAGTTCTGTGCTGCACAGTGTGAAAAGAACATGTAGCCACCATCAGTGTCTGAAATCACTCCTTCAGTCACTGAACTATAGGATAGGAGACTTCAATTTTCATTCAATGGTGGGTGGTGCGTATATTTTACACTTAGATGCCAGGCACTCATAATGTGAGAAAGTAAAAATATTGTAGTAGGCATTCTGGACAAGAATGAGAATTACTGCTGTACATCAAGTGTGTGCAGACAGCAGCCTGATTGACTGGGGTGGCGAATGGTTCGATGTCTGGAGGTATGGAGGTGTGGAGCCCAGCCTCACTGACCTCATTTGTTGCAGAAGTGTAATTATAAAATGTTGGATGTGTCATACTGATGGCAGTTCTTTGTTGAGGAATAGTGGGGGTGGGCTGCCACTTAAATTACCCTTATTCTGTCCTGTTGCCTTAGTTAGGGAGGTAAGTGATTGTAAATTGTTCTCTTTGATGTTGTTAGGTAATTAATTTGCTGCATTATACTCCCTTTTGTATTATGTCACCTACTCTAAAGCCTCTTCTGTACCAAGCTGATACAGAATATACGTATATTACACTAAGAGACGGTAGAGGAATATGAGGATTTTTCCAACCTTAAAAGTTACTTGCGGAAACTGTGTTTAGCTATATGTTAAGTTGCTTTGTAGAAATATTCTATAATTTGAAGCCTGGTAATGAGAAGGCACAAGGCCGAGAAGTGTTTCATCCTCACTGGCTCATCAGAATTTGGTTCTGTATAATCATTGCCCTGTAGCACCTTGTAAATAATTAGTCATTATTAAAGGTAGACCGTTTTAATATCGGAATCGAGCTGGAATCCCTTGTCATGATTAATTTAATGCATTCTCTAATATGTCATATCTAATTCATAAGAGAAGTCAAGCTCTTCTCACTGAGCTCTACTTTGCAACACCCGTGGGGCACGGCAATAGTAACCTCATGCACCTTGCCATTAAGTGCATGAAGCTGCTGGATATTGGCTATGATTTTCTGTGTTCTTTGGAGCTGTGGGTCCTTGGGTGTCTGTGAGGATTCAGGCAGAGGATTAGCTCCATCCAGACACACGATGGCACTGACATTGGACATGTAGGAGCATAAAAGTACATTTATCATCGTTCTGCCATGCCAATAATGAAACAACAATCCCAGCACCTAAAGAGATAAAAGATAAAAGAGGAAATTCTATATTAAAATTGATCTGTCACTTGCTTAGACTGACATTAGCATGTAACCCCCATAATAATTTCAATGAGACTGCTGCGTTGACTTGATGCCGACGCAGTGCACGCCGGCGTGGCCAATAAAATACATGTAAGTAAAGCTGAACGATAAAAGGTTTTTGATGCTCTTCATGCATGCTGGCGTCTGTGCTATTTACGCTTGAACAGAGATGGTTCTGTCGAAGAAGATACGCCCCTCGTCATCATTTTGATGATTGAAAAAAATCAGGAGTGGGCTGTGATGTTTTGCTGTTCAAAAAAGACCAAGAGAGTTGGTTTTCTAAATGACTTTGATAAATGATATATATGTGATTGCCTCCCATCTATTGTGGACAGGCAGTTAGGAGGTAGCCCATAGTTGTCGAGTGGAAACGACAGACAGCTGGTGGAAACTATTGTTGAAATCTGACAGTTTAACTTTTAAGCACATCACATCATCTTTTTAAGCTTATCACCTTAAAATCTCCAGATCGCGTCCTCCAGGGAGAAGTTCAATTTGCAGAAAATAATCACAATTTAAATCAAAATTTCAATATTGGTCAGAAAATTCACAATTCAGTATTTTTCTGAATGGTTCAGCCCTACAGTACGTGCAAACACACGTAGATTACTTTGTAATGTGACCAGTGTATTTCTACTGTTTACCTGGGGATCAGAATGATTGTCACCGTGGTAACTTTCCACATTAATACAATCCTGTCTCATTGTACGATCAGCTGCTGTGTAGTGTTTTGGCATCTTCAAAGTCATGCATGTACTATTATTATTTTCTCATTCCCCTATTTCATTGTCTCACTAGCACCTGAAATAACACACCCCCACCAGGGGCTCGGCTGTTTTTGATCTGAATGCCTCATAAGTCGCATTGCAGGCTAATGCGTCAACACTTTGACACTGTGATCTGATCCTTCTTCAGAATAAATGCTGTTACATTTGATACCTAAGTACAGTTGACTGCTAATATCCAGAAACTCTTTATTAAGAGTGAAACCTTTTGCTTTTAATGGAGGTTTCTCCATTACAATAATGCAGCTTTTATTTACCTATTTGAATACTTTTTCCATCACTGTGAATAAATATATCTTGTATACTAAGTTTGTTTATGTCTGTATTGTTGTGCATGTGTGCGCCTGTGGGTGTGTATAATTACTCAGATATGCAAGGTGACTCACCAAAGAGCCGGGAGAGATAGTGAGAGATAAAGAGAAAGCGAGTAAAGAGAAGAGACAGCGGGTTGGGGAGACAGGCTGGTCAAAGATTTGAGGGAGGGGAATATAAATGATGACCTAGAAGTCGTTGCAAAAATGAGAATGTGAATGTACAATCTGTCAAAGTTCGAAATGTCTCACAAATCTTACTGTTGGCTCCTGGAGAGGTTCAGTGAAGCCGTAAATAGCTAATTTATTATACTCTTGGTAGCTGATTAAGTTGTATGTAGATATTGGTATGTATGTATGCAGCTGCTTGTAAAAATGCAGTTAACTAAGCTAGCAACACTGACGGATAAACTATAAAACCACTGAGCGTAAAGTAGTTAAACTACGCTAATGGTAATTAAATATAGTTAAATATAAGACTTTTTGTACAGTAATTTACTGTGACTATGTCCATATTTCTGCACGTTTTGTCCCTGTTAAGTTTTTGGCCACTAGTAGCCTTATGGAGCAATGTTTTTAGGATTGAGTCTCCTTTTTGTTTATTGTCATGCACGCATACGAGCATACAGGTGACGCAACACGCATTCGCGCCAGTGGTTTCACGCTGTTCCACTGTTCCAGAGGTGACGCACCAAGAAATGCTGCAATGCGCCAACAAAGGCAAGAAAGAAGAAGACTGCTAGCAGGTAAACATGGATGTAAACAGTGATGGTTTCAAAATGAGCTAAAATTTGGCTTTGCAAAAGTGTTATGAGGAAGGAAATACATTCAGCGCATTGGGCCTCACACAATGCACACAATGCATTTTGGTGAGTAACAGTGAATGCAAACAGAAACTCTGTTTACATGAAACTCCACTGGGAACCTTCAAGCCATTTATCTATTTCAAATCACAAATACTTTACATTACTACGGTCCATTTGGCCTGAATGGCTTTTCTACCATTTTTTCAATCAGCAGTTTTGGTTGACAAAATGTGTAAGCACATGATCAACCTGGAACAATAAACGATATGTACATTATGAAAAGGATAATGTAATTTTGTAGCTTCTTGCAGGGAACTATTACATTTTGGCCATTAGAGCTTGTTTGATTGCACCACCACACGTGTTTTTTCAAATCAGTCCGCTATTCAACTGCGGTACAAGGCCAAGTTAACATAACTCTGACAAAAGAACAATGAAGCTCACTTTGAAGGAAAAACCCATCAGTACCACGGACGTACAAGAGTTTTTTTAATTTAATTTTATAAACATGAAAAATTCTTTTTGCCAGAGGGTCAGAGAATAAATGCACAATCATTTTCTTGGCTCTGGGATAAACATTGTTTGTCCAACAAGTGCTGCCCATCCAGTCTTACTTCTTATCTAACAAACCACTGAATATGGCTATACTGTACTTATATATCCCTTCTATTAACAGCAGAGAGGCCAGATGTAACTGAGCCTCTATATACTTTTCTCCCTTTTAACTACTGTACAGTGTGCTGTGAGCCAACTTAGGCAAGTGTCTGTGAGTGTTGAAACCAAACTATATGATAAATGAACATGAACATTAAACACAAGTGAATCAAAGCTTTTATCAAGCCAATCTGGATGGGTGATGTAACAAGTTGTAACTTGTTTTGGGGTATAGAGGACAGGCGAAAAAGAATTACTGATGACTGAAGCCTACGGGGGTTTTATTGAAACACCAACTCTTATACTGAATTGAATCTACATCAACTTGGATGCTGTTTCATTGCTTTTAAATCCACCTGTATTTACATATGTAAGGTGGTGCTTTCAGCTTGTTGGAGGCCTTGAACATCTACGTAAGTCCGCAACAGAGCTACTTACTGTATTCTACCCATCTGTCAGCTGTGGATGAGTAAAGGAAAAAACAACAAACACCAGCTCATTTTGCCTCTTCACCTTTTGTCTATCTCTCAGTTTATCCTCTATAGTGTCTCTATATCTCCACGTCTACCATATTATCCAGCACGCACACCTCTGTTCCACTCACTCAGTTTCTCTGTCAGACAGTTGCTCGCTCTTTCTCTTTTGCTATATATATATATATTTTTTTGCTATTTATCTCCGCCTCTGTGTGTCTGATTTGTGCTCCTGTGATCCATGCAGCACACCATTGTTTTATGATTCTGGGCCCCAGTGCCACAGCAATCTAGGACAACATCACGAGGAGCAGACACTGGAAATACTGTGGCGTATGTAGATAGTGAGACACAAAGAGACAGAGAGAGAGAGAGGGGTGAAAACTGATGGATAGAGAGATTACAACATGGGGGATTTTTTTTGCTGGCACAGTTTTAAGAAGATATGGGACAAACTGTAGTCTAATGATGTTATCTGAGTTAATCTTCATAATATCTATCTGCTTTCTGTCAGGGAAATTGACTAAGCATTTTTTTCCTCTGAGGCCCAATACATCTTCTCTTCCTCAGGTGCGCCTCTTTTGAGGACATGATAAACCTGAGAGTACCCTGAAAATTCAGGATTCGGCTTTGTATCCCCTGCTTATCCAACTTGGGAATAGCCCACGTGGTCTCTTGATGGTTCCTCTAAATTATTCAAAGCATTAATTTATAAATAAACACTGACTGGGCCTGTACCCAGCTGTCTAGTTCTCTCTCCTGTAACTCTGTAACCTCCAGCAACCAATCCATCCAACCAAGTAAACAACAAGAAAACCTACCAACCAGCTCCAGAACTCACTGCACCTCTCCATAAATCTGACTCCCTCTGCCTCTCTCCTCGTCCTTTTCCAATAATTCTCTCGTACATTTTTCAGGCACGCCTGTGGCTTGGTAATGTCGGTCTGTCGGTTTGTCAGTGAGTCCACCACTTTGGTCCAGACTGAAATATCTCAACAACTATTGGATGGATTGCTTTGCAATTATGTACAGACATTCATGGTCCCCAGAGGATGAATCCTAATGACTTAATGCTGATCCTCTGGCTTTCCTTCTAGCCCAACCACATCATCTAGCACCATCATCAGGTCACAATTTCAATTTGTCCAATACTTTGGTTTATGACTAAATACTTCCAAAACTAATGACATTCCCATCAGCCTCAGCTGTACAATGATAGCATGCTAACAGGCTAGACAACATAAGATGGTGAACATTATACCTGCTAAACATCAGCATGTTAGCATTGTCATTGTGAGCATGTGCTAGCGTCAACATTTAGCTCAAAGCACAGCTGTGCTTAAGTACAGCCCTACAAAGCCACCAGCATGGCCGTAGAAAGTAATTTCACCCACTGTCTGCTACCACATCTACTGTAGATGCATACATTACATAACATAACATGTAAAGGATGATGGACGCATGCTTCAGGTCAATCACTGGTTGTTCACACAAGACTTAGCTCTGCCATTGTAATTCAATACAAATCAAAGAATTACACTATCTGTAATATAAATAGGCTACTCCAATAATACACAACAAGGTGTCCTGAAATCAACAGACAAGGTGGAGGCAAAGAACGCCACCTTGGAGATGGACGGCAGGAAGGATACCTCTGAGTACCCTCCTGGCATAAAGTATAGCTATAGTAATCCTATAAATCTTACAGCAATAACTTCTTCACACTGAAGCCAAGCAGTGTCAGACCCCTGTTAGACCCTGGTCAGGAGAATGGACACACACACGTTGATTCACATGTTGATAACGTGTTGATTCAGAGCGATCTCTAACACTGTTTTACCCTCTCTCACTGTGTCTGTCTGAGAGTGGTAAAAATGTCTTGGCTAAGTAGTGCATGACGGTAGAACTATTGCATATTAAGGGTCTCAGCTGGCCCAGCCTTGGGTTTTTTTTCTCTCGATATTTTCATACTCTGGATGAATGCAGATATATTAACTCCCCTGTTTCTTCAATCCATCTTTTCTTCCTCTTCAAATCACCTCCGCTTTGCCTACTCTCCTCTCCTCTCTCCTCTCTCCATCGTCGCTCTCCGTCCTCCTCCTTTCCCTCCCTCTCCATTCTTGGCCACTTTCCATCACTATAATTTAAGCATTTTGAATGTATGATGGCTTTAGACACACAGGGAAAATAAAAACAATCCATTAAAAGCAGAGAGAAAGAAAATGGAAGGAGAAAGGCGCAGAAGTGACGCTGGAGCAGGAGAACATCAGCTTGACGTTGATACAAAAATTGATGCGGACATTGTCACACATCATTGCAAAAACAGACACACGCATATGCATGAGCAAACACCCTCATTTACAAAGGGATGGGACCCTCCATTATGCTAACCTGTAAACAAACACACACACTCATATTTCTCCATCTCGTTCCCCTGCGGAGGGGACACTGTATAGATAGCTGATAACAAGAATATGGCAATTACATTCATCACTGGCAGTGTGCAGGTGGTGGGCGTTTAGTTGTAATGGAAAATATGAGTGGCCTGTATTGGGAGGTTGTGCAGGTACTACCAGGCTTTTAAAAGCACTTTATATTCTATATGTGCATTTATACTTAAAATTTTATATATAACCTCTCTGTCTTTTCTGTGTCTCCTCAAACACAAATCTGTTGAATCCACCGTAAGACAGACAACACAATCTTACAGTGCTGGCCATACAAACAACAGACAATAAGATTTGTCCACCAAGAGTGAGCAGACTACTGATGAGTGAAGGGTGGAGAGAATTTGTAGTCAGTAGTAACCCAGGGACTACATGGGTACTGGACAAATAAAACATACAGTATATCAAAGGGAAATAGTAATGTGCTGTATAATCAGGAAGGAAATGTACAAAAAAACTGAAGAGACAAATGGAAAAAATGGTGAGAGAAGTACATTTCAATGCAACCAGCTCAGAATTGTCTTAAATGAATTCACTGCCTCTACAACGGCCTGTCCAGTCTGTTCTTGAGGAGCGAGGCTGTGTCACCTCCGTGCCCTCGGCGCCTCGGGAGAAGAGCGCCACCACAAATCTTCAGCTGCTGCTCAGCGGCCCTGAGACGGACACAGCGGCCGCACAGTGACCAGGTGCTGAAGGCTGTAGCAGACATCATCCTTGGGGGCTCCGTCCAAGGCAAGCCACCTCATCCAGCAACGCAGACCACTGCTTTCATCAGTGGGGGAGAAACAAAAGTCGGGATTGCCAGGCCTCAGAGCAGAGTGAAACTGGCAGCTGAAGGTTGGCAGGGGGAAGTAGCTCAAATTCTCAGACACTATGGAGTGTGAATTGGCAGGTCAGACATCGTGCGGTCTGTCTGTCTGTCTGAAACAGCAGGGAAGGGAGGTTTCTGCATTCTTCAGCCACCTCAGCTGATTTGTTTCATGATAGGATGGGGCAAAAGGAGGGAAGAAGGGGGGAAGAAGACAAAATATCAGCAACACTGTAGCTGAAACGATTGATCAACAGTCGATTGACAGAAATAAATTGGTAACAATTTTGATACACCATTAAGTGAGTCATTATCACTGGCAGCGCGAACAATAGTGGACCGACCAATAGATAGTGTTGCCAGATTGGACTGACAAAAAGTCCAGTGGCACAGGAATTATCACAACCCACCCAAACCAATTTTACCCACCCAATTCAATGCTAAGTCTCAAATTCTCAAATTTGAGGATTCGCTGCTTTTCTGTTATTTATATATTATTGTAAACTGAATATATTTTAGTTCTGAAGATGCCATCTTGGGCTCTGGGAACTGGTAATGGGCATTTGTCACTATTTTTGGACATTTTATAAACTAAACAATAAATCTATTAGTCAAAAAATAAGCAATAGATTAACTGATAATAAAAACAATCGGCAGTTGCAGCCCTGAGCCTCACAAATATACTGTATATTTGCTATATTAGTCTGAAAAAACATTGACTGAGAAATTATTGACCCTGCAGCTGGAGGCCATATCAAACAGTAAATTATGGGTTTAGATATGATTTAGGTGATGACGTGACTCGGTCTGACCCTCAATAACCTCATACTGCGGCTGATTAAGCATGTTTCTGCAACTTCACGACCTGTATCTCACCCCAAATTTAACAGAAACCAATTCTTGTGAATAATGTAAGACACAAAGTTGACATCGTATACCCAGAACAGCTGCCCTGAAGAGGCAAGGACCTTCGACAGCCCAGCGAGTGATACATTTATCCAGTCAGGTGCAGGAAAGGTTAATGTTGACGTTTCATATGAGGAGAATACTTGTCAGTCATTTATTGTACACTCCACCTGAAAGTATTTTTAAAAGCAAATACCTCCTGAACACAATGAGTGAAACGTGGGAAATTGCTGGGAGAGGGCCAGAGCCAGCAGTGTGGCGAGAGTGTGTCCATCAAGGTGGACTGCAGCAGGCATACGCACCAGCTCTCCCTACAGGATCCACACCTCTTGAGATAGGCCCCCAGGACTCCACGTGCTACCTGGACACAAGCCGGCGCCTGCTCTAGCTCTGGGCGATGCTTAGGTTAGGATGTCTGATGTGCATCAGACAAAGTATAAACTTAATTAACCGTGAACTAAACATTTGCGCTGCATTTAATAGTCCCTGAGAGCTTCTTTGCATTAGCTTATTTAATTATATTGCCTCTCCACTACCTGTAATGAATAATTTACCAGTCGAACGTAAATGTTTTTGCCGGGAACAGGAATCCAAAACTGGATCAAATGAAAGCGCAGTGTATCAGTCAGGCATCAGTGTTCGTCAGTATTCAAATGCATTATCATAACATTTCAAACTGATACAATAAAGAAAAACTGGAGGGTGGATGGAGAGAGTTAGTGGAAGAAGATGACGGTTGGTACAGTAACAGAATTGAAAAGGAGAGGAAACAGAACAAAAGAGGAGAGAGGAAGTGAAGGGTTGGGGGTGTGACAGTGACAGCAATGCAGCCTTTGAGATCATTGACGCTCCCTCATCAAGACTTTTACAAGTCCAAGACTGTGTTTGTATGTGTCTGAGCGTGTACATGCTGACACTATTCTCTGTCAGTCCTGTATTGGCAGGAAGATCCTGTCTGTGCGTGGCTCTGTCTCACCATCTGTTCCCCGCTAGACTGCTGATATCGGTTCTTATAATATCCTGTTCGCCTCTTGCAGTCTAGGTGGGGTGCACACGTCTTGTATCTGAATTATTTCCTATCCTTATTTCCTCTTCTTTGTCATCCCTCCATCCATCCATCCATCCATCCATCGTTACAGCCAGCCATCCAGCCAGCCATCAATCCTCCACTTAAACAATTAATTTTTGTGTCCTGTTCAATAATATGGGGAGAGCCAAGTTGCACTCTTGATGCGACAGTGCTCCCTCTCTTAAGCCTCCATTCTGGGCAGGAGTACAAACCACAAATAGCCCTCTGCCTTACTCATCCTGAGAGCTTTTCAGAGTCACACAAGGCCACTGTGGGTTGAGACAGGAGTCCCGAAAAATATCTGTCTATCCTATCCTGCGTTTCTACCAAAATAAAATAATCACCACTTTAAGTTTGTTGTTGCAGATAGCGGGTTTCCGGGCAGGTTTTCTTCCATCAGTGGCTTAGAGATCAACATTAAATGCCAATCAATCTCATCCAAGAAACCTCACTTTTCATTCAGCTCAGCTGTTAGAAAAGCATGATGGGTGGCACAGGGGCCAAAAAGAAATGTCTTTAACCCGAAGCTATGGTGCATGTAGCACTCCAACGGTCAACTGGCAGAGGTCATGTTTTTGCGACCCTATCGCCAAACAGAATGTTGATTTTGGACAGTTCTACAAAAACCCGAATTACTTTTAATGATGTTGACTTTTTTTTTTTACATCCAATGCCACCGTTTTAAAAGTTCTCACTTTCTACAATGTCTGTGCACGGAAAATAAACTGTGGTTGATGTTTGGTTAGAGTTCAACAACCACACCCTTACTTTGAACCTTGCTGCACGAAGGGCACACTGTTTCCTGTATTGGCACTGAATGTCGGCTTTGAACAAACTCTTTTAAAGATACTTAGATGTATGGTTGTTGTTGTCAGGTTTTTACCAAACAGAAGAGCTTGGAGAGCATCTTTTTCCAAATCTGTAAACATAAATCTGTTTTTAAAAAAAGGCAGATCCAGCTTCTTCTCTTTCTTTCCTCTGTCCTTCTCCTCTTTACTGTCTCTATGTACAGTGTCTGGAGACCAGCGTTGCTTCAGTGAGTTCACTGATTAAAAGGCATAGTATATGTCTCTTTCCCTCTTTTGCTTCCTCTTCAAAAGTACTCACTACTGGGAGGCATAACATAGATATTCTCTCAAAATCTAGACTGCCTCCCTCTCTTCCTCTCTGCCTCTGTCTCCAATTATCTATTTCTGTCTTTCTCCACCAGCCCCCTATATCTGCCAGTAACATTTTCAACCCACACTGCTGGTACAGTGGTAGGCTACTTTCTTGATGCAACCTCATCCAGATTCCAAAATCTTCTCCGCCATCTCTGGGCCGTCTGTTTTGCTTATGCTCAGCTACTTATCAATAATTGCGAGGCACAAAGTAAAACCCAGACAAGATGGCAAGCAGGGTCAAGTGAGAGGAGAGACAGAAGCGAGGCGAATGTAGAGAACAATTAGGATGCTGTCTTTAGCATAGACATGCTGCTGTGAGTTATGTAAGAGCACAGGCGTGCCTAACCACACACCAAATATAATATACACACAAACACAATACACAAATATACACATACACTAAATCTTGCAACGTGTTTGTCTTCCCTGAAACAGGTTAAGGTTAGAGATATAAACAAATACCAATACATTATTGGGATATTAACAGATATGAACAGCATCCAAATTGTTGCAGTAATATTTCTCCCCTCCACAAAAATTGACGAGCTGAAGTTAGGGACCATCTCAAAAGTGCTCACAAAATCGCCAAGAGAGATTTCCAGGCTGTTGTCAATAGTTTTCTTTTATTTTCATCAACACTTGAACTTCATCTTCATGGAGTTCCTCCGGTTGCACACATAACCTTCTTTCACTATATGACCAAGGAGTTTTCCAAACTAAACAACAACATGCGTAATTTGTCCGTTGTTACAACCCAGCTCTCAAGGGGAAAGGGAAGCATTAGGGACCAATTTGTAAGCACGGAGGATTGCAGCTTACTTTAGGCTATCCTCCAGAGGGAGCACAGCTATTACTTCTTGGGCTTTCCCATGAATTTTGCACTACGATTAAAGAGGCCAGACTTCAGGTGGCCACTGCAGAGCTGGAGTGATGTGTTCAAACGCGCAAAAACAGGAATCTACTTCAGTTTCAGGGAAAGTGGGTTCAAAAGCAATGTCCTGACTGATGTCAAATGAGCTACGAGGTGGGATGGTGGCAGAGTAAGACCTACCTGTAGCATCAGCCGATGTGATTGGAGCATGAGTCTCCTTCCTGGACTCCAGCTGAAAGTCTTACAGCCTTGTCAGCTTCAGTTTCCAGCTGGAACTGGAGCTGTGCTTGTCTGTTTTGTGCTTTTTCCTGGATTTCCATCTGGAAACGAGCAAGGTGTACTTTTAACCGAGCCTCATCTCTGGGCCCAGCGCTGGCAGAAGAGAGGGGATCATTTCGAGGGAAGCGTGAATGGGTTTCCTTCTGCCCGTCTACCTCAGCATCCACTCCTGGGACTGCTTGGACACTGTGAGGTTCACCCTCAAGCTTACCCACAACTTCACTGAGCCGTCCTCTAGTACAGCGGGCCGAGGCTATAACACTGCAACACCATGCCCTCCAGAACGACGCATAGAAGTGTTTTCTGATCAACAAATTACAAATCATTATGGAAAAATAAATCAGTTTCATGATGTGACAAAGCTATGCTTAAGGTTCAGTTAGGCACAAACAATGACTTGGTTAGGTTTAGAGAAAATGAAGCAATCTAGACGACTTCTACAACTTACAGTATAGGCCAGCCAACTTCTGGTATAAATACAAACAAATGAACAGATACAGAGAGTAGCTTTGTGTTGCTCACCTGGTTTAGAAAAAAAGAGGGCACTCCAATAGTGATAAAAAAGCACAAGTCACCTCGCATCTCACATTTTGATGATTTTATTTACAAATAATGGACTGCCAAATCTGCTGACGTGTTTCGGCGTGAAGCATTCATCAGAGAAAAAGCCTTGTTTTTATTTTTCTTTCATTTCAAATTGTACACCACGAGGGGAATCGATGTGACAGTTTTCTAAAACACTGAGGAATTTATTTGTCTATCCCTGCTCACCACACACAAACCTGTCTCTGTCCCTCCCTGTGACACATTGTGTCTTTTTATTGCCCCCCCCCCC
>NTHP01000029.1:1168125-1195406 GCA_003416845.1 Oplegnathus fasciatus
TTGACACCTGACATTTACACCTGGCCTGCTCTGGGGAGATTACAACAACGGTGCAGAAAGACCTCGACAAACCAGCTACAGAATACCACGGCACTATGAAATGTATCTCTGCTCACGCTCCACAATGCAGTCATTCCTCTCATTCTTTGCAAATTTTCCTAGAGATACAATTGACTGTGCTCTTCTAAAGAAATACATGATAACATCCTTTGGATTACAGGTTATGTATTCTATTCTTCATTCTGCATAGACTGGGACAGCCTGATCAGTATTTGTGAAAATGAGCTAGAACTCACATTGCATTATGGCATTACTGCCTTTCACTGGCTGAATGAGGCCTAGAATACTGAAAGTAAATCTGTTGTAGTACTGAAACTTCTAGAATAAAGAAATACGCCATGAAAAGCTGCCAGAGCTCCAGATATTGCATCCTGATGACATTACAGGCTGAGGTCTCAATAGTCTTAAAAATATTACAGTGTAATAACTGTAAAAATGAATGAAATAATTGTAAAATAATGCGAGAGCCCAAATCCAAGCCACACATACAGAAAAACTTGAAACTGACCTGCTACTGACTAAAAAGGTAAAAACTACAGAAATCCTTCCAACCTGCTCATCCTGTGCAGGGTAACAAGGGGGTTGCAGCCTCTCCCAGCTCACATTGGGAAAGAAGCAGGATAAACTCTTCACACGTACAGACAGACAACCATTTACTCACATTTACACCAGCATCTCATGCACCTCCGCGTTAAAAACAGTCTCTCTGTCAATGTAACTATAAAATTATTTCACAATTCTCAGTCTTTAGTGACACAACAATCCTGGTATCATGTTACTTTACATAAAAATGATTCCAATGAGTTCTACACAGTGTAGCACACAGTTTTTAAATTTGTAAAAAAATTTAAAAAAAAGCAGTGGTATCAAATTGTTACTCTCAGTTGAGGCATCAGAATCGATATCAGGAGAGAAAAAGTTGGATCAGTGCATCCGTATTCTCGCTGTGAGGCAATAATACTTGTCACTGCACCATGTGCCGCCCAATATACAGTACACAGAGATGACGCTCATGCTGGTTTCAAAGCATACGATAACTAATAACATCCAACTAAGTGCCGCTCAGGCACATTGACTACTTTTTATTCTCAATTTATCACTTCACAGGTAAATACGATTTGTGAGGGAGTTGAAACTACAGCTCATTTGTATTTTTTGAGCCAACAGGTGCTAAAAAATAATGATTTCACACACAAGCTAAAATGCACACAAATACACTAATCTGACTATTCTCAGGAATTCTGGGATATCACATCAAGTTTGACTGGCATCTTCCCGTTTAGCTCACGTCACAGCTCAATCTCACAAGACTGCTAATGATCAGTGAGATGGGTTTACGCTGGCGTCTTTATGAACCTGCAGATTCATATTTTCATTCCCCGAGATAAGCAGTCACTTTTGTTTTTAACATAAATTACAAATGCTTTGGAAAACACTTTATGCTTTCCTAAAATGAAACTTGAAATAGATTGTGTCTGCAGGAAAATGTGTTTCTGCGTTGTCTAGACTATCCAGGGTAATGCAACATGACAATTAAAGCTGGAGGCTGGGCTATAAATTTTTTGGTAATGAATCTGAGCTATTGCTCTGATTCATTTTGACACAGTAGACAGCCTATAAGCTGAAAACGCCATCTGTTTCAGTTGAGGGTTTAAGTGGTAAAACAGGCTAGAGCCTCGCAGAACATTAAAAAACTTCAATATGTCACACGCAGGAAGTTACACTGTTAGAATAGCTGTTTGTCAGAGTTAGAATAGAATAGAATAGAATACAACTTTATTGTCCAGCCAAGGCCGGAAAATCGCCTTTGGTCTCACCAGATGTGGTACAAACATCACATTTACAAGAATACAGCCAAATCACTTCACAAAAATTGTACAACAATTGATCCAACTGATACCACATACACACAGTGTACAGCATAGTAAGTTCAATGCAGAGGGGATTAGAGATTAAAAGATCCCATGTAGATCTTTTTGTTTGCCAGGTTACCAGTTACGGATTTACAGTTTAAAGATGGATGAAAACAGCCAGCTTGCTTCTTCTTGGCGCACCATCACTGTTTGTTTCTGTTTCATCATTAAGTCAGTTTGATGGAGGATATTTGCTTGATGAAATAAATGTCTTGCAGGTAAAGTTTACCAGAGTATGGTAATGTCCTCTAAACTATTTGTTTGATCATTTCTAAATCATAAAAATATCAACATCAGCACTTTTTAATTTAAATTATTTACTGTATTAGGTCGTCCTACATATTTTATTGAGATGTACTGTAATGTGCTGGTTTTGCTCTACTTTTTAACCTACTGGGGATATATAAAGTTATTTAATTGAACTGAATTGAATTGAATCAACTTAATGAGGAGATGTTTCCTGGAATTTCAATTATTATTATTATCATTATTATTATTATTGACTGATGTAAAGCCACAATCTCCCGTTGTGATTAATGAAGTACTCTCTCTCTCTATCCGTGCATTATTGTCATTATTATCTGTAGTAGTAATACTGTTGTCACTTATGTTATTTATTATGTTTTCATTAGTAGAAATCATCAAAGTTGCTTCAGCTGCATTTATAGAGACTTTTTACATCAGTATTTTCAAAATAAGAGGTCCTGTGCTTCAGTATGGCTGTTATATTTCACCTTCTCACCAATGCTTCTTGACTTGCACACCTCTCTCTCACACATCCCCTCTCACTTTCACACACTCTCTCTCTCTCTCTGTCTGTCTCTCTCTCTCTGACACACACACTTTCTCTCTCTCTCACACACTCACACACACACACATACACACGCCTGTCATGTAATCATGAAATCACTTCTAGTTGCAGATGGTGACTCATCTTTTGTCCCTGGTGAAACCATATCTGGCAATGAGGTCGTAAGACATTTTGGATGAGGGGCGATGCAGTGTGCCACTGTGCAGGGCACCACTCACCACATGGGGAACTCCTCACCAAACAGCATGCTTTACAGCTGGCAAAAACAAAGATATTAGCCGACCATAAAGCTTGACAGTTGCACATAAAAAAATTAAATGTTTGTATTCCCTTGCCAGCAATATCACATCATTATCAGCATGCTGCTTTAGACGTGAGAAAATGAGAGTTTATAGGAGAGATTTCTAACACTTACTATTTTAACTACAGAAACCGGAATCCTGGTCAGAGCTGTGCTGCTGATGTCTCACTTATTTTACATTTGCATTTACAGTTGGAGAGTTTTTGAACATTACATGCAAGAAATTGGTGAATCTGATACAAGTCTACAGGTTAAACAGTGCAGATGATGGTCATGCTGCACATACTGCATGTCAGTCATTAAAATGATGCTTAACTTACTCCATGTGGGTGTGGTGGACACAAGACAAGTCCCATTGGTGTTTATTTAACAATGCATAATAAGACACAGGCTGCGTCACGTCGACAGACATTCAGAGGCAAAATCTCCTTCAGCATCAGGTGTTAGTCAGTGACCTCGACCTCAGCCCAAAGATCGAAAGTAAAAATACCCTGTATGGCTCTGGTGGAGGCATCATCATTACTTATCCTGATGGAGGGTTCGTGTCATTACACACCGTCTGCTCTCTAATTCTCCCCTCCGACCACAACGGAGGACACACATCCGTGGCGACTCAATTACAGACAACAATACAAACGCACGCACCTCGCGGCTACACAAACACGGCGGGCTGCCCATCAATATGAGCGAGGATGGATGACCTTGTGCGTTTATGCTCAGGTCACCTCGTGCGAAAACGACCAAATCGAGCACAACAAGTGCTCAAGTGGTCGCCTCACAGACAGTCACTCCATTGCCACCTTTTGGGTGTATGCAACATCCCTCCTCGCTGCCGTGCGAGGCTTTTCAGTGCGTTTTGGTTAAAAGGCAGACAGGCAATAGCGGAACCATCACAGCAGTTGCCATCAGCTTGTTGGAATGACCCCCAGCATCATTACTTGACATCAACATGACACACTCAAGGGCATCTGGCAACCAACGCGAGAGCTTTGAACTATACACAGAGTCTGGATTAAAATCACCCACCCATGGCCGCTGAAATCTTTTGCTCACCTTTGCTGTTGTCTTCTTCTCTGTTGAGATGCATGACTCTTCTTACCATGTACTCATTTAGGCTGTCTTGTTCTCGTAGCAAAAAAGCTCCTTTCCAAAGAGTTCTCAAGATAAACTCTTATTCCAATTTTGGATTTGTGGTCCTGTTGCCCGCTTATTGTCTTGTTCGGCTGGCACGCATGGACGCGCCTGCACTTGTGCGTCCTCCTCCCCTTGTTGTGCCGGAGCAGGTAGTCTAGGTGATGTTGGAAGTCTGCGTGTATTTTGGCTCTCTCACTTTCTCCCTCTGTCTCCTTTTTTTTTTCTCCCCCCTCTCAGCCCAGAGTCGCTCAAAGGGATGGTCGGCAGCAAAGGTTTTAGGGAGGAGACGGCAGGCAGACGGGCGGGGTGACGTGAAGTAAGTCGGTAGGAGGTCGTCTACTCAGCTGAGGCGAGGAATCCGCGCGCCCTCAGTGCTGTTGACCATTTCATTAGAGGTCTTCAACATCACAGCACACCGAGACATTTCCTTTCACCTCGAAACTGCACGTTGATGAGCAGCTCGTGGTGACATTTGAACAGGTTATTCATGTGCATAATTCGTATTTTTATACAGCCCATTATCGCTCATATTTACAACAAAAATGGCCATGAAATACAGCTTTCAGGCTTGTTGTAGCCACCCCTTTTTGATAACAGTGCTTAATTATGACAGACAGCCGATTCTATCCATCTATATATAGTACAGTAGGCTATAGAAGCCTGTCGCTGCTCTGAGAGATGAAAAGAGTGCAGAAAACAGAAGTAAAGAGAAATTACTGCTATTGTGACCAGCAATGGCATGAATTCATGTTTTTCACAGTCAGACCTGATCATGTATCATCCTTATATCATCATCCTTTCACTATGGAATCAATGGGATTCATGTGAGAATCTCTGCGCATTGAGATGCCCTTTTTACGCACAACCTGCCCAAGTTGTAGCCCCTCGCTCACGTGTTGAGCCCGTATCAAGCTTTTCATTAGTGTCAGTGTCACGCGCAGCCCGTGTGCTTTCATTATGACCCATCATGCCATTACAGCCAATAGGCCCATACAGTCGATGAGGCACATTTACTCACCATTCACGTTCGCCCAGAGCCATGCGTGTAACATGGCTCACTGGCGGTCTCTAGTGTTGCACATCAATCAGTGGCAGTCATGGATGCTGATAGGAGGGATCAATCCTGCTATCCATTATTATAGGCTGTTAAATATATAATATAGACCAGGGTCAAAGTTTGTGGCAGTTTTAATACTTTTTTAAGCCTGTTTACAGGTGGGTGTTTATAATATTTGACTAACTAAACTTACAATGTGCATGTAGTGTTTCACTAGCAGTGACAGAAAAATGGTATTA
This sequence comes from Oplegnathus fasciatus, assembly GCA_003416845.1. Lineage (NCBI taxonomy): Eukaryota > Metazoa > Chordata > Actinopteri > Centrarchiformes > Oplegnathidae > Oplegnathus > Oplegnathus fasciatus. The sequence goes on from NTHP01000029.1 coordinate 1,173,641, forward strand.
TGTAACAGCAGTGTAAAAATAAACAACACATTATTAACATATGCATGATGATGAAAATAATATATATCACAGGAGATTTTGTTTGATTTCTAGCATTTTTTAACTTTTAATTGCATTTATTGTACGATCATGTGGTAAATACCAAAATGGGCATAAAAATGACTTCTATAAAGCTGGATAGAAAATCTTCTCCATCTCATGGTGTTGTTGTATTTCATGCTGTGTTTCTGTACTAAAGTTTGTTGTTGTGTAACATGGGATTCATCAATCTACAGTAGTACAGCTTTTGCAGATATGGAAGAAGTTAATGAGAAAGTTCACAGAAGGGCAGATAGTTCAATTTAAAAATTTAACTATCTGCCCTTCTGTGTGTGTGTATGTGTGTGTGTGTGTGTGTGTGTGCGTGTGTGTGTGTGTGATTTGGGTGAACCTACCCTTTAACACTCTGTCTTGTATTTTCTTCAGAATACTATTGCATATTGTAAGGCAATTAGCTCATCAATCACAGAGCACAGAACTAAGCTTGTTTTGCTCAGCTGATAACTGAGATGATTGTATTGCAACAAAATCTTCACTTATTTATTACATCTATCTACTTTATACAACGACTGTTGCATGCAAGAGCAACACATCTGCTGCTACTCCTGTGGTTTCTGCATTTTTTCCCATGAAAGGCTTATTTTGGGGAGTTTTTACCTACCCGACTCGAGGGTCTTGGAGTAGAAGGTGTCACATGTGGTACATACTGTAAACTGCCTTCAGGCAAATTTGTGATTTTGGGCTTCATAAATAAAATTGATGTGACTTGACTTGGTTTATGTACCTTCCACAAACTGCATTGTAAATAACTTGCTAAATAAGATCTGGAATATGACACAAAGCTTAAATCTTATTTATATTGGACCAGCCTTCTTCTTGCTATAAATGCAATCTATGACAACCGTAGGAAGTATTGCACCAGGCTTTGATTAATCACCCATGCACTTTTTCTTTATATAGGAAAAGCCCGTAGAAACATGTTTTGTGTGTCTCTATCTCTGAGAAAATAACTTCACCTGACTGACAAACAGCAAAAGGTGGTTTCAGGGAAAGAAAGCATTTTTCAGTTTGCCACATCCCTATCTTGGATTACTGTACTTTATAGCTCAGTACCAGCTCAGTGCTCTGCTGTGTCGAGTCTCAGTTACACCTTTGTTCCCTTGTTCTACCACTCAGATTTCTGTCTGATGCCTCTCTTGTGATAGCACCTCTGACATCTTGTGCGATTTTTGTGCGTCTGTGTAAAGTAGATAGTCTTCTGGTACAACATTACTTGTTCTGCTTTATGGCGAGTGTGGAATCTATTTAATCTACTGCAAACACACAGATCATTCATTCTTGAAAATGTATGCTCTCTCTGAGTATCAGACGTTCAGACAAAAAAACAGTTTTTACTCTTTCAAACTTCTCATTGCATCAGCTCTCTTCCTCACCCTCGCACCCTCCCTTTTTCTCACACTATCTTTGTGATGAATATTTATTAGCCTGTCACAGTGTATTCTCTGAACTCAAAACAACGCATTCATCAACACAACTCGAGCCATGCTTTAATCCTGCAGGGTTTTTTTTCAGTGACGTTGTGTAATTTCTTCACAAAGATTTGCTCAGTGTGTGGGATGTTGTTTTATATGGAACTAGAAAGGAGAGGTTCATGAGCACTTGCAGATTCCAGGTAATTTTAGAGCCATTATATCGCAGTCAACGCCATTATTGTTATAAAGCAACACTGCTGAGCTAGTGCACAGAAGCCTTGGGATTAATGTGCTGTATTGTTGAAAGTCATTACTCAGATATGCTCCAGTCAAATGACACAAGTTTGAGCTACATGACAGACAGGTGGGCCAACAAATATGAAAGCATATTTTATGTATCATTGTTGAGCTTAGATGCTCGATATGGTCCTTGGTCATTGCCATCTTCAGACCAGATCATGACTTTTAAACTATTTTGGTTCCCTCCTACAGGTGTCATTACATCTTCCTCTAGAGTCTTCTGCATTTGTTTAAACTCCGACAAATTAGCAGCATTTCATACCCTCTTCTTAGAGGGTCGGTGTTTATCCCATCAATGAATTACACTACACCAGAGCAACAAAAAAGATATGGAAGACAACCTTTGACTTGTCACACTCAGAAAACAAAAATCTGTGGAGGTCTACTAGCAGAAGTATCGATATCTTGAGATGCTCCAGAGGTTGCATCCCTATGAAGTCACCTCCTCTGTGAAATAGGCATCAGAGGAGCGGTAATGTTTGGATTATTTTGTTGTTTTTTCATAGACTCAATAAAGTTCAATCCAATGTATTCCAAAAGAGAAAAGGGCCTATTTCTGTCCATACTCCTGATGAATGAGGAAGAAAAGACAGTTGACACATTGGTGCAATTGCAGTTCAATGAACTTGGGGTGGTAAGAATATATAAGCATGATTGTCATTTAAACACAATTGACACAACAATAGAAGAAAGATTTCCTTTCTTCTATTCTTGTGAATTAGCTGAATGATAACTCTGGTTCCGTGAAATGCAACCCTTTCAGTGAAGTGTGTGGAGCTTTGTAGTGCCATGACTCACTGACAGTTGTATTGAAAATATTTACCCACCTGCCTTTGCAAGTCTTTTTGGAGTCTGTCATGTTTCTATACAACGTGTCAGATATGCATGATGTATGCTCTGAAACATATCCAATTGGTTAGGAAATTTACACTAATGTCCACTGCTCCACTGCAGAGCTGTACTTTGAGATAAGATAACCCTTCACTGATCCCTAGTGGGGAAAGTCAGGAGTTGCAGAAGCACAAGGACAGAAATAAGTACAGAGAAATACAGAAAAAATAAATAATTAGAAATATATAAAATAAAAAACAAGAATACAAATAAAAATATAAACTATTCAAGAGCAATTAAACTCAGCAGCAAAGTACAGTATATGTATAGCAATATGATACTATCAACTATAACATTGTACACCAAAATAGTATATAATATGATTAAGTGATTATACTAATATTTAATATAGAAATATGCTGTAATACTGCATATATTGCAATACTGATTTGCTAAAGTTAATCATTCTACGTGATCCTGGTCACCAAAATGGTTTGTGGTTGGGGAAACTGTGGGACCCACAATGAACCAGCAATAATATGTGACCTGCAATGAGCTATGCTGAAAGAAAAGTCATGCAAATGCAGAGGTATTTCAACTATCAAGCGACACATGTCAGACCAGAGCTTGTTCTCTGATGAAAAGAAAATCACTGTTAAAAGCTCGGAGACCTGGTACAACATCACAGCTGCACAAAGAGCAGTTTCAGTGAGGGTGTGATAAGAGGCTTAGAGAGTACAGACAGGTCAGTGTTGTCAATCAAGCCGCAGTTTCAGTGGGTTAGTGAATGGTCATAATGGATATTAATGTGTACTCTGCCATGACACATGTTTAGTAAGAGCTGCTAAACAAAATGTGCATGAACTAATGCACCAATGAACACAAACCACTGACCCGTCTATACAAGAAAAACAGGTACATGTAATGATATCAACATTCATTGAGAGGATATATTGTAAGTAGTATGTCTTTCTCTGTAAATACTGTTAAATTATAATTATATATATATATATTGAAAGAGGGTGAGGTGTTTAACAAACATTTCTAAATTTCAGCAGATCTACACACAATTAACAGCTAGATCTGTTTGTGGTTCAGAGCACATTCCTCCCCATAGAAAATGATTTATCATCTGGTTATGTGTAACCCCAACAGTTATGTGAAATTTGCTAATTATAAGTTCATTCATTATAAGTAGCTAATTGCTTGCAGGTGGTGTTACTGTTTCTATAAGGTGTGTATTTACCTCACCTGACCAATTGAGAATAACCAAAATAAAGGTAAATTGTTATTACAGTTTTTCTCGATTGCTAAGACACATTTCTTGAAATTATGCTCCATTTCCCAAAACTCTAAACACAAATGCAGAACTGCACACTCATCTTCACAAACTTCAAACTTCAATGTCAGCACCAAACTCTATACTCAAAACCATGTAATCTTACATCTAAACCAAACTTTGCCTTCAGACATCACACAAAAGCCATCAAATACACACACACTACAAAATAGCCATTACACACCGGTGAGATCAATTCAAAACACTACCTTAAAAACCTGTTACTGCAATGACTAATGGCACTTATGTTTTTCCTCAGAACAACCTCTTTACATGATGAACACAATATAAAGACACAACACATGTATACATTTTCAAAATTTTTAATTTGTCATTGTACTGTAGTAAAATAAACTGAAATTGAGTGAAAAAGTAAATGTACTGTAAAAATATTTAACTGATAAAAAAAGGTAGAATAGGAGGCAATTTTCATGTATTTACCAAGATAAACCAACGAAAAAAAGTGTTTGTACATAAAGAAAGAAATCACATTTATTCTGCCTCAGCTTACCGTCTCTGGTCTGAGTCAGGCCAGAGATTCTCATCAACATCACAGGCAATATTAGCCCAAACTAGGCAGCAGGGGGAAAAAACCCTTGTATGCCTTATCCAATATCTGGATTATAGAGGNGGTGAGATCAATTCAAAACACTACCTTAAAAACTGTAACTGCAATGACTAATGACACTTATGGATTTCCCCCAGAACAACCTCTTTACATGATGAACACAATATAAAGACACAACACATGTATACGTTTTAAAAAATTTTAATTCCTCAAAGTACTGTCGTAAAATAAACTAATGCTAACCAATAAAAATATGCAACTGATAAAGAACGTAGAATAGGAGGCAATTTTCATGTATTTACCAATATAAACCAATGACAAAAACTGTACATAAAGAAAGAAATCACATTTATTCTGCCTCAGCATCCCATCTCTGGTCTGAGTCAGGCCAAAGATCCTCATCAACATCACAAACAATATTAGCCCGAGCCAGGCAGCGGGGGAAAAAAACCCTTGTATGCCTTATCCAATATCCGGATTATAGAGGCTACTGTGAAGCGGCTCAGACTCGGCTGCACTCTTTGCGCAGCTTCCCTCATTGACATCCCACGGACAAGGACATGGTCAAATAGTCGCATGAATCTCATCAGAAACTATTTGTCTCCTTGCCCTTCCTCTACCACCTACTCTCCTGTGTCCTCTTCCTCTATCTTCAGGTCTTTGTCGAGCCATTGTTCCAAAACAAGTTGATCCATGGCCCTTTTATCTATCTATCCTGAGGTTCTGACTGGTGTGTGAACAATTTTGACTCGTAGTGTTTCCAATTTGGGAATTGTGTGTTAATTGGGTTCCAGTTGTGATGAATTGAGTTAATGAATGATATTGAATGCCAGTGCTCTCTAAATGAGCACATGGTGCAGCCAGTGATATATGAAGGNGGGAATAGTGTTTATAGTTTTGGGAAATGGGTCTGTCTTTTGGTAGAAGGTGTCATGGTTTGGGATGTTTAGTTAATAGGCCCAGTTATAGTGTGTAAGCGACCAAGAAAAACTGTAATGCATCACAATGATATTACACATCATTCCACTTCAAACTGAATTTGTTTGTGGTGATAGTGGCAATTTGCATTATTGTGTACCATTATGGTTTGAAAAGGTCTTCCTTCTTACACAGTGTTTTATTTACAAAATATTTACAATATTTTTTATTGGATTTTTTGTAAGATGTGAAATAGCCCAGAGATTTTTATGAGCTAAAGCTTTCCATTATCAGATAAAATAAAACAAGAGTGACTGAATAACCAACCTTAGTGGCTGGAGAAGTTCTGCAGTGAACTACATAATAAAATGAGAGAATAAAAGGATTGCAGACATGTGACATATGTACAAGTAGGGTGCACTACTGTGACCCACACACCATTTGGCTGCTCAAGAAACTTTAACTATTTTAGCACTTGTTTGTGATGTTTTCAGATACTGTATATGTCTAAATATGTTTGATGTATATGTATGTATATATTATGTTCACTGTTAAAAATGTAAGTAAAATATGCAGAATGAGCTAAATTAATTTTAAATTATGTTTTTGTGGTTTTCACAGCCGCGGTCATCAGATGACTAAATGACAGTCTGACATCTCTTGTCTGACAAAATGTCAATACTCAAAAGTAAATACTATAAACTAGATAAGGCTCCAGAGATATTGAAACTTTTGTGTGAAGTGACCAAAGAGCAGGTTTTCCACAGAGCAACTTATCTTTTAAATGAGAACAGCTTGTTATTTTACAAACAGGCTCTGACATCATGCTATCCTTATCTCCATAAACTTCCCCCTATTTTATAACATTCTTGTTTGGATTTCAACAGCCTGGCAATAACAGAGCTCCCTCTTGTGAAAGTCCTGAGTACAACATACAACACTAAAAGGATATCCATGAGGTTGCTGCAAGCAGGACTCATCCTGATTCTAGTCATCAGTACGCAGTGGTACTGCTTTCCTGTCGCTCAAGTGTCACCTTTTCTTGGTCTCCATAATCACGATTACTTAAATGTAAAATATTCAATATATTGTTTTCATGACAATGATTCATGTTTTTTGTGAAATATAAATAAACACCCATCACTATCTGATCAGGAGCTCATGATATGTGATGTGCAATAATAATAATAACAATACATTGTTTGCATTAAACCTTCTTGAGCACTCCTGAAAATACAAGTTCAGGAACATGAAAAAAGAACAAGTTACACATTTGTACCATAACAAAAATGATTTAATATTGATGAAATCACATACCAATTAATTCTCTCAGTGTTTTCAAATGTTCAGCAAAATGTTGATGAAAGACATAAAAATTAAGGTCTTGTGTCTGACTCTGTCCTGTGTAAGAAAAGAGGGAAGTATAAAATATAATCCTAAAACATCATATCTTTCCATACTAACATTACTTTATCATCATCTGAACAATATCAGTGTAAATGTGAAAAAAAAATTAAGTTGTTTCACACACATTTCTGTCTTGTTAGTTGATTGTTTTTGTTTTTATATATATTTTGTTATTCTCCTCCTTTTAGCTGCAGCTGCACCTGCACTTCTTTCCAGGACCTGTGATATGCAGGTCCATCAGCACTAGCTAACTAGTGCCATCTATTGCTTTGGAGGTACAGCACATCGCAAATTCTCAATATACAACAAAAAAAACTACATCTTATCATGTTATTTTTGTCTATAATTAAGGCCTAAAACCCTTATTTTCTAAAAACAAATTGCAATATAATTCTATTTTTAGGTCAACATGACTTGTCTATCCTCATTATTTTAATAAAAGGTTTGAAACAGTATTAAAAGTCTGATGGGATAATGAAGCTCTCACACAAGCCTAATGAAAAGTCGGAAACAAACCAACCTCACGTATTGAAAGGAAGGTGGGGGAAGAGATTAGGCCTTTAAATGAAGGGATGATGTAAGAAAACAGTGTTAGACAAAACATTTTCAAAAAAAGAAAGAAAAACAACAGCCAATGAAAAACATAATTTGGACTGGACAACAAGATGTGTGAAAATCTGAAATCTAACCCCTCCAAAAAAGTTTTCAAACTCTACGTGAGTGAGTCAGTAAAAAACTGTTCTGTAATCCCATCAGGAGTGATATGGCCACAGAGTACCCTCTTAGGCCAAGTGACTGTGTCAACAAATGTCAAATATAACTTGTGCTGCGCTTTACCCAAAAAGCAGTAGAAGGTATTAGAGTACTATGAGTTAGTAATGATCTCTAAATATTATGGATACTGAAAGGCATCTACATTTTAAAAAACACACGTGAATGAAATGTATTGAATAGACTACAACAGTGTTTAAAGTACAGGTTTCCACTGATGAAATGATTCTGTTTACAGAGTGTTCAAAAGTTGTGGTAGTGATTAAGTTAAACAGGCAGGCTCCTTCTGACAGCACATCAGGACCTGTTCTGTTCATTGTCACCATAAATTGCCGCTCATTTGACAATAACAAAGTCTGTTTAGTTTCTACAGTAGTACTTCAGAGATGTTGCTGACAGTTGGAGAGTTCTCTAATAGAAATCATGAAAACACAACAGCAACAAAAAGCAAAAACTGCAGCAGTAACAACAACAGCAACGATAGTAATTATATTTCGCAGCAATTTTCTTGAAAAGTCACAAATGTTCATTCATTGTCATTGTAGAAAAATAAAAAGAACTATTTTAACATACTATTATTTTATAAAGGTAAAGGTGCAAAGTTATTGTGAACAATGGAAACAGAATTTTCATGACAAGCAGTAAAACATCTCTTCCACCTTATCCTTTACATAAAGCTTGTTGTTGTCGCTGCCTTTGTTGATAGGACGTCAACGTGTTGAACCCTTATTGGAGTCACACAAACGGACTGTAGAGTCTAGAGTAACCGTCCCTCAAATGGACTGAAATTTCCATCATTTAGAAATCCTACAACCCAGCCTGCTCCAGAACAGAATATAAGAAGAGTCAAATCAGTAGAGTCCTCACTGAAAAGATATTCTACGATCTATTAAGACGTACTCTGATCTCTGCAGCAACAGCTAAGTAAGTTTGAATGTTAATTTGGTGATAGGTGAAAAATATACATTTCTGTATATACTTTTGTGTTTTTAATGATGAATTATATGTAATTGTTTTCTTTGTTTTCCTTTTAGACATCTATAACCATGAAGTTGCTTCTAGCAGGAATTGCTCTGATTCTAATTGTGGAAACCAATGCCCAGTGGTACACGTTTCCTGTTGAAGCTGCTCAAGGTTAGAAACAACATCTCCACACGAACAATGTGTAGAATTGTATGTCACGTATCCAGAATTACATGTTTTACATGACAGTGACATGTTTTGTTTTTTTAATTCTCACATTCATTTTACTAAACCCTGTCTGTTGTCCTTCTGATCAGGAGCTCGTGATATGTGGCGAGCATACACTGATATGAGGGAGGCCAACTTTAAAACTCCAGATACAGACAAATACTTTCATGCCAGAGGAAACTATGATGCCGCCCAGAGAGGACCAGGGGGCAGATGGGCAGCTGAGGTTATCAGGTGAGGAGCAAATTTTGGTTTTTTTAGATTTTATATTGATGGCTGTTGCATATTAGGTTTTTTTTTCTCAACAAGAAATTCTTGTTAATAAAGCTGCAGATGGACACAAGAGCCATTTGGACTGGTTTCATTCTTATTTCTACAAAAGGTCCTTTTGTTTAGCCATTGGTAAATTGTGGAGTACCTCAAGGATCATTTTTCGACCCTTTATCTTTCATTTATACGCTAGCACTTGATCACATAACTCAAAGGCATTATATCTATTGGTATTTCTATGCAGATGACAACCAGATCAGAATATGTACAATAACACCACCTGATTAAACAATCTTTAGGCCTACCTTAATGAGGCTGCATCTCAAAACCTCCTTAGTGAAATATGAATACATTTGGTGATCATTATAGGTCCAGACTCTTCCCACAGCTTCTTAGCTCACTATCCTCTAACACTACCTTTTGAAAAATGTGAAATCAGTGGTGCAGTCCTGCTTCCTGCAACTTATTACTGATGCAATGCTAATTTACAATTAGAACTATTGAAATCATCTGTATTCCTGCCTAAGCCAACATAACCTGTCTAAACCTCGGTAGTTAAGAATACCACAGCCTTGCTTTTACTGAAATTGTTTTGTATCCTTCCTTATGTATTAATTGTGTATATTATGCCCCTCTAATCTAAAGGGGTTCTGATCTTGGGCCTTTCACAGCACTTTGAAACTGGGTTTTGAAAACTTCTTGTTTTGTCTTCTGCTCGTGCTGATATCCATTCTCTATTTTCCCATTTCAGTGATGGCAGAGAGTGGGTGCAGATGAAAATGGGTCATCATGCCGAGGACTCTGCTGCTGATCAGAGGGCAAACCAGTGGGGGCGGGACGGAAACGATCCCAACCATTTCAGGCCAGCGGGACTTCCTGACAAATATTAGTATAAAAGCCATCAACTCTTAATAAAATTAATGAAATCATTTCTAGTGTTGGAGTTATTGACAACACAGCTACAGCATAAAGTGTTTTACACCACACAAATTTACAATAGATGTTTTGTTTCGTCACGTGATTTTTCACCAAATTGGAACTGTTCTGTTATGTTTGTTGTTAACATACACCTCTGATCTCCTGCCTCTTCACCACCACCCATCATCATTACTGTAGAAGAGAATGTGTTGTCAGATAACTTAACACCCATCACTATCTGATCAGGAGCTCATGATATGTGACAAGCAAAAATCCATAAATAACAATACATTGTTTGCATTACGCCTGCTTGAGAGCTCCTGAAAATACAAGTTCAGTAACATGACGGAAAACAACAATGACACATTTGTACCGTAACAAAAATGATTTAATATTGATGAATACACATACCAAGTAATTATCTCCATGTTTTCAAATGATGAAAATGTTGATGATTAAAGGCATAAAAGTTAAAGTCTTGTGTCTGATTCTGTCCTGTGTAACAAATGAGGGAAATATACAATATAATCCTAAAACATCATATCTTTCCATACTAACATTATATCATCATCTGAACAATATCACAGTGTAAATGTGTTCGAAAAACATACGATATTACAAACATATGCATACACAAGTCTTTTTTTCATTATGTATGTTTTTAAATCAAGTGGGTTGTGGTTAAGGTGTTACTGCTGCTTGTTTTTGTTTTTATATATATTTTCTTATTCCTCCTTTTGGGTGCAGCTGCACCAGCACATCTTTCTTTCAATTCTTCTTTTAATAAAAGATTTGAAACAGCTTTAAAAGTGTGACGGGATAGTGAAGCTCTCACAAAAGGCCAATGAAAAGTGACAAATTACCCAACCTTACGTATTGAGAGGGAGGTGGGGAAAGAGGTTAGGGCTTTAAATTAACAAAAAGAAATAACAAAAAAGAAAAAAGTTTTCAAACTCTGCATTAGTGAGTCAGTAAAAAACTGTTCTCTAGGTGGGATATGGCCACAGAGTACCCTCTAAGGCCCCTGAGCCTGGTACGATGCACAGAGGAGGATCTACATGATGACTGAATAATTGTACAAGTGACTGTGTCAATGAATGTCAAATATAATTTGTGCTGTGCTTTACCCAAAAGGCAGTAGAAGCTATCAGTGAGTTAGTAATGATCCCTGAATATTATGGATACTGAAAGGCATCTGCAGCTTAGTGGAGGGGAACAGATTAACGACATATGGAAACAAAAACACAATGGCAATTTAAAAAACAATTAGAGTTACAATTGCGATCGTAGTAGAAGTTTCCTCAATGGTAGAAGAAAACTAAGTTTCGCACACACGTGAATGAAAACAGAACTGTATTGAATAGACTACAGCAGTGTTTGAAGTACAGGTTTCCACTGACAAAATGATTTTGTTCACAGAGTGTTCAAAAGCTGTGGTAGTAATTCAGTTAAACAAGCAGGCTCCTTCTGACAGCACATCAGGACCTGTTCTGTTCATTGTCATCATAAATTGCCGCTCATTTGACAATGACAAAGTCTGTTTAGTTTCTACAGTAGTACTTCAGAGATGTTGCTGACAGTTGGAGAGTTCTCTAATAGAAATCATGCAAACACAACAGCAACAAAAGCAAAAACTGCAGCAGTAACAACAACAGCAACAACAATAACTATTTTTTTGCAACAATTTTCTTGAAAAGTCACAAATGTTCATTCATTGTCATTGTAGAAATATAAAATAACTATTTTAGCATATTATTATTTTATGAAAGTAAAGGTGCAAAGTTATTGTGAACAATGGAAACAGACTTTTCATGACATGCAGCAAAACGTCTCTTCCACCTTTTTGTTTACATAAAGCTTGTTGTTGTCGCTGCCTTTGTTGATACCTGGGATCAATTCCAGTTCCAGAGTTTGTTAACCCTGTGATGAGGGAAACTCTGGGTTTTCCATTCCAGAAAGAGAGGTAACTTAAACTCGGGGTCAGTTACCATGGTAACTGACTCTGTGAACCTAACCTGCTCGCTGGCAGGTTTTCTTTTATCAGACCCTGAGTTTCCCCCTATCTCTTCCCTCCTGCTGAGCCCAAAGCAGCTGTCGGACATGGGGTGTCCTTTCCTCGTTTTACCTGGTCGATGTTGAAGCCGAATTAATTCACATAGTGCTACGTCAGGAGAGGACTTTGAGACCCCGATTAGATATGCTATCATTCCCTGATGCCTACCTAATAAAACGCTACTGTTTTTTGTGACACTCTATCATTTATCTGAACAACATTCTCAATACAACAATTAGTCTAGTATTTTTATATTGTTCCAACAATTAACATAATTCACCTGTGACCATACACCCACCTCTAACTGGCGTTCCAGTAATTCAGTTTCAAGATCTGCCTTTCTAATCTGCCTCCCAAAGTACACCACTTCTTGGTCAGTTTTTGTCATTTTCTTGATGAGATACATTTTGTACAACTCCTTTACTGGTAACTGGGAAAACATACGGATGACATTAAATTCTACTGTTCTACATTCAGAATTAACCTGGCATTTACTGAACATCTCACTGTGTTTATCTGTGCTGTGGAGGTTGATGGACCCTCCTCCTGGTAATGATCAGCCATGCTCTGTTAAAGGATAAGAATGTGCAAGTTGTTTTTCCATTTATTATTTATTCTCATCACTTTAGTGTACATTTCAAACTCAACATTCACACAAGAATGTAAAACAAAAATTAAATGGTGAGAGAACTATCAGTAGCTACCATACATAATATTGAGATGTATGCCTCTTTAGGCCTCTCTGAATCCCCCTCTGTGGCAGCAGACAATGTGTCTTCATCATCATCATCATCGTCCTATGATGAAGAAGAGCATTCTGTTTCGGTATACTATAACTACTATATTTGGCAAAATCTCTAGAGTATTAAATACTTACAACTGCAAGGAGTCCTGTTGTGGCAGGAGGCTCAGCAAGGCAGATAACGCCATCAGTGACTGTTGGGAGAAATGAAAAACCAAAAAAAGGAATACATATATATATACACACACACACACACACACACACACACTTGCATCTTATTTGGCACTTGTGTCCTGGGGGGTGAAGCCTCTGCCTTCTTTCTGTTGGCTGAGTAGAACTCAAATGTTAATCTACTAAGCAGGATATTAGGCAAGAGGACATTTATTTGGGTTAAAACAGCATTCTGTTGGGGGTTAAAGCTACAAGTTGAAATAGCCACTGAATGGTATTTACTTTATTTAATGTGTCAAATATGATTAAAACCAAAGTGAGGTACAATCATGAGTCTATAGGCCTAAGCAAAATATGCCTTACCTGTTTCAACTATGCTTATATGTTTCATTTTCAGCTGCTTCCTAGTGTGTTTTGTGCCCATGGGATTACACCTGTAATAATAAAAGAAAGTGTGGTTAAATGTTAAATAAATAGACTACTGCATTCAAACTTACACATCGACTCGGGCAGCAATTCTCTCTCCTTTGCCGCTGCAGCTGTGTTGCTTTTTTTTCTGAAAATATGCTCATACTCGCCATAAGCACTTATTAGAACTTCTAACTCCAGTGGGATGAAGTAGGACAACCTTTTTTTCTCGCCGGTTGCCATGGTGAATCGTAGTATCGGAGCTCCATTGATGATGGCTTTTTATGGGTCGTCACGCATGCGCTCAACTCAGAGTGAACATGCTCAGAGTTGATTGAACTAACTCAGATCGGCTGTGATGGAACTGAAAACTCGAAGTTTCCCATCTCAGGCTTCATCAACTCAGAGTTCAGGGTTAGACTCAGGGTTTGTTGAACCTGCTTTCTGGAAAAGATCCCTGCAGTTGCACAACTTGGGAATAACCTCAGTGTGTTTGCCTGACATCTCAGATCTCTAACCGTCCCTCAAATGGACTGAAATTTCCATCATTTAGAAATCCTACAACCCAGCCTGCTCCAGAACAGAATATAAGAAGAGTCAAATCAGTAGAGTCCTCACTGAAAAGATATTCTACGATCTATTAAGACGTACTCTGATCTCTGCAGCAACAGCTAAGTAAGTTTGAATGTTAATTTGGTGATAGGTGAAAAATATACATTTCTGTATATACTTTTGTGTTTTAATGATGAATTATATGTAATTGTTTTCTTTCTTTTCCTTTTAGACATCTATAACCATGAAGTTGCTTCTAGCAGGAATTGCTCTGATTCTAATTGTGGAAACCAATGCCCAGTGGTACACGTTTCCTGTTGAAGCTGCTCAAGGTTAGAAACAACATCTCCACACAAGCAATGTGTAGAATTGTATGTCACGTATCCAGAATTACATGTTTTACATGACAGTGACATGTTTTGTTTTTTTAATTCTCACATTCATTTTACTAAACCCTGTCTGTTGTCCTTCTGATCAGGAGCTCGTGATATGTGGCGAGCATACACTGATATGAGGGAGGCCAACTTTAAAACTCCAGATACAGACAAATACTTTCATGCCAGAGGAAACTATGATGCCNACAGCATAAAGTGTTTTACACCACACAAATTTACAATAGATGTTTTGTTTCGTCACGTGATTTTTCACCAAATTGGAACTGTTCTGTTATGTTTGTTGTTAACATACACCTCTGATCTCCTGCCTCTTCACCACCACCCATCATCATTACTGTAGAAGAGAATGTGTTGTCAGATAACTTAACTAACTTAACTGATAACTTAACACCCATCACTATCTGATCAGGAGCTCATGATATGTGACAAGCAAAAATCCATAAATAACAATACATTGTTTGCATTACGCCTGCTTGAGAGCTCCTGAAAATACAAGTTCAGTAACATGACGGAAAACAACAATGACACATTTGTACCGTAACAAAAATGATTTAATATTGATGAATACACATACCAAGTAATTATCTCCATGTTTTCAAATGATTAGCAAAATGTTGATGATTAAAGGCATAAAAGTTAAAGTCTTGTGTCTGATTCTGTCCTGTGAAATATACAATATAATCCTAAAACATCATATCTTTCCATACTAACACTACTTTATCATCATCTGAACAATATCACAGTGTAAATGTGTTAGAAAAACATACGATATTACAAACATATGCATACACAAGTCTTTTTTTCATTATGTATGTTTTTAAATCAAGTGGGTTGTGGTTAAGGTGTTACTGCTGCTTGTTTTTGTTTTTATATATAATTTGTTATTCCTCCTTTTGGGTGCAGCTGCATCTGCACTTCTTTCTTTTAATTCTTCTTTTAATAAATGGTTTGAAACAGCATTAAAAGTGTGACGGGATAGTGAAGCTCTCACAAAAGGCCAATGAAAAGTGACAAATTACCCAACCTTATGTATTGAGAGGGAGGTGGGGGAAGAGGTTAGGGCTTTAAAGTAACAAAAAATTACACAAAAGAAAAAAGTTTTCAAACTCTGCATTAGTGAGTCAATAAAAAACTGTTCTATAATCCCATCAGGAGGGATATTGCCACAGAGTATCCTCTTACAGTCGGCCCCTGTGCCTGAGATGATGCACAAAGTGACTGTGTCAACAAATGTCAAACAGAATTTGTGCTATGCTTTACCCAAAGGCAGTAGAAGCTATCAGTGAGTTAGTAATGATCCCTGAATATTATGGATACTGAAAGGCATCTGCAGCTTAGTGGAGGGGAACAGATTAACGACATATGGAAACAAAAACACAATGGCAATTTAAAAAACAATTAGAGTTACAATTACAATTGTAGTAGAAGTTTCCTCAATGGTAGAAGAAAATGAAGTTCCGCACACACGCGAATGAAAACAGAACTGTACTGACTAGACTACAACAGTGTTTGAAGTACAGGTTTCCACTGACAAAATGATTTTGTTTTCAGAGTGTTCAAAAGCTGTGGTAGTAATTCAGTTAAACAAGCAGGCTCCTTCTGACAGCACATCAGGACCTGTTCTGTTCATTGTCATCATAAGTTGCTGCTCATTTGACAATGACAAAGTGTGTTTAGTTTCTATAGTAGTACTTCAGAGACTTTGCTGACAGTTGGAGAGTTCTCTAATAGAAATCATGCAAACACAACAGCAACAAAAGCAAAAACTGCAGCAACAGCAACAACAATAATGATATTTTTGCAGCAATTTTCTGCCCAGAGAAGCAGGGGGTAGTCTTTTTATTTCTTTGGATTAGATTAGGAGAAAATGGGTCATGGTGCCGAGGACTCTGCAGCTGTAATATTAATATAAAAGCCATTGACTTACAAAAAAAGTAATGAAACAATTTCTAGTGTTGGAGTCACTGACAACACAGCTACAGTATAAAGTGTTTTACACCACACAAATTAGAACAAGAACAAGAAATCTCTGAACTCTGCAGGAACAGCAAAGTAAGTTTGAATTTTAACTTGGTGATAACACCTGAAAAATATAACGCTATGTATATATTTGTGTTTTTTAATGATGATAATTTATATGTGATTGTTTTTTTGTTTTCCTTTTAGACATCTTTTACCATGAAGTTGCTTCTAGCAGGAATTGCTGGGATTCTAATTGTGGAAACCAATGTCGAGCGGTACACGTCTCCTGTTGAAGCTGCTCAAGGTTAGAAACATGGCCTTTTTGAGGTGTTTACAACTGAATTTTCAACATCTTGAATTTCTGTATAAAGAACATTGTGATTTTGTATATCGAGGAATAACATCATCAACTCCTCCAGGCGAGAAGCGCACACAGATGCAACAGCTCACAGCACTTCTTCAGTGCCTCATCAAGGCAGAGCAAAGGCTAAACGTGGAGGCATATTATCAGACTCATCATTAGTGACACCCAATTTTCCACAGCACTTATACTATAAAATTAATTTTAAAATGGCATATGGTATACAATTTAGGCACACCATCACTGAGATGTTACAGTATTGAATGAAGGCAGGCCCTCAACGAATCATGTCAAATTCTGAAAAGGGGTTAAACATATCAATTAACAGTAAGGGGATGTGAAGCAGACGTGATTATGTAACTCAGAGTGCTGCCAGTGCTGCCTGAGGTGTTTGTTTGCCATAAGGAAGCGAAATGACAGCTGCGAGCCTGTCAGGGCAGGTCAACCAAACAGGCATAAATGTTCCTCCTGAATCCTAATGATGATATAATGCTATTTGGATGTACAGTATATATCAAATTATTCTTAGCCAGAAATGAACATGGAAACGTAAAATTGGTGGAAGAACTGTATGTACATTTTTAAGAATATGAATAGTTCATTATGTTGGGAGTTATGTTATCATTATGAAGTTGATTGCTGCGGTGTACGCTACGTTTTAGTGGCATTGAGTATACTGTTAAATAAACTGCTAGCTGATACCGCTTATTTGTACTCAGAACGAGTACTTTATTGACTCCACAACATCACAACATGAGCAGTACACGAAGTGCAGTCAAACAACCTTGCTCACTCACCACAGTTCGTCACATCGTAGCTGCTTATTCTGGCTCTCTGATTGGTTACACGGTTAACGTCAGTCTGCCTGTATTACCCAAAGCTTGACATATACTACCTGAATAAAGTTGTCTTTTGATCTCTAGAGGGCTTTCCTCCCGTTAGCTACCAGCCCTACAGCCATAGAATAACGTTACTCGATCATTACTAGAATAACATTACCAGTCAGGCTGGCACCGGAGACGGTGATAACGTTGTCCGTTGATTTTGTGTGTCCCGTTCTTTTTTCTCTATATTGGTTTACATTTTGACAAATTAGCACCAGTAAAAGTATGCCAAATTATCTATTAGCAGTTCCTATTAGCAGTGTACTCATTAGTGTGCAGACACATGTCAGTGGATTACTTTGATACTGAAGAAAACCTAAAAACGTGATGATTCTCAGGTGAGTTCCGGACTTCTTATGAGCGTTTTTTTTCCTATGATTTCTAAGCATAATGATGTCCTCAGAAAGTGTAAGTCACGCTGAATCTAAATGTATGCGTATCGTGTCTATGTGTTCAGATTTGACTGAGTTATGACTCCAACAGCACATGTAACACAGAGAAACCTGGTTATTCATATCCTCGTATAAGTGATAAATACTAGTATGCCGGTTACTGATCATTTATATTTGCGCATGCGTCTGTGATATTTACAGCAGGCTCAACTGCTGTGCCGGCTCTTGAACAGCACTTTGCAAGAAAAGACAGTTGCAAGTGGAGAACAGAAAGCTGAACACTTTTCTAAATTAAACCCTGGAAAACTGCCACCTTGTGGAAGAGAAGGCACAGTTAAACCTGCTTCTGAACGAGTCATTGCACACCATCACCCTGGCATCTGCAGAAAGAAGAGTTGAGCCTGCTGTTTAACAACCTCCATGCAGCTGGAAGCAGAAAATCAACACCAGCAGAAAATCAACACCAGCGTTCAATCCTGTTCTCCGACAATCTGTCCTTCCTCTGGAGATTCTGCAACAAGAACACGCTGGAGTGTTCACGTTGGGCCAAGCACGGTTCACGCTGCTTCTTCCTGTCCCAAGAAGCAAAAGCACCCTCAAGAAAACTTCCATTCAGCATGGATTGGGTTGCAGGACATGGTGAAGGAGGGTGACTACATCTGGGTCTTTGGCAACAGAATCCAACCAGATGTCAGTTACTGGAGGCACCTGGACCCCAACAATGCCATGGCCTGGTGGGACAACAGTGGGGCAGGACAGGACTGTGTTGCCATTGTCCCACCGAGACATATTGAACAGGAGGATTGGCTGAACCTGTCACAATGTCTGCCTCAGTCCCAGTTTTGCTCTTTACTTCCTCTGTCCCTCCATGCAATCACCTCATTCCCCTCACCTGAGCCTCCCCACCTGCACCTCATTCCCTCATCAGCCACTATTTTTCTACAGTATACTGGCCCAGATCCATTGTTCCTCCAGATCCAGATCCAGATTGTCAAAGTTGCCATGAACTTCATGCCTTTGAAGTAACTGAAATGAAATTGAAGTTCAAGATAGAGGAGGCAGAGGAGACTCAAAACAACTTCATGAAGAGGCTGCCAATCCAGTTGGCAGGCTATATTGATTGGGATTTTGATGGTGCTTCTTTGCGGTGTGACCGGAGTCTTCTTCAGTCAGATAAATACACAGCAAAGTCTGACAGCAGAATTAGAGCAAATGGCAAAGCAACTTCTGAAGTCCACTCAGCAAACCTTCACTCCTCTGAGGAGTGAGAATGGTCAACAGAGCTGCTCACAAATGTAACGCTGTACAACTTCATCTTGTTGTCTGCTGAAAAGACACAGCTGAGCCTGCTCTCGAACACAGTGGGTTTTTTTTCAATCAAGACACACAATTGTCATTTCATAATGCACACAGACCAGCGGATTATAGGCATAATTCTTACTTCATTTTTAATGGTTCTGTATTTTGTTTTCTACTCTTCTCCGTTCTGGTAGGACAAAAATCAAGCAGAGATCATGCCCTGGTTTGAGTCTTCTGGCTGCAGTGGCCCTGGTTATCCCTATCTCCAGCTTGAACTGTGAGCGAGACTTTTCAGGAATGAGCAGGGTAAGTGATTTTCAACCATGCAAGACAGCACAATGTGTAAGTTTTCTCTTATGCTGTCTTTAAAAATGGTTGTATTCAACGGTTAGGCAAGTTTATTTCTATTTCAGGTCAAAACTGATGTGAGAAACAAGCTGAAAGGAGAGCACCTGGCTGCATGCCTCAGAATATCAATAAATGGACCTGCCCCTGAAGTGTATCCATACAGACAGGCGTTAGAAATGTTTTTTCGCAAAGCAAGGAAAATTAAATGTTCCAACAGGGAATGCAAACTGTGCAAATAGGCACATGACAAAAGGCTAAGGAGAACAACTCTGGACCAAAAGCAGAGTTGAAGTATTTTGATCTCTTGAATATATTTTGAAAATGTGAAATGTAATTTATTCTGTAAATAGTTCTTTATTTTTAAATAGTTAGCAGAGACTGACAGTGGCTCGACCTCCGAGTCTGACTCGGACGGCCCGGCTAACAGTACCGCCGACCATGGCGGCGAAAGTGAGTTGGAGGAAGGTGAGGAGGAAGATAATCCACTCATGGCAGACCTGATGATGGCATGTAATGTGTGTGATTATAGTTATTTAAATGAGGACAATGTTAAAGAGCTGAAGATAGCCCAGGAATACAAGTGTAGCTTGCTACAAGCTCTTCCTGTCGGAGATGGTCAGAAGTTTTGTTTTGTTCTGTTTGTTAAAGCTATTAAAAATCACTAGAGACATCCAGGTGCTCCCCACAACGGAGACCATGACATCAGTGTGGTGGAGATACAAAAATCAAATGTGCGACCATAGTATGTATTGTATTTTGCGCTCATTAGAATGTGCTAATTTCTTTAATCAATTCAAGATATCAAGTACTCAATTTAAGTATTCCTCTCCCTCTTAAACATTGGTTCGGCCACTGTGCTGCTGGCAACAGCACATTTCGAAAGCTGTGGAGGCAGTTGACCCCCAACATTGTGACTGGGAAACCCATGACAGACTTGTGCTGGGTCTACCAGAAAAATAACAGCGCCATCCACTGCAGCTCCAACCTTCCGGACAGTGTGAAGTCTGTAAAGTTGAGGAAGTAGGAGCAACACCTCTGCATTGTAGGCATGGAGCGTCAGGCATACCAGGACATGGTTACCAGCTGCAGAACAACAGCTGGTATGTTGGTTGTCAAGCTTGGGCCAAATCCACCCTGTAGCCGAGACCTCACCATGCACTACAGCTTCGACTATGCACAGCAGGTATGTCTTATTCCAACTATAATGTTTCAACGTACATGTGGGGTGAATTGTTTTTAGTGTCACCTCCTCAGATTGTGAAAAATATAACACAAAATAAATAATACAAGAATAACAGAATGATACATAAATCAATATCAATGTGTGTGCATGTGACAAAAGCCACTGACCAAGATAGATGCATAATTTAATACATGTATAATTAAAAAATAATTGTTTAATTAATGAATCACTCTTTACTCATTCTTTCCTTTCTTGTCTTGTTTTTACCCCAGTGACCCTCTCCAGCCTGGGCCAGTGTACTTTTTGGTTCCCCACAAGCGTGGCGTATTTGGAGTCTGCTGTGAAGATGTGCTTCAGCAGGTCAACTATTTGATCGATGAGGCTCGCTGTATCAGCAAGGGCTCCAATGCAGTCATTGCTTATCTCTATCACTTCTTCTCTCGGTATGGCTCGGGGAGAAACGCGGTCAACTCCACTGTGACAACTGCTCTGGACAAAACAAGAACAAGTTCTTGCTGTGGTACCTGGCTTGGTGATGCATGGTGGGCCTTCATGACAGTGTGTCCCTCAACTTTTTAATTTAACCAAGTCGCACACCAGTGTCTAGCCTGGAAAACATCTGCCAGGTTGTGAGCTCCAGCACATCAGAGAGCAATGTGAACATCCCAGGTTCTGCCAGGTGTGAGGAAGTACCACCACTTCCGCTTCACCAGTACAGCCTCTGGAATGGTCTTTGCCAAGGAGTTTATCAACATGGAGGAGGAGCCTTTCTTGCTCCTTCGCAATGAAGGAATCCTTGACACTGAAGCCCAGCCCACTGCACAGAAACCACCTGGCCCTAATGCGACATGTCAGTGGTATCTGTACAACAGCATCAGGGAGTTCTGCACTGAGGACACAAAAGAACTGGTTTGTTCAAAACCAGCTGTAAATATATCATAATTATATAAAATGATAATTGGAAAACACTAATGAATAATAATTGTTTTTTT
>NTHP01000029.1:1195990-1247823 GCA_003416845.1 Oplegnathus fasciatus
TTTTTTTTTAGCAAACCTGTTTATGGACATGTACATAATGGTCTCACTATGTTGTACTGTGGTGGACTGTGTATCACTAACTTTCTGCAATTAAAAAGCTAACATATTTAAATTAATATTCCTCTTTAACATACTTGACTTGATTGCCAGGTCTTAAGTTATGTTTTTTGAAAATGTAAATGAAAACCAATTCTCTGTTGGTGAAATAATGTTGTTGAAAGGGATTAAGCCTGGTTCTCTGTGGCATTTGTGGATTTAATGTGTCAGATTTCAGCCCTGTCCATCTGTGACCATGCTCTGGGTGCTTCATCCAGCTGTAATGTTAATACATGGCCACTTAGTGGCAGTGCTGGCCTCCACCTGACATCTGAGGCTGAAGTGCTTTAGATGGAATCTTCCTGTGCCTTTATTTATAAGTTTACTTTAATTTATATGACAATAAAAGCAAAATGTTAATCTCAGCATGGATAACACAATAAAGCCCAAGGCTGATCCATTGTGATCCAACGTGGCTGATACAGTTTGCAACAGAGATAATGAATGGGATTACAGTTAACCTCCAGAATGAAACAAAACAGCAACATGTCTTTTTAGAAACAGGGTCATAATCAATATCCAATCAATATCCAATTTGAATCTTTCCAACACAAGTTCTACCGGGTAAATTCTATGTAATATCTTGAAAGACACTTCCTGAAGCTTATTGATACAGTATTTATCACAAATTTTCCAAGCTTTCTCCCACTGTATATCATTAAATAAGGAAGACCAAAAACATTTAGATGAAGGGACAGTAACATAACTAAGTGTGTTCCTAATATTTTTCAATATATTAGTTTCACCAATATGAATATTTTCCACACAATCTTCAAAATGAAAAGGTAGATCTAGAGCACCAGAGTTTTGTAGAAGTATAAGGACACTTTCTGGTATAGCATTGAAAACAATAGCATACTCCTTTAGTTTTATAGGTATTTTGAATTTATCAAGAAATTCATTATAATAAATAACCATTTGGATTAAGTAATTGGCCATCTGTCAGTATTCCATTATTAAACCATGTGTGATAGAAGATAGTCCTATTTTTATACTGGATGTCTTTGTTTTTCCATATCAACTACCTAAAGTTATGTTTGTAAGCTAATAACCAAGCTGTCAGTGCTTGCTTATGAAAATTTGCCAACTTAATAGTATTTTATCAACCAAGAAGTCACATTTTAGTGAACTTGATACAACCAACGGGATCAAACAGGTAACTGGGGAAAATATTCCAAATACTATTCTTGTTTTTTAAGTATTCAAAGATCCATTTAATCAATCATTGAGAGAACTAAAATCTAGAATTTCCAGACCTCCATGTTTCTTTTTTTAAATGAATGAAGTTGTAAAGTATCTTGTCTAAGTCCTTAATAACATTCTGTGGGACATCAAGTGACAAAGCAATATACAGATCTGGTTATTCCTTCCGCTTTGGATAATAGTACTCATAAATGTCTTCTTAATTTTTTCTACAATTGGCTTAAAATTCAAAATACTCCTTTGTTGTTCATTTTTGCATATATAAAGCATTCATAGTGCCATAGAAAATGAGTTGGGAGAGGAGTCACTTCCGGCTGCCATCTTCGTTCGGCAAGTGGCAAAGTTGCATAGTAAAAAAAGTTATTATTGTTCAACAGGGGGATGTTTTCTCCTTCCTAGTCTTTGGGGAATCTAGCAATGGCTTTAACAAAGCGGTGAGTGTTGTAAAATGACTTGAGGGAATTGGCTTGTAGTTATATCGTACATGGGCTGATGTAGATCGTTAGCTAAGGTTAGTGTTAGCTAGCTAGTTAGCTAACTTAGCTAGCGAATCATCTAGCTAATGCTAACACAAACGGCAGCATTAAACATTGAACACAATTAAAACCAAATTAGCTTTTATATGATTATGTGTTAATTTGTCGTGTCAAGTAGCTTAAGTGCAGCTAAAACAAAAAGTAAAATAGCGTTATTTTTAACATTATAGTGTTTTTTGCTCTTATTAAAAGCTATGCAGTGTTGCTTGTTGAATACTTTGAATGTATCTGATTTTAGTAACTAGGTATATATTTTCCATAAAGGTATAATGAATGTGGTAACGGCTGAGTAACGGATTACTCTTTATACTCTAGGTAACGGTCGAGCTCGCGCTGCTCGGGTGGGGTAGCTGGCTCTCGTGCAGGCGGTGTGTATTCACGGACCAGACAACTGCAGTGGGCTCGTTTTCTATTATACTCGTTCCGGGGCGCCGCTGTCAGGCACTGTGCTCCGTACGCTTTCTGTCGGTGAAACACACACCGAGTGATGCGCGACCTGCCAGCACCATCCCTCGCAAATCTGAAAAGGAGGTGACTTGATCAGCATATGACATTCTCCAGGTAAGACATAGTTTTATTAAAATGTCATAAAGAGATAGATAATCATCGGTAAACATCGATGAACAGCGCTCTGTCAGCGAGGCTGTAGTAGTGTTCCTCCGAGGCATCCGGAGGAGGAGCGGTGGATGGATGCTGATCTGCTCTGCCTGTGGATTTGTCCTCAGCATCAGTGTTAACAACAGGGCGGTGAGCTTTGACCGAAAACGTCTCTTTGCTTTTAAAAGTATGGTGCATTATTTAGGATACATGTTTTCCTGGGCAACTCGGTTAAAAGATTTGAGCTGTTTTTGAAGTCAACCTAACGCTACAATTATCGGTGATTCATCCCTGCGCAGCCTAGTCTACGCCTAAAATGATCGATTGTAGTTATATTGCCATAGGCCTGTAGTGTCTCATGAGATGCGGAAGGTCATTAATTTTTAGATTAAATGGTCCAATTCCCTTCCTGCATCGTTTTAGTAAAGGACACCTAGGGCATGTTCAGGCTACTCTGAGTCCTCTTTGTGGAAATGGCTTATTCAACCCTGATATCTACTCATTTGCTTTAATATACATCCTATTATCCCATACTTGTCTAACAGTTGAATGACATATTCAGTTGAATCCATGGTGCCAGTCACAAGATTGAAGTTGAAAACTGCGTGTGTGAGGTACACCGGTTTCAAGTTGTTTAAGACTTAAACGTTGTGTAAAGCTTGTAGGTATCCAAAGCCTATATTTGGTGGAGGATTTTGTGTATCCTTTAGTGCCTGCTGTGTACCACTCTGTGCCAGTCCCGGCCACAGGGGAGTCAGTTGCTGACAGGCGTTGTGTCTGGCTGTTCATTGTTCAGAGGGAGCAGGGGGCAGGCTCACAGGGTCTGCTTTGCATCATACAATGTTATGTCCTTAGCATTTGTCCTCATCCAGTCATGCTGAATGCATTTTCATTAGCCATCGTCCACTTGATATCTTATGATATCTTTGGGCTGTCTGATGTTTACAGCACAAGTCTTGTTTTGTTTGTTTCTCTCACAACAGCAATATTGTCCCTGGAGTCGATGCCGGCCCATAGTGGAATATATAGTACATGTTAAGCTACATTAGGTTAATAACAGCGGTGTAAACCTTTATAGGTTTTGTTATGATAAAGTAAGATTTAAATCTGTAAGACTTCCATTCAATATTTGGCTGTATTTCAAATGAATCAACATGTTATGATCAGGTTGCCTCAGTAATGTATTGTCTTTGGATTGATATAACATAACAGAAAAAATATACATTTCTGTTCCACTAAAGTGAAAGCAAAAGTAAACATTTAGGTAGTAGGTTAGTGGGATTAAAAAGACACATCATCTTTATTGAACTTCTGCACACCTTTTTAAAACATTAGCAATCACAATCCATGTAGCCCAAAAAAAGGTACAACTGCTCACATCTTAGCCTTTATAATTGATCTGCTACTGTGAATTTGTGTATTGTTACTAGTGAGTAGATGGAGACACTTAGCGTTGTGTGACAACAAGAGGAAAGCTGATAAAATGTGGAGACATTTCTGTAAAACAAACAAAGAGGTTAACAGTGGGGCAGAATAAAGATGGAAGACAGGGCTTGTACAGTGGGGAGTAGAGAACAGACAGAAGGAGAACAATGGCTGTGTTGCAGCTGAGGATGACCAGTGCTATGGAGGATGAGGGCAGATAGAGGAGAGTAATGCATGGCTATTAGAGAAAGTGAAGGGCCCCTTGAGAGCCATGATAGAAACCTATAAAGCCTTGGAGGACGCACCCTGCATGTTGACTTGCTGCTATGTTGAAAGTGGGGAAGTTTTCATTTCCTCTTCACTTCCCACCCTTTCCTCTAGGTCTGTCCTTACTGTCGTCTTGTGCATGTCTCTTTCACTCCCCTGCTTTGTCTCACCATCTCCGTAGCCTGGGATAGTTTTCTGTTTAGCACCTGCACTGAAGGACAAACACCCTCCCTGCAGCCTGCTGGGATCTTATTCATGCTACTAAATTGGACACCAGGGGGAGGAAACAGAATAGGGCGACAGCCTCCAGCCCTGCTGCACAAATTATTAAAGATAATAACAACTATTTGGAAATATGTGATTAAGTCATTAGCCAATTGATCTAAATGCACTTGTTACAAAAATATTCTTTTATCAGAAATGAGTCTGCCTTAGCATCGTGGATGGCAGTGCCACAGGGAAATCAGTTATCCATTATATAATATCATGTATAATATCTTCTCAAAAGCTTTGCTCTGTAAGCTATGGATTTCGCATACCAAACGTTTACGTTCTCCACTCTGTTCATAACATTGGTGTGGGCGGAGGTTTAATAACGTACTATTATGTCCTTTGGCAAAATCAAGATTCCAAGACAATAAAAACCATAGGGCTACACGGTGGATGCTGCTTTTCATGTTACATGAAACTGTTAGAAAAAAAGGCAATTGAAACGATGATCTATAATGAGGCTATTGTAACATAAGTGGTGCTGCAGTATTGTTACTGACAACTATATTGCTGTAGAAAAGCTTTGTGTGAGCAATTACAGCAAGCACATTTCTGTTCAACACAGGATTTAGCATGTAGAGGACGAGCTGTGAACACTGTTGCTCTGTGTCAACTAGTTAACAGATATATGCTGAGGAATTACAGATGAATGGGGCTAGGTTTAATTTACACCTTAGAGCTTTTAAATTTATTTATGTGAATATAATTTTACCTGTTTAATCACAGAGTAAATTCCATTCAAAACAAAGGAACTGTCCACTTTGACAGAGAAAGATTGCATGACTTCAGTGTCCACCCTACAGCAGAGTTTAGATTTTGGACTACTGTAGGGCTGATTAATGTCTTTTCTTATTGATTAAAATGGTGATTGTTTTTATGATTATTCAGTGTATTTTTTACCTTATCAAATATCAGTGAACAGTCAAAAAAGCCTGTCATTGTTTCCCAGAGCCCAAGGAGCTCTTGTTAAATTGCTTGTTTAATCTGATGAACACTCAAAAAGCCAAAGATGTTCAATGACAATGAAATAAGAGAGAAAGAAGCAGCGAATCCTCACATTTGAGATGTTGAAACCAGCAAATGTTTGGCATTTTTCCTTGAGACATGACTGAAATGCGACTGAAACGATAATTTGATCAAAATTGTTGTCCATTCAATTGTCTGTCATCCAACTAATCAACTAATTGTTTCAGCAACTTTAGAGTCAGCAAACATAGTCAACATGTCTCTGTAAGGTGGAAATCAGAGCATCAAGACTTAAATTAATTGTCATCAGGCAACATTTTTTGCATTTGTTCTATGAGATATAACGTTACTTGAGATATTGGGTTTTTAATTGTTTTTATGTGAATGTACGGTGCATTGCTGATCTGCATGGCTGCTGTCATGTTGTCATATGAGTTGTTCCATTATTCATCGTCTGTGGAGGATTTATCTCCAGATGACATCATCACTACAGTCAGTCTCTGCTGCTCAGCTTCACAAACCAACACTGAGCTGTGCAATATTGTATAAGTCAGATACATATGAATCACATGAATTTTAACTTAGTGGTCATGAGTCTGGCTCATTTTAATTTTTGTACAATTCCTTCTTACACAAAGCCCTCATATTCTTTCCAGAAATCAACCTGATTGTCGGTCATTCTGTCTTTGTTGACTCAGATCTGTATCCAGGTGCACATGAAAAGAAATCTCATTTTCTACTATTAAAATATCAAATGTAGAGAATTGTGCAGCCTTGGCAGAGGTATTACTCTTTGAGTGCAATGTAGTTTTATTTTGCAGTCAGCCATATCAAGCTTAATTTAAAATAAAACCTAGGCAAAAACTTTGTTACGGCCAGCTAGAGTGGTCAATAGCGAGAACAAATTTAGAGCTGACAGAAGCATTTCACCTCTACATGTGCTGAACCTTTCTATCCCTACTGGTTGTGTTTCATAAGGTAATTTGAAATAGCACTGTAACCTAATATATCTACAGAGCCCATGTACTTCAGTTCATTGTCTTCCTCTGCACAGCTTTGCTGGCTGTTCTGTTTGCACAGTAAGGACTTTAATCTTCTGGTTTTCAGCTTGCCAGCAGCTGTTTTGTTTTTTCCCCCAGAGTTTATAGACTAATCACAAGTCACTGTTCATCACAAGAGGAAATGGTTTTCTGGTTCACTTATGGGCTTGATTACAGCATCAAAAGTTAGTCAGAGTTGCAAGGATAACTGACTCACTATCACGTATCAAATGGTGATGCTGCTCCTAAGAGACATCCACATTACATATTCAGTTTGACATTCATCTACAGAGTTGACCTTTAGTATTCAAATTTGTATCCAATGATCATGGCACAATATATGAATATAATACTGGATTGATTTTTGTATGCTTGAGCAATCTGACATATGTATGCTTTTTAAAGTTGTGTCTCTAAGTATCTAGGATATAATTTGCCATGCAATAACCTCTCCAAAATGCCAGGCTGTATAACATTTCCAGTTAGTTGTCTCTAAATACGGCATGGATATCCTGAAGGGGTTGGGTCAGCCCTTGTTGTCCGGCTCTTGACTTTGTTCTAGTATCGCACACATGAATATGACAGCCATATCAGTGTTGCTCAAGTTGTTTTGACAGCGCTGTCTCATTCGATTTCTGCTTTTCCTTGAAAGTGTGATCTGTATTTCTGCCTCTGTCATGCTTGTTTTTTGAAACCCTCACTAGACTACTTTGGTTTGGAGACAAAGCTATCGCCTATAGCTTTCATCCACTGGATACTATCGATCTGATGTGGCTTGATCGGCCTTTGAGAGGCCTGAGCGTTATTCTTGCTGGAGTGTTGGCTTTTGGCTCAGGGGTATAACGTGTTACTATTGTTCTTTACTAACAGGTAAAGAAAACATGCAGAAATCCAGGTCACATTCTGTGTCAGACATGGTTAAGGGGCACTGTTTTGACATTTCTTCTTTCATTGTTTGTGACAGTTCTTAAAATGTGAGCCAGTCTCTTGAACTTTTGTTTGATTGTTGTTTTTTTCTTCGAGGGACAAGTACCTAGGGGAGCTCTGTGATGGTTCAGCCGGTGTAAAGATAGGTCACCGGTGTAAAGACAGGTCACTTTTAACATAGTTTCTATTCAAAGACAAAGGAAAAGAGAAAGAAAAATTAACCTCTGTGCCAGTCATAAAGCAGCAAGCTAACTTCTACAGCATGCACCAGCTGTCTGCAATATGGCATGTTTTTCTTTCTATATTCCCCTCTCAAGCAGCTCTCTGGTCCTGCTGTAAAATCCATTATGGTTTGAGAAGTCAGTCTCCAGAATGCATCCGACACGTGTCTTAACTCCCTTGACATTCTTCAACACATCAATGACCTGCACCTTTAAGCAATCAATATCGAAGCAGTGACTAGTTGAGGCATGAAGAGGTTTGTGAGAGATGTTGCAGGCCAGCAGGATGTGTCGTTTACACTTTCCTGAGTGTTCAAAATGACACTGTGCTAGGTCAAGTGTGAAGGCCAAGGCCACATTGTTTCTAGCCTGAGGTCCTCAAAACATACAGGTAGTGTACTAAATCTCTTTTGACTGTCCCCCTACTAGACAAACATGATATTATCTTCACTGCTGCTTTAAATAACCCATTGCTTCCACTCATGCAGTTACATAATCAAAACTCGACTGGTTTTTATAGATGTTCTTCTTTTTTTTGACTACTGCTGGTGACAGGAATGAGATGCAAAAATATCTCACATTTGACACGTTTATCTTCTCAGAAGATGCCTGCTGTCTTTTTTAATGACTTTTCTATTTTATCAGACAGAATTCAATTTAAAGTAATCCTTAAAAAAGACAGTTGAAATCAATAATATTTAAATATGCCTTTGCAAGCTGGATCTATTGATATAACAAAAACTAGGTATGTTCATTCCCAACCGTTGCTTTATATGAAATCTTAAATCATTTCTCTATGAGCTCATAACAGAGAAATCTTAGTGAGACATCTAGAAAAGCTCTTTGCTTCAGACTAACTACAAATTTGATGTGTAATTTGTGCTTTTCCTTTACATGCAACTCATCCTGATTAGCACATGAACGTTTCTAATATTGAGATTTATGACTCTTTAAAAACACCACAATGTGTTATAGAAATTTGGTAGCTTTGAAAACACTGCTCCATTTAATATACATCTTGGCATAAAGCTCATGCTGAAGAAAGCAGCATCATATCCTGTTCGAGAACCAGAAAACATATTAAACTCCAAGTCCCCACAGATAGATCTCTACTGGCAATAAATGTAGTGCCTTATGTTGCTCTCCATCTGGAACTGTTATCGGGTATTCATTTCAAACAAAATATCTATATATTTTTGGACCTGCCAGCTGATACTGTATCACGCTCCACCTCTTTCCCTGGTCTGCTTTAGCATAATGATGAAATACATTATATCCCTGCATATGTGTGCATCAGCATGTTGTATGGTACTGTAACTTGCTGTGCTGAGAAGTGGCTCTGTCCAGTTGTATTGTGTCTTAAGTGTTGATCTTTTTGTTGCCCTTGTCTGTTTATGAATTATGTTTCAAGTGTGACCCAATTCAGTTATACACTAACTTTAATAAGACTCTTTTACTCAAAGAACATGGTCTTAACTTATCTGCTGAGGCACAAAGGGACTTAAGACATATAACATATGTAAATTAAGATAAATGCAACCAAGACACATCTTCAAGTTGTTACCCTACACTTTGCAACCCCCATTTTACCTCTACCGTAAACCAGCGACAGCATATTTCTCTTTTTTGCATGTCAATGTGGAAATATTGAATGGTACTTCATGGTACTACATGAAGAACGTGTTCCGTCATGCTATTCCCTAGTTAGATTTATGAATAATGAGTCTGAATTATATAGTTTAAACTGCAGATCATTTTTTCCAAGTGCAGTGGTGTCCCCCAGAATCAATGAGGTGATGCGTACACATCATTTCACCTCTCTTTATGGCATTAGCATGTAAATGAGTCCAAATCAGTTTCACTCTCTGTGACTAAATCAGGTCACATTGGGAGAAAAGCAAAATGGCTAAGAAAGAAAGAAAGAAAGAACGAAAGAAACCCTTCTCCCACAGTGCTTGGTGAAAGAGAAACCCATTCATAGCTGCATTAATCATGGGTGGCACTAAAGAATCGCTCTGAGGCGACACCCAGAGAGAGAGAGAGAGAGAGACGGAGAGAGAAGAGAAGCATTGAAACAGCTTTATTCGTTAACTGGATCTGTCTGAAAGACATCAGTCTGCTTTCCCTTCACAGTTGTGTCCTCTGTGATCTAGCTCAGTGTAATTGAAACATCTGATAAATGTACCTATCATGCAATTTTCATCACATTTCTATTAACTCTTCTCTACTCTCTAGTATCTTTTAATTTCCTTGAATGTTCGAAGGCCCTGTACTTTATTCTTCGTTGAAACAGGGGTAAAATCTAGAACCACTAAGTGAAATTTGAATGACTAGATTTGTGGTTTGATAGCATTTTTATCAAATCAGAATCCAATATCAAATTTGCTTATCGAATCCAAATCCTTTCGAATCCTTTACTGACTCTATTTAGGTTCAACTGGTGAACATTTGTAGGTAGCTACAGTTATAAATAACTGAAGTTCAAAGACTCAGTGAAGCCATTTTGTTTGCTGAGAAAAAAGAAAGACTACAGTTTTGACAGTTTTGGCTTATTAAGTTAATGTCCACAACCTCTAGCTACAATTCCATAATGGGATGAAGAGCATCGGGTATGAAATGTTGATCAGATATGCCACCATCCACTCACGTGGAGTTATTTTAGAGAGCGGTGTTTATTTTCTGATAACATCATCTCTGTTATTTTCTCAACCTGTATAAAGCTCCTTCCAGACCCACAGAAGACATTATACCTCTCAGGCTGAGTAATTTTCGAGACAAGCAAACTAATCGTCATGTGTAAAATTTGTGGAGTGCCCCTTTTTAAAAAAACAGAGAAGAGATTATTTAGCTTCAGAGGTTAGCGCATCTCGAGTGTTTTGTCAGTATGGAACTGGATCCAAAATGGAACCGACCCCTAATATTGATTTATGACTTTTATGTTACAGGAGTGCAAGAACATGAAAAATATAAACCATAAATATAGCTGCTAGCAGCAGTCCAAGGCACAGAGCCAGAGTGTATCAACCAAAATAGATATCTGCTCATAGATACAGTGAGAACATACCAGTGCTGGAAGTACAAGCTGCAGGAGGTGTGCCAGGTGTTGTTTATGATCAAGAAGAGGCCGAAAAGCCATTTCTGCTCTCACCTACTTCTTCAAAATTACTAATTTATCTGTCAGGACAGACTGAGCAGGCTTTAGTCCTTTTTAGTTACACCTTTACCCTTGATCTTTACTGTTTCAGTTGCCATTTACGCCTGTAGCCATTTTGTCGACATTTTAATCAATGAGGTACTTAGTGATTTTCCTACACGAGTGTTTTCAAAGATGCAGCACTGCATTTGTTTCCTTCCACTGTTCATCATTAGTTTGGCTTTCTTAGGGTTCTCGGCATGTCTTTTGCAAACTTGTAGTATGACTGTGAGTGTGCGCATACATGTTGGCATGCTACTTCCCTGGTAGCATATGGTAGATGTCAACAATTGTCACTTTGGACCAGGATCAGTCTTCCCCAGAATTTGCCTTTTTTTATGTTGTAAGATTTTGAGATTCCTGCAAACAAAAGAGGAAGATGCAGCAGGTATTCAATATGCACAGAATCTAAGTAGAGAACCTGGAGTTTCAGAAGAACTAACTTTGGCAAACAGTTGGCATTGTTAGTTTTTGGTTATGCGTGTGTGTGTTAGTGCTAGTGTGTGTATGCGTGGCCTTAGTATACCCATTTTACCAACCCTCCTGCTGCGTTACGAGTCATAAGATGACTCCTCTCCCTCGGTATGCTGTCACTTATGTCATTACTTAGGCTTAAGATGCATTCACCAAGCCAGCTCATTAGCCACCGTGTTCGTTTGAGCAGCAGCATGATATTAGCATTTAGATGTGCAGAGAGCCTCACCTGCTGCTGTCATTGTTGGGCTGCGCAGACAAATTCACATCTGGTAAATTTCTTTTCTCAACAGTGAGAGATTGCTGCTATTCAAAGAAACAATGTCATCTATAGATGCAGAGGTAAATGTATTTCCATATAAAGTGCGGCATGCTGTTGTCATTCAAGCATGACGGATGTGAATCAGGCTGAGGCTTGAATTGCTTTGGAGTACCTGCCTCTGGGCCATTATTTCTATAGCCAGACATGTTTGTTGATTGACAGCCCAGATGATTGTTCATCATTTGTGTGATAAAACTGATGGAGAGCAAACAGATGGTTGTTTCATCTACAGTGTGAGACTTGCTCAGAGAGGAACTGGGAAAGAGGGGACCACGCAGATAAAAAAAAATAAAGTAGGAAGAAAAAAGGAAAGAGATAAGAGACAGAGAGAGAGAAGGGCAAAACAGAGAAAATACAAACATTTAAGTCTATAACTTTTTCTTAAACATTAGGAGCAGATATATTGGCATGCTAGTACAAGTGATTTTCAGCATACTTGATCCTCGATGTGCCTGATTTAGTGTTAATATAAAAAATACTGGTTAATGCTTGACAGTGCTCACTGGTGCCTTAAACCTAAATCTTGATTAATAATACACATAAATTTTGACCTGTTTCCCTGCAAGGATAATTGAAAATGTGTTGTAGATGGCGTTCAGCTACAGAAGGTCTGCAGTAATTGTCGGAAATGAACTGAAAAATTCTTCGGAGTTGTAGTTGAACCTAGGAAGTTATTTAAATTTGTGTTATAATTTGTGTTTCACTTTTGCAGTTTATCACTCTACACACAAGACTAGATATTAATTTTATTAGTATACATGTTGCTTTTGACTGAGTTCCAGTCAAACTTCTTTTAGATTAAACATTTGAAACACCTGAAACACCTGTTTTTTTTTAACTTGTTGTAGAGCAATGGCATTCAGTTTTCATTTGATGTAACCTCAGACATCTGGGTGTGGCTCCATGACGAATGCCTTCTCAGAGCTGTGGACAGCACGTTAGCATTAACCTCCTGACTGGAGGAAGGGTGGTATGGTTGTCTGAGGAGTCAAGCAGAGACTGATGTGCATTCTGCTGAAGGTTGAGAAAAAAACCCTCAGTAACACATCAAAGACCAGACTCAGCAGGTGCCTTTACATCTCTGGCCCAAACCTTCCTCTTTGTTCTGTGGTGTTTCTATGTAGGCCATCTTTCTATCGCCATTACTCACTCCCCTTTATGGGTTACAGTATATGGCAGGAAAGATCCTGTAACACTTTAGCACTGTCAAAAAGCAGCTATTGAGGATGTGTCTTCTGTTTGTGGACCCATTCTGCTGTTTGCTGGTCTATGGATATGAGGTCGAACCTGGATGATGTAACAATACATCAGCATATTTCTAGGGCAGCCTCAGTGGTGATACATTTTTAGGTTTTATCAACAATATATATAACAGCCTTAAAGTATCTGAGGATGAAATTTTAAGTACGAAAATATATAAAACGTGCACAGTAGAAACACAAGTCATTTATTTTCCAGTGTCTTTCCCATTATGTCAATTGGTTATTGAAGTGTTTAACAGAAAACCCCACATTTATGTATTAATCTCATCTATTATTTTGTTGTTAGTGAGTTACTGTGATTTTTGATGATATCCCATGATGCATTGCAATATTTTGCAATTACTATTGAATGAAAATCAGTACAGGAGTCGACAGGTCTGTGTTTAGGTGGCTGTGGTGATTGTCTTAATGAGTGTCTTTACATGGATGTCAATATCTAGTCATTATTGGAGACTTTGTTGTTATTGAGCATGTGCATGTAAACAGTGTACACAGTGGCTCTGTACTTTGAAACCCTGATGAAGTACCTGAAATCTGTTGACTTAAGTGTGGTTATGGACGGATACATTTATTGTATTTGATTTGTTGTTATTTAATACCGAAGAGTTTATCTGTTTATTTAGTTTCTTTAAACACACATATCAGAGTACA
The DNA here is from genome assembly GCA_003416845.1 of Oplegnathus fasciatus. Classification (NCBI taxonomy): domain Eukaryota; kingdom Metazoa; phylum Chordata; class Actinopteri; order Centrarchiformes; family Oplegnathidae; genus Oplegnathus; species Oplegnathus fasciatus. The sequence continues at coordinate 1,209,441 of NTHP01000029.1, forward strand.
AAGCAAAATACAAACATCTAATTTAAAATAAGACCTCAGCCGCTGATATAATCCTGGCTGTTATCTGTTGTCCTTTATGCAAGCTAATGTGCTCAATGACAGGAAAGACATCCAGACATGTATCTTGGAGAACTGTGTTCACAAATGGCTTTCAGTGATCTGAGAGATAAACGGCTAACTATGAATATAAAATCAGTAGACAATAAATATGGTGGTGTCGCATCTTAAATGGAGCAGACTTAAAAGATACACACCCTTCTAGAGGGTACACACCCACACAGGGATAAAACAGTGCTGACTGATGCTTACATCAGTGGGAAGGTGAAAGTGAAGGAAAGCAGTGCTGCCTAATGCTAGTCTGTGTATTTAAAGAGCTGTCAATCAGTTTGGGAGTGATAGCAGGTTCCAGTCTTCTGTTTTGTTTTGGTTGTGGAAACCAAACTGCCACCTGTTTTGTTGTCTTCTACAACACAAACACACCTAATTGCGCTAAATAATGCACATTTTGAAGAGATGCTTAAAAGTGATATGTTGCACTATTTTTCTAATTTAGGGAACGTTTTTCTCATACTTAATCAAGCAAATTCTAATATCTTTTAATCGCAGTTCCTTTTAACAACCCAACAGAAAAAGCATAAGTTTTGGGTTTGCCATGTATTCAGCACTGTACTTCTCTAAACACACAAACAGACAACCCCGAACATGTTGTACACTGCATTAAACTAATTCCTGAAGCACTGCATCAAAGAGTCTCACGTACCTTCTGATGTCGGTTCAGGAGGCATTTCGAAGGTCAGAACGGAGGTTCCTCACCTCAGCAATAAGCTCAAAAACAGTCCATTGGTTTGGTCCTACAAGCTGAAATTGGAGCCGTCAGTGCTGACCTCTCAGCCTCGGGTGAGTTGAGGCTAGCTGAGGAATACTAATGAGAGAATTAATAGAGGTGGGTTTTGACTGTGAATAGATAATGAATCTGAAAATAACAACAGGAGTTCTTGTGTCAGTGTTCAAGGTACTACTTTATCACTACCCTGTCTTGATGTTATACTCGATTTTATGCACCACATTCTTTGATAACACTGGAATAATGCGTATGTTGCATTGGATATGTTTCCTCTTAAAACTGACTGCTAAACAGCACTGAGAGTAAAGCTGCAGGTCAGGACATCCTAACTGGACTGTTTGCAGCCAGTGGCTTGTTTATCTCTGCTGTGCCTTAGAGCCCTCTCATTTCATCCTCTGTTCCATCTTTAGGTGCCTTAGGTCTGTAATTCAGAAAAGAGAGCTTAGTTATTGCTCTGGGACAGGAGGTCACGACAGCAGGGCAGCAAGCAACCTTGTAAAATGTTGACGGGGTGTGAAATGCCAGGGAACAGCTTATGCAAGGTTTTAGAGTGAACAGGGTACGGTGAGCCTTCGCCTGTCATGACGAAGGAGAGAGAGAGGATGGAGATCAATGTGGATAGATTTCCTGCTGGAGATGGGCTCTGATGAGCTGAGATGTAGGTGTGCATCTGTCAGCTTGTTTTTATGTGTATTTGCTCTTGTGTACACATGTATTTATAGTATTGAGGTCTGCAGACTGTTCAGGTTCATAACAAAAAGCTTTTCTAAGAAGGAAAGTCATTGTATCACATCATATTTTACCCCTGAGACTACCTGTTTTAAAACAAAACATAAAACATAAACATAATCTGCTTTGAATAACATTTTTGTCTGACATGATATGGGGTTTGGACACGAAATATCTTCTACTTCACTGAAAAGTCCATGATCGGTGTATGTGACCTGTAGGCTTCAAGTTTCCACGTCACAGTTGCACACTCGCGCATATGTGGACAGAAGGAGAGAAGTGTGAAACTCAAGTTTATTTAGATATCATGTGAAATAAAACGCACAAACTAAAATTTGGACATGTTCACAACTTATCTGCCACAGTGTGAATGATCAATATCAGCGACAGATGGAGGGTCTGTCTGCTGACAGCCGAGAAACACTTCATGAAAGTCGGGAAGAGCAGTAAGGTTTTCACTGCTGATAGACAGAGGGTGGATATTCAGTTTTGGTGCTCAGCAAAAAAAATATGAGAGGACACTAAACTGAATGCACATATACACTCACCATCATTCCTAATCATCTGGCCGGCATTGCTTGCGCTGGCAGGAAGACGGGGAGTGGATGATCGGTTCTTGTCAGATAACACCTACAGATAGTGCTCTGTATTGGCACCGGGCAATATGGCACTCTGCTGTCAGAAATCAGAAACATTTTTGTGTGACAGTGTGAGCCACAAGTTACCTGTCGGAAGAGTTTGCACATTTAAATATTTGGTATATTTGATAACCTATATGGTGTTGTCTGTATAAAGTATATTTTACTGCTGAGCCTGAATTAGGACAAATAAAATTTCTTACCTGGTATGTAACTACTCCAATTTGGACCTTTGCAAAAATAAAGAATGCCTTTTTTTAATCGCAGATAATTGTGCTATTATTAAACCTGTTATCTTCATCTTTTAATAGATTAAGGGCTACTTTCCATTTTTGTAATGTGTCTTGAGGCTGGAATAGGTATGGGGGAGAGTTAAAGGTGGTGGGGGTGTCTCATAATCTCTCCATGGACCCACAAATTGCTCAGTTTTCTCTGTAAAATATCAATTTTATATTCAGTCACATGCTGCACTCTGATTTGCCCAAGTTTCTGGGTTAAATGCTTACAGCCAATTGTTACAGTACAGTAAAACAACTCTTGAATACTGTGATTATTCAGGAATGATCTATGGCACTGATAAGGGAATCAAGGAAAGCAGAAACAAAAGCAGCTGTGCTAGCAGTTATTAATAAAAAATACAGGAACTGCGAAAAACAAATGTGGCTTTGCCATGTTTGCTTCACAGTTTCTAAGATAATATGGTGCTGGGATAGAGGCAAAACAAAAGCCTAAGATTCCTCGATTGCAGCTGACTCTTTCTAAATGTTGTTTTTCCTTTGGGTTGGTCCTAAGTGTGATCTGCTGAGTGTTTTGTCTCAAACACTGTATAGCTGCAGTGTGCTGCAGTGTGAGTTGGACCTGTGGGACCAGTACAAGCCTCAGGGCTGTATGCAAGTAGGAGGAAGGGAGCCATGGTGTACTACAGCAGTGGTTAGATGGGAGAGACGCTGTCATTGTAACTACTTTGAACACAGTCTGTGTGTATTTGTATTTCTCACCTTGTGGGGACACACCATCACTTTGTGGGGATTCACAAACAAAAATTTGGTCTCCACAAGATTAACCATTTGTTAATCTAAGGACTAAGACTTTAAGGTTAGAATTATGTTTAGGATAAGATTAGGGTACGTGTTGGAGTCAAGCAGGTGGATGTTTTAAGTTGGTGTAAGCTTTCAGGGAGTTATGCAAAGTCGTCACAAACACAGTACAAATTTGTGTGTGCGTTGCCATTGAAAATGAGAACTAAACATGTCTTGAATATTTTTTTTTTAGTGTTTGAGAACAAATGGCTGGACAAGTAAGCACTTAAGTTGCTGTTTTCAGTAGCTCCTTTGTTCTTTGAATTAGGCTCAGGCATTGCTCGTCTCTTCTTCTCTTGCCTACCGAACTTTCTGTTCACTTGGGAGAATGAGTAAGCGAGTGTTGATCACTTGCAGTTCAAAAAATCATTTTGCTCTTCTCTTTATTCCCTCTCTCCAACATTTGGCCAAATAAACCAATAAACCTCTGCTGAGGACCCAACAGAATACATGTTGTTTTCAGTTCTTTCTCTTACGGTTTTTGAGGCAAGTTTTTGATTATTTGTCACTTTGATCAGTGGAAATCTCTTGATATGATTTAGTGTTATTTAGGAATCATGGCAGATTAGCTACCACTGATGCTGTCTTCACCACATCTTGCACCTGCCTAGTTTTTCTGTAACTTCACTCAACACAACCCCTACCGGCTGTTGTAAAAGAGCTAACATACTGACACCAGCAGTGTGTATGCTGCTGGTGTGTTTTCTGGTTGGTCTGATCCAAATGCTGAGCGGTGATGGCAACTTGAGGCTGTCACAAGGGGACTCAGGCCGTGAGGATGAGTTGTGACATGTGGCCTTGGATTAGTGGCAGACGGTGAAGGCCTGCTGTCAGAGTTTGGGAGAATACAGCTGAGCTAATGTTGCAGTTTCACTAGGTTTGCTGTGCTCCTGCCTGGAAATCTTGTTACTGGCCAGTCACTCTCAAGTAGCCAGACCACTGTCTCAAACAGTGGAGGTCTGGAAAAATTCCTGTCATAGAAAAATAATGATAAAAATCCTGTCGGGAAGCACATCTCACTTCAGCTTTTCCCAGAAGTTCAAGCTCATTATGCTAGATCTAGATGCTGATTAGAACAGATCAAATGTCAAATATTGTTCACTGTTGTTTGATTAACTTAAATTTTTTTGTTTTTATTTGTTTTGTATGTTTTGCCCTATTAATTACAAAGTATTGTTTGATATTTATTATTATTTATTATTTTTCTAGGCATTTAGTAGCCTTAAAACTAAAAAAATGACCATAGCCAATCCAACTTAACTTTCAACTTCACTCACTTAACACTCCTGTATTAATATCCTATAATAATATTTGTATAATGTATAATATCCCATACTGTTTTGTATAATTTGTGTAGAGAAGAGTGTGGATCTGTGTCAGGAAAGTTTGCACAGGATTTGGACAACATATTTTCATTCCTAGCATGATGCAACTGCAAAAACTTCTATTATGAATTCAGGTCCTTATTTTAGAGTCGAATGACAGCTGCCTGACAGACGTCCTCTTACCACCAAGACCCAACAATTCCATTTCTCATCATCGCCCCTCCTCGTATATTCTGCACATCCAGACAGGAGAAAGATCAGAGCTCAGTCTTCACGCTGAACTCTGTGTCTTTCATGTGGGTTGTCAGTTTGATGCTCAGTTTGACGCTTTCTCTCCTTTTGTGTTTTAGGTCATCGCCTGGAGCAAACAGTAGAGCTGCTCTGCCTACCTACAGATATCAGTAAGTCAGCTTTATTGTGCCTTGGCAGGTTATTACAGTATAATGATATACTGAAGAGTATGGGAGGAATTCTCATAGTGCCACATGAAAAGTTGTCAAGTTCTCCCAAATTTTAGAGACACTGTAGACTTGGCAAATGTGCAAGACAATAATGATAGGATGACCACTGTCCAATGTTGTGTGTTTCTGTGTACTGGTACACTCAGACGTGTTGCTGGGTACTGAACAGGCAGACCTAGCAACCTCTGAGCCCTAGGGAGCTCCTTAACTTGCCTGGCTGTCCACTGAGTCATGCCACTCTGGTGCAGAAACAGAGAAGGGAGGAGATGAGGATGAGGGAATAAGGACTAAAATAATAGAAAACAATATGGAAAGGAAGAGTCAGAAGATTTTGGTGTGTGGAAGTTTATTTAGCAAGGTGACAAGGTGACTTTTCTTGGTGTGTACGGCTGCATTATAGCTCGTATCTGTAATGTGTTTACTTAGTATATCCATCTGTATGGTGGAGCACTGCAAAAACAGAAATCCTCTGCTATTATAGTAACGCTGTTTGGCTTGTGAGCACACAGCAGTCCTTGTTGACAAGGCCAATAAACTCGGTTCCAGACAGAGCAACTCACACACTTCACACTATGTTACTATTTTTATGCATCAGAGACAAAGCCCTTTAATTGATATCACACTTCCCAAGCTGGCACACCTTTTAATGTTTTGAAATGGCTGATTATAAAAAAGCAAACAACCACACAAACCTTCACAACTACAATATTTGTAACGCTACTGCTGGAGAGTTATTGAGTTCAGTGCCTTTACTAGCTGAGTTGAATGAACCTGCTTGGTTGATAGTTACAGTTACCTCATGTGTAAATGTTTAAAGAAAATACAATCACATTATTGATTTTTAGTTAGATTTTAGTTTAAAATATTGTGATAGATTTCCACATCACCCAGCTCTTTGTTAGTACAAGTACGGGGGGAGAATTCAGGAATGAAATAGAGAGGGAGGAGGCAGCTTGTGTGCTGACAGAGGAGGAGGAGGAGGGAGAGCGTCATGGGAGACCCCGACTGTACAGGGGTGGAGGAAAAGGAAGCAAAAACAACGGTTGAGCAATCCAAAGTGTTGTGAGCCTCTCAACACTGCCTCCACTCATCATTTATTAATATTCTGCTTGAATATTCATCCACCCTGGTACAGCGCCATCCTCCTAGAGAGAGAGAAATTAATAGAGCTCTATATCATCCTGACACTCAACAGTGTATTGCAGTCTTTGTTATTGTGGTCACTTGAAAATCCTCCATCATCAACCAACTCCTACCATCCATTGCACTTGTCGGCTTATTTCATGTTTACTGTTGATTTTGACCACGTCCTTTTCTGTAAAGGGATTAAAGAGAGATGGGACAGGGCTGTTTGTTCTGGGTTTCAGACTGTGAGCCAGACTGTGGGTCTGAAAGGAGCTGTGGCTCCAGAACCAGATCACTGACACCAGCCTCCCAGCCATACTCACACTCGAGTAGGTCCGTAAACAGCCTCGAAATAGTTCTCCATCCGTCTGCGTGTCACTGATACGGGAAATCCACGGCGGTTAGGATTCATACAGGGAACTAGTTTTGGGGATGGCTGCATTTGGAAATTTGAGTCACCCAGTGCAATGCAGTGATGTGCGCTCAGTCTGCCAGCCGCTATGCTTCACTTATTCTGATTAAATCCTTTGAAGATGAAGGGAAGGACAAAGAATCTGGCAGTCCTGTAACTTGTTATAAATCATCAAAAACCAGAGCAGCTCCATTAATGTGTACACTGGTTCTGTGATACCACAGTGCGAATGTACTGATAACTAACCCCTAAGTCATGGTGGAATTTGATGCCACGCTATGAAGTCGGTCACATCTGTCATCACATATGCTGTTAACTTTGTGAGGAATCATCTGTGCTTTCTCTCTCTTCTCTTTTCTTCTGCTCTTCTTAGGGATTGCAATCATCTGAAAACTTAAAAGAATCTACAGTCAGTATTATGTGTGTGCTCGTGTCTGCGTCATAATATAGCATGAAAATTCTTCTGCTTATTACCATTTAGTCAAATTTGCCAACCCACCGGCACGAAATATATGACGTTGCCATATACAGTATGTCCTCTGAGAAGGCTGTGAACAAAAACAGTTAAAATTTTCCACCGGCAAATTGTCTCTCATTCCCCTGCTCAGGTAGCAGTCCCTGCCACCCTGTATAGCTCAACTAAAGCGCACCAATATACTGGTATAATCTGAATGATCCCTATAAGCTCATAGAATCAACCTTACTTAAAAATGATGCATTTTTTGTGATGTGGGAATTACAATTTGACCTAACACAAAAAAAGTGATATCACGAACGGCTTTCTGCTTAATTTGAAATTACTCTTAATTTTGCTGCTGTATTACCAATTTCCTAGAAAGACGACGAAGAAGAAATCGTAAAATTTATTCAGTCCGTTATTTTTCTTTCATTTACACACCCACATGCAGGAAATACACCCACATGCACAAACAAGACCTATATCCATGCTTTATTGTGGAGAGATGTCAGAGTGATGGTGCTGCCGTATACAGTAGCACAGCATAGCCCCGAGCAGTTAGGGGTTGAGTGCCTTGCTCAAGGGCACCTTGGCAGTGCCCACGGACTGAGCTACTGCAGCTACATCTGGTTGCCATCATGCATGTTCAGCCAAGAATTGGCTGCCCAAATCATTCCTAAATATATAAAAATCTCGCTAGAATAAAAGAATTTGCTGTAACACAATAAACTGCATGTGTTTTCCTAAATTTAATCCTAGTGTTTCCTACAAGATTTTATGTGTTGTACTTTGATTAGAGTGGGCTCAGTTATTCTAAATATTTGTTTTTTTTTTGCTTTTTATTATTCAGATCTTCATCTCAAAGGCTGTGTCAAAGTAATTTATAGGGAATTAACCAATCTAGATATATCTAATCAACAATCAGTAATAAATTGAGAAGGTTAAGTATTTTTACAATATGTATATCATACAAGTAAACAGTCAAGCCTTACCATTTCAACAATAGCCAAACACTTTCTGTGCAAACGTAAGGGGAAAAAATATAAATTAATATAATATCTGTGATTCTCAACAAGGACAATTAAGTGTGCAGTGTTTTCCAGGATAAAACCGTAACGTGGACAATAACATGGACAGTGGCAGTGAGTTTGGATCTAATGTATTAAAAAAGCAGAGTTTCTTATTGGTTATTAGCTAGCAAAGGATTAGTGATCTGCTCCCTCCAAAGTCAGCTCAGACATTAACTAGAACCAAACTGCATCAGTGGCTGTTCAAATTACCTCAGCTCTGCCATGATGTACTCACAAGTCCTTATGATGGTGTGATGATAATGCCACTACTTCATTCACTCCCGTAGGTCGATAAGAGAAGGTCAGAGTGCCAGGTCAAATACCGAATATTGAATGAGGACCTGTAGTGATTCAGTGTCGTGCTCAGAGAAACCTCAGCAGGTGAACCTCCGGCTGAAGGACAGCCTTTTATCCACAAGGCCACTATACTGCCCCTTAATACTATAGGGACTAAATGGGGGGAAAGGTCCATGGTTTAGTTTTGGAGCAGAGCAGAGAGGCCAGATACAGAGAGATGTGATGTAAGGGGATTCAAATAAGAGCTGCAATAATCCAGATTTCTGTCATCATCAGTGCTGCTGTTGGCTCTGTTTGGTCAGCCAGCCCTGCTGAGCCCTGTCAGACCCTTCTCTGTCCTTGCTGTCTCTTATGATCCCTGGCTGCATCCCAAGGGACAGTGAAATTAGTACTCAGCACATCACAGTGAAATGACTGAGGCAATGTATCTACAAGCTGCCATCTTTGGCATTGATTTATTTCTCCTCAGATCTGACCTTTCATGAGATAAATAAAAGCATGACAGTTCTCTCAATGGGCCATTTGTACATACTGATGGAACATAAACACCATCAGTGAAAACATAATCTTGCATTTACTCTGAAAGTCACAACGCACTCTTGACAGTTAGGATAAAATTATATCTTAAGATCTTATATCTTAAGACATAAGTCACTTTTGTGTATATAGACCAAAATTGCAAGTGTGTGTCAGAGGGATTTTCAGTCTGTACAGCATATGACACCCTCTATCACACGCAAACAAACAAACAAGGCTGCTTTAACAGGAAAAATGGTAGAAACCATAGAAGGAGCAACAAATGATGGATGCAGGGCAGAAAGACATACAATAGGTGTCGTATATACAGAGTAAATAGCAGTAGTGCAAATACAGTACGGAAAAACGGGGGGGAAAAAGTCTTTTCAACATCATTTCTGTTGTTTTATTTGCAAATCAAATTATTTTTGTCCAAATGACAGATGCAAAGTAGATAAAAGAATGTTATCTCCAGCCGTACCAAGTGTCAACAATTTTGGGTTGCACTTAGTTTAATTACTCATGATGTTTTGCAGAATATTGTCTCATCCATTTCATAAACTTGAGAGCATGAGCGCATTAAGACCTCATTGCTACAGCCAAGAAGCCATCAAACTCTGCAGGCAAATGGGTAGTGTGTTGTTGTGTGAGTGTTTTGGTTTCATAACTGTTAGACCAAACTTTCATCTCCTGAAGCCACCTCTACGGCTTTCCTTAATGTCGTATGGTACTGCAGATTTCTGGTGTTTTTATTGTTTTCTCTGTAATCTGTACAGTCTGCAGTCTATTTTACATGTTGTATTTTTATTGATCATCCTGCCTATATTTATTTGTTTGTACTTTCATATTTTACTTCCCTTTGGTTTATGCATTTGCTGATTTTATGTTTTTATTAATGCAAAGTCCATAAATACAGTTTTTATGAATACAGTTATTACAGTAGACCAGTGACTTCAGTGAAATGTATGATACATTGGTTTCTTTTAATTGGGTGACATTGCTCTACATTAATTTGCACATACAACACAATTCAGTAGTCCCCTTTTAATTTTCTGGCACATTGCTGCAGCATTTTTTTTCTAACTCTGCCTCCCTTTTCTGTCCACCAAACATTTATCACACCCGCAGCTCTCTCTGTAGCCTTTCCTTTCTTCTATGCTCCTAAAATACTGTTTATTCCTATGTACCCCTGTATACATACAGAGAACAAGACTGGACAGGCTGTTGTTTTGTTCTGCCTACAAATAATTAAATTCCTGGAAATGTTGCATGGAGATGGAACTTTTGGCAAGAGTTGGATGTCAATATGCTTTATGATGAAAGCTCATCATAACAACAAAAATGGCAGATCATCATAACTAAACCCAACTGGCATCCATGAATGCCTACCAGTGATTTTACATTTACATTTACATTTAATTTTACATTTACTGTTTATTTGACAATAAATCTATTATAACATTTATTATATTAATCTGAATGTAACTGACAGATTCATTGATAGTGAAAATAATGTTAGTTAACCAGAGCTGCAACAATTTGTCGATTAATCGATTAGATAATTGAAAAAGAAAAAGAATCTGCAAATAATTTGATAATCAATCATTCTTTGATCATTTTTCAAGCGAAAATGTGAAACAATCTCTGGTTTCAGCTTCTCATTTGTGTAGGTCAGACAAAACAAGAAATTTGAATACTTCACCTTGGACTCACGGAAATTTTGAATGGCATTTTTCACTATTTTTCTGACATTTTATAGATTAATGGGCTAATTGAGAAAATAATCGGCAGACTAATCAATAATGAAAATAATTGTTAGCCCTAGTTGCAACCCCAGACATCAGCTTACATACTGTCACCTGTCACAGAGATTAAAAACCATTTTCACAGCGAGTATATTGGCCTGTAAGCAGCTATTTAGCCCTGTTAGCAGTCTTTCGACATTAATACAGTCATGACTATGAAAAATTAAATATTTAAACATGTAATAATTTGACTCTCAATCGGTCCCAGATAATATGATAGCCCAGCTTGTACCCCATAACCGCTCACAGCTCTATTTTATTGTGTTCCCTTTTTTAGTTTTAGTTAGAGTCATATTCACAATACAAACCTAAACCCTAAATCTTCATAATATTTTATGTGAACGTTTTGTGACTTCCCCCCTTCAAGGGGTATTAGTGAGTCTTGATAGTTAATAATCATGAAATGATTTGAAATGAAATCCTCAGTCTTCTTAACTGCTTATTTGATCTTGATGTATTATCCAGTTTGTTATCTTTTGACTCGTTGGGGATTTACTCTGCAATAGAAGAGAAAGAGAGAAAAGAGAGATGTATCTGGAGACGACTGTGATCAGATCGACTCTTGGATGCCTGCCTGTGTTGCCTTGACACTCACGATTTAAACCAGGGCAAACAGAACAGACGCAATGTGATGACGCCAAATCTGAACATGTTCTCCCACCTTGTCCAGGTGTAACACTGAGCCGGAGCCAGCCTCATTACCAAACCAAGGCACTGACTGTGTGCCTGCTTGGCACAGTTTCCACTGAGCAATGTGAGCGAGATTTCCCCAAAGAAATCTAGGTTTAGCAATCCGCAATCTTAAAATAGCTTTGAATCATACATTATTACATAGCAGGCCTGCCTCCTCTGTCAAACTGCACTTGCTGCTATGATTATTGTCTCCTTGTTTTCTCCAACCTTCCACATCTGAAAAGATTCCCCAGCCTCATTAGCATAGCTTTATAGTTGATATGAAGAGACTCACAGATGGCTTTTCTGTCTCTCAAAAGTAAACGTACTTAAAAAGGAAAAAAAAAAACTTTGTAGATTATGCAACACACATGAATAGAAATTGTCATGTTTTGAAGTTTGAATGTATAAAAGAACAGTTGCTGGGGAATACGGAAAACACACAGAGCTGCTTTTGGAACAAGAGGGCTTGTATTATGTGTGTGAGTGTCTGTGTGTGTAAGTGGAGTGGAAGTGGGCAGATTTCAATCTTCCAGCCTGACTCAGTGTGTTTCCCCTGGGTTCAGTAAAGCATAAAGGATGCTGGGAGGTGCAACACCCCCTCCTGAACCTGCCACTGCTTCAGGAGGATTGATGTGACAATCTCACACACACACACACACATGCACACACCACATTCAGGCAGTCAGATGCGACAAACTAGAGCCACTGTGTCAACTGTCAGCACACGCTGTCATACAGGTCTGAGACACTAATACACACACACATTCGTGCACACACAGATGAGGACGGGACTGATAATCTAAACCAAGCCTCTTTGTGTCTGTCTGTCTGTCTTTTGTTCTTGTCAGAAGTGGTGCTGCTCCTCTGTGTGGCCGAGCAGGCACTGTCTGCGTGATTAATCCTCAGCCTGTCAGCTGGCCAGCAGCGATACTGAAACCAAACAAAAATTCACACAAAGCTTAGCCGCGTGCATGCTCTCACGGTCCGTTTCACATTGTGCAGGTTGGGCTCACAAATTGCATCAGTGCAAAGCAAAGACGAGTAAAACATTTGACCCTGTTGTGTTTTTTGGTGGCAAACATTGACACGTGGGAAACCTGAGCACAGAGCATGCTTTGTTTTCAGTTTAGACTCAATTACTGTCAACACTTTGGTGTGTTGTTTTCAAGGCATTTCCGTCACAAATGCATGTCGCCTAAGCATGCCATGTATAGATGTGGAAAAAGGCATGCTGGGGCTGATGGACTGTGCACTACAGTATGTGTGTGTGTGTGTTTGTGTGTGTATTCATTGATGTGATGTGAAACCTGATGAATATTTTCCCCCTGTTTTTCCCGAGGGGTTGTTTGATTGACCGAACCCAGAAGTTATTTCATGTGCCTGCCACCAAACTGCATTAGCGGGCCCGGCCGTTACCGCTCTGCCTGTCTGTCTCTCAACAAGATAAGGGGAGATTTCCCAGCCCAATATTGCTCGCTCTGTTCTGTGCTGTCACTGAATACAATGACCATCGCCACATTCAATGAATATTATTAGCATTTTTCTGAGGATTCTGTCAATATGGAAGACAGCTTTGTGGGAGTAGAAGTACACGCTGTTTTTGCCGTGGTCTGATATCTGAGCTGACTCTTGGAGAATAGAGTTGATACTGCGGTGTATAGTCCAGTCTAAATGCAGTTATGAGGCAGCTGTCGAACGTCCATTATCGCCAGTCATTAACAAGAAGTCACCTGGCTCAGCAGTTTCAAGCTGCTGTCGTTGTTTTTGGTTTGAAAGGACCTGACAGAGGTTAAGAGAGGGAAGGCAGCTGAGAAATAACTGCTGTTGATTAAAAGTTGACAAAGAATGAGGATTAGAGGCCTGGGGAGAGAGCAGTTTTTGGAGAGGGGTCAATAAGAAGCAGGATTGTGAAAGACCTCTAACTGAGGGATCAGGTGGACCGTTGTGCCAGCCAGGGAGCAATTCTCACCTTCATCTCTCCAGACTTTAAGTGACAATTCAAGAGGAATGACAAGTCAGTGTAGAAGACCAATATGGGTTAGTATACAATGTATACAGTATAAAATAAGTTCTGTTCATCCTGTCACGTTTCTTTATGTGGTTTTACTCACTCAAGGGTTTGGAGCTAAGTGGGAGCCTCTAAGTCCTATATCAGACAAAAACCTGAAGCGCCAAAATTCTGACAATAGTACAAATTATATTCTGGCGTATTATGACAGTTTCACAATTAGTCTAATTATCCCTGAGGGTAATACCTGAATATGAAGTTTATTTATTCATACATTTGTCATTTGATAGAACAGTCACCACTGACAAGAAGGGTTGGATTAAATTTTACTAGTAGTATACTGATGCCAACACGATACCAGAGTTTCTGTACCAACACTGATATTGATATATTGCTTAAAGGAATATATGTTTTTCTACAAAATAAATTTTTTCATTCATCAAAAGAAGCCAAAGGTCTCAAATGTTAAATGTTAAAAAGGTAATGCATTTGTCAAAATTATTTGCTGAGGTACTGAAAAAGCCTGATGGTCAGCAGGGGTAGCAAGAGGAAGACTATTGATTGTGTTTAACGAATTTTATTGCAGAAAACATGAAATACTCAGACCTGTAGCTCACACTGTCAGCTGTACAAATGCCTCTAAGATCCTAAGCTTATGACTTGCACATCACAGCAGCAAGTCTGCAATTCATGTAACAAATGAAAGGTTAATGAACATTATTGTGGCTTCTTGAAAGGGCAGTAAGTACACTTAAGTATAGTCAACCTACAATGTACATTGTTTAGTCACGAATTACTGATGATGGAAGTATAAAGTATAAAAACAAATGGCTTTACACAAATATCTCTTTTCCTAATTAAAACTTGGATCATTACAACTCCATTTATGCTGCTTATTTAAATTGCCAAGCATTATAAGAAAGAACTTTTTGCTTTTTGGATAATTTTTCAGTCTCGCTTATCATTTCTGGAGATATATGTACTCTGTCCTGTTTTTGTCAGGACTCACACAAAAAAATCACTAATCCCCTTTCAAATGAAAATAAATAGTGGATTTTTGTTTTGTCCCGCATCTTCTCACTCCACATTTTATCAGCAGACAGAACAAACAACCATAGTTTTTAATTACCAGCATCTCCATAATCTTTATCGTCCTCCTTTTTTATTTTGCTATTGGATTAATACCCATTTATTTTGTTGTCAGATTTCAGCCTGGTTGGGAGAGAGTGGTGTGGGAGGATTTCTCATTAAATCCAAAACAAAAACGTTTTCCCTGCTGCTAACGTGCGTGCAGTGGTGGCAGTCTCAACAATAAATGGGTATTAGTGTGATGTCAAGGCTGCTTTTACTGTTTCCCCCAAGTTAATAATTTTACATATTAAAATAACTTAATGCTTTTTATCTGTCCCGCTCTTTCTCACTCATTCCCCCTCATCAGTAACCAAACCCAGTTGACGGCTTCAATTAAACCCTGTGAAATCGCCCCAGTATCTGTCTCCCTCTGGGGCCATTTAGCTGTGTTTAGCTCTCTGCAGGCTGGGCTTGTCGCCAGGCAAACTTTAGAGAGTGTTTCATGTTCCCTCTTAAAATGTAGGCCAACCTGGCCCCATGTGCCACCTGGCTAGCCTCTGAGCCCACAAACTGAAGTATGTGTTCACACTGTGAGTTAACCTTGGTGATAGTTTGCTCTGGTTGCATTCAGTGGTCACATGCAACAAGTTTTAAAATGGCAAAATGTGTATTATTCCTGTGCTGTGGTAAATATCATTAGAATTACTTCCTTTATTTGGCTGATACATGTACTGACTTTATTGACTCAAAGGCCAAACGATCAAACACATTGCATCGACTTGCATCTTGTTTAAAGTTGAACTTAAACACACATCAAAGACTTCAGCCAACAGACTGCTAAAATGCACATTCTACACCTACATGAGAAGAAATAACTGTTCTGTATTCGCAGTCCAAACAACATCACAGAAACACAAACAAAACAAACTAGGATACAGTTTTACTTTTTTGTCAATTTAAAGATTAGGAAACCAGACTAAAGTGTGTATTTTTGTGAATCCTGCTGCGTGCCGCAGATCACAGTCAACAGTCAAATTTATATCTGGAATAATTTTATTATTATTTATTATTTTAGTTTAATTTTGTTAGACTTTTTACATGCAAAAACAATTGCTGACAATATGGGAATGAAATGGTTTCCTGATTAATCTTCATATTGTGACATAAACGTGATCCTGTTAATGATCCACAAATAAATTGGGATTTTTAAAACAACAATCTTTTGTTTCTTGAAACACCACTATAAAACTGAACCTAAATCTCTATCACATCATGTTGGTGATCACAGCCACACGTCTACCTGTGTTGTAATTAAAAATGCAGCGCTCCAGGCGACACTTTGGCCAGACTTGTCACAAAGAAGAAGACACAGTGATCGCCCCGGTTCCCCGGTGTTTTGGTTTTAATTGATCTATAATTTTTTTCATGGAACTGTGTGACCGGTTTTCAATATGTCGGCCTCCAACACGGCTGTTGATTTTCAGTAGAAACTGTATAATAATTAAAGAAAACAACAAGTTTGATGCGCACATAAGCATATAGAGGTTTCTTTGGTTATTTTGAAACAGTCGGGTGCTTGTTGCACAAAATATAACCAGCTGATCTGCTGCGTATGACTGTGGTTTGATAGTGTGCAACATCACTCCAATTAGAGACTACAGATGGAACAGATACCTGCTGCTGTGAAGAGAGTCACCAGAGTAAAGGAAAGGCCTTCAGTATAGGCTACTAGCTGTTGTGGATTACAGAGCTAGCACATCCAATAGTCCCAATAGTCCCAGACATTTTACTTAAAACCACAAATGTCAACCTCATGGTGGCAGTAGAGGAAAAGTCAGGGGATCACCAAAGTCATTAGGCTTCATCCTCTGGGGGACCATAAACGTCCATAATTTTCTATGGAATTGTTAAGAAATTTGAGTCTGAACCAGAGTGGTGAATTGACTGACACTGCCATCCCTAGAGCCACACCGCTAGCATGGCTAAAAACAAACATTAACAAAGCAGAAGAAACAATTTGGGTATACATGTTTCTTTCTTTACTAGCTTGATGTCCATATTGTCTTTAGTTTTATGAAGATCCAGATTTGATAGCGTCCTCTTTGTTTGCCGTGAAGGTGATCCAATTCTCTGAGGAAAGTCTCCTCTTTAGGCTTGGATACCATTTTATACCACTGTGAATCTGTATGGAGGCTTGTTGCTTGTGTTCCTGAAGCTACAAAATGTGGTCCTTTGATACTGGGCCACCCAAAAAGGAAAAATGTCCATCTGGTGGATTCATTCTGCCTGCATTTGTTGTGAGGGGGCAAATTTACTCAACACAGCTGACACCAAAAGTGTTGCTGTTTCTTATGTTTCCAAAACTGCTAAAAAAGGGGGCTTTAGTAGCATTGTTTGATTAATGTGTGCATGCGTGTGTGTTTGCTCTGTAGAAGGGGTGATTTGATGATTGGCTGAGACAGTCCTCCTCTGAGAGACTGCGCTGGAAAACAAAGGGTTGCCATGGTAACAGTCAAGGGTGAAGGAGGAGGGTGTGTCTGTGGTGTGCTTCAAGTGGCGAGATGGACATTGGCAGGCAGGCAGAGTGGCGGGCGAGCGAGCGATGCGTTCTGTGGTCCTGTGCCATTCCTGCTGCTCACCAAGTCTCCGCTTTCCTTCTCTTCCTGTCTCCCGCTTCGCTCTCTTGTTGTCGTCCTGAAGTGAGTGGGAGGCTGTAAGGAGAACAAACGCTGAATCTCAATGAGACAACTGAGAGGAAACTCATTTTCTCGCTCTGTCTCTCTCTGATAGTGCCTTTATTCTTTATTTACAAGCAGTATAACTCAGCACGGTCAGGTTATTACACAATTTATCAACATATGTTTAATGATGTGGAAGTGCTGTAAGGGTAGTTTAATGTTATACAGTTAAATGTTTACAAGATCACGTGATCAGAGTTGACCCCAATAAACATGATGGATGGCGGTTTCATGAAGGGCGGCAGAGATTATTTCATGGATCACAAAATTGAAATTTTGACATATTTAGTATCTCAGAAATTCAGATGTCTCCCCATAATTCTTGAATTTGCTCTTCTGCCAATATTTGAAAGCAAAAATTTTTAGCACAGCTGGTTTTTGGAGATAGAGAATATCAAAATAAAGAACGTGTTATATTACAGGTATGCTGCCACTAGTAGAAGAGAAGGTAGAATGGCTGCATTGGTTAATACTTGGCCCCCAGTTAAAAGGGCTGAGGCTTGCTTCTTTTCCAGTCTGGCTTTATCTATCGAAGGACTTCTTCATCAAAAGAGTTCATGCTTACAGGTTTCATAACCTGGCTGACACTGTGCCCCTCTACCATAGATTGTTTTCCCTTCCAGGGTCAATACAGTAAATCAAACTAAAATGAATGTATTGCTTTGTAATGAGGCTGGATATGGTGTCTTTTTTGTGGTCCTGATCATCGGGCCCAAAGAATGATTCTGATTTGTTGTCATATCTCCAAACCATTAATATTAGCAGAAATCAGTTTGATTCATAGAAAATAATACTTTTTTCCCCCACTGTACACAATATGGCCTTTAGGAGAAAGATTCAGCTTGGTCAGTCATCAAACCATCAACCACTGTAACCAGGGTAACAGTCAAATCAACTTGCAAAACAGCTTAATATTATGAAATTATGACTATTTGAGGCTAAATGCAGATATCTCAAAGTCACACAACATGGAGATTTTATGAATATTTGTGATACTGACACTGTAAACATAATGTCAGTTGCAATCAAAATTTAAAGAACACTTTAAACTTAATAATTTTAAAATGTTGTTTTTGATAACATTTCATTTCAAATGTCTGTTCTTGTGCTTTGATCTGTTTGGCTTTAATTAAAAAATAGATTCTAAGTAATATAAGCGGTATTTACATGATTACATTGATAACATAATTTAGTTAAAGGTGGCTGGAGCCTATCCCAGCATGCCTTGGGTTAGAAGCAGAACAGTAGTGATTTCAGTCAAGCCACAGCTGATGTTTAACAATCAAGTGACTTACACCATTCAACACTCATATAATGACGCCTACCATGAATTCAAATCAGCCCTAAAAATTTAAAAATTTATTCTGCACCTATTAAATGTGGTTTAACTGAATTTAGATGAGTGTAGCTTCCATTGCACCCCTATAGATCCTTAAAGAACAGGGACATCTGGAACAGAGTGAATTTGTGTGCATATTCAGGTTTTCAAAAATATGATTTTTAAGCAAAAAACAGCATGTTCTGTCCATATTTTTCTCTGCAAGTATGTGTGTCTGTTTGTGCGAGAGAGAGAGAGAGCACCAAGCAGACAGCACACTTCAATTGAAACAGCAATTTCCTCTGTGCTGAGTAGCAGCAGGAAGCCAGGTCTCTATCTTGAAAAGAAATGAAATAGAGTAGATTCTTTCCCTCCATTATCACCTTCTCTCTGGAAACTCACAGTGAACTCCTCCATATTCCATCCCTGTTTGCCAGCTTTTAACTTTAAATTCAGCAGACAGGTCTCATTTTTCCCTTTCATAGTGAAAAATGAGCCGCCAGCAGAGGTAAGACTTAACCCCAAAGACTCAGAATGAAAATGTGTTATGTAATCATTTAGACCACAATATATGCACATATAGGCACCCACACAAATAAAGCATAATGTATTTAATGTTAACAGTTAGTTCTAAATGGCAATCATAGTAGCATTGTATTGTCAATCTAGAATTTTGCAGGTAGTTTGTGCTTGTTTATGCTTATTTGACTAACCTACTTGTATCCTTACAGGCTCATCACAAGTGACTTTTCAGAGCAGAGCCAACAAATATTGATTTCTTTTTTTTATGGTCCCCTTGGACACTTCATAAACTACTCAAAAGTAGCTTATGTCTGATTACTTAGTTGAAGAATTTTTCTGCTTACCCGATAACCATTTTATATTTGTGATCAAGCATTCAGAATACTGAAGAGGTTTGGACATCAGTGTTGCGATATAATCAACTGCAGGGTAAACAAATCTCAAAAAGACAAAAAACAAGTACAGCCAGAGTGAGACACTCACGGGTCAGTAACTTTGAAGTGGTCCAGCAAATGCTAACAGTGTTTACCAGAAAAGTATTTACCACTGAGTAGACTGCTGCCTGGCATGCAGTTTCCTTCCTAGTAGGATGTGTCAGTATTTAAATTATTAGAATAAGAGAGAACATGATGCTCCACTTTTCCAACAAACCACTGCCTCCACTCCCACTCCTTCTATTTCACTCCACAGAGCTCACATACAGTTTGCAGTTAAATGATGATTCTTGTAGTTAGTACACAGCTGAGCCTGCAGCGAACATGTTGAAAAATGAGTCATTGGACAATAGCACAAAATAAGAAGCACACAGATAAGAAGCAAGAAAACAAACTATTGCTTTTACATTGTGTAACAAAAAATTAACTTCAGTGGCTAAAATGATCAGAGCAGTAAACATGTTTCAACACAAAACATATTTGGATGTAGAATGCGAAAGATGGTGGAATTAACATTACTGAGTATCACTTTAAAAAAGTAAAATCACATGATCTTTATATAGAAACTAGTCCTGCCTGATAGTACCTGTTTATACCTGCACACATCGCAGCATACATATTTATTTTACTGACCTGTCCTTACCGGTTCTCATCACGCATATACATTTACTACATTACTGCACAACCTGTCTACATTACAGTATATTATTTATCATTACTGTATACCTGCCTACCACAGTATTTATTTTATATATATGTTTTCTTTTATATACAGTATACAATATGTTATATTCCTATATTTTAACTTCTGCACTATTTTATGTCTTAGATTCTCATTTTTACTTTTACTTGTGTGATTTTCTTCTTTTAATACATATCGTTTGAGCATTGTTGGAGGCTGCCTGAGAACTAAGAATTTCATTACCAATGACTGTTCTCTGTAATTGTTGCGCACATGGCAAGTAAAGAACTTGAGCTATTACAATATGCTCTTCAATAATCAAATTGATGTTTATTGCAATGAACTGCTCCACTGTTCTGCATAACATCAGACAAAACTCTTCATACATGTAAAATAAGAACTTTTAAAGAGCAATTCACAGTTTTTTCTCAAATCCAGTGGTTTAACTTCTCACCTTGCTGCAGTGATGTAGAAGTGTACTCCAGGGTGTGTCAGTACTCAGTGACTTTGCTATTGGGTCAGTAATGTTGGGTGTGGTCAGAGGTGCAACAGACTTGTTACCCTTTAAATAACTCATTTTCTTAGTTTATAATTAAAATCTGCTGCTGATTCAACAGAATTTTGTACATTCACATCACCATGATACGATCACACTGAAAGTTGATAAATGATAGTATTGAATTATTGCCCAGCACTAGAAGAAGCAGTGTTTTGCTGGGAAACATTAAAAAGCGGGGCAGTGAGAGAGTGGTCGTTGCTGTGTCATCTTTTTACCTCTCCACATACCTGAATGCCGAAGCCCTCTCAGTTTAATACCTCAGTGCTTTTGATCATTACTTTCCCACACCCTGAGAGGAATTGTTCATTCATATGCTAATGGTATCAATAGAGATACTTATTTCTGTCTTACTGCATTTAAAGAAGACTTGAATAGCCATGTTACAGTTTGGCTGATAATCTTCTCTCTTCATGGTTCTTTCACACTACTAAACGACGCTCTCATCTCTTCTGTCTTGCCTCTTCCCTGTCGAAGCCTGACGGTCTAATTCACTGGTGTGAACAGAGGTCATAACTTAGAATTCAAGGCAGAGAGACATTAGTATTCCCGAGGCCCACACTCTGACCGAGCCATCTGCTGCTTTCGAACTGCTTCTCTCGCCCTCTGTCCTCTCTTCAGCCCTGCTTTCAGGCACACACACACACACACACACACACACACACACACACATTTAAGACCTGTGTCTGCCAAACAAGGGGAGTGTCTGAGGGTAATTTAAAGCTTTCTCTTACTGTAGATGAAGCGTTTTGTGGCAGACATGAATAGGTCTGTCTGTGGAGATGGCCCTGCACAAGTGGTCCCCAGCTGCAGCTCAAAACAGACAATTGGGATACTGCAGGCAGGCAGGCTGGTATGCTGCTGTTAGTACTGCCGGTGTGTGCGTGTGTGTGTGTCAAGCCATTTTTAGTGATGAAGGCAACCGCTTGAATCAGTGCCTACATTTCAGCGCATTTGTGTGGGAGACGGATATTTTTTTGTGTGTATATGTGTGTGCGTGTGCAGGTGGGATGTAGAAAGTGTACAGTGATGGAGCCAGCTGGATTCTGATTTCTTTTTGCACCAATCATTGATTCATTTTCTTTAGCCACTCCATTTCTATTCAGGTTCCCATGGGGCTGGAGCATATCCCTGCATACATTAGTCAGAAGGCAGAGAAACAACCTGTCCAGGAGAGTCAGACTCGGATAAACAATCTTTTAAAGTCACTTGTGGGCTGTGGGCAATTTGGAGATGTTGTAGGAGGAAGTCAGAACAATATAAGAACATACCCTCTTCACTAAGAGGGTTAGAGTTGTTGAAGAAGGGGTGTCCTGGTGGCCTAGGGTTTAAGATGTTGACCATGTAATTGCAATGTCTTTAGTTTAAGTCAGACTGAGGTTCTGCCAGCTCTCAAAAACAGCCTACAAATCTTTAAAAGAAGGAACCATCTTTAAAATCTTTAAAAAAAGATTTGTGGAACAAAAACAAACACATTTATGCAGCTCGTCAATAGCACAGGGTGGACGGAGAAGGGGAAAGAACATAAAAACAACCCTCAGAATTCATTTGAGATTAAAGTTAGTGAGTTACAATTAAATTACCGACATATTTGTCTGGAATTTATGTGAGAAATTCACTGGGGAAAACCCTAAAATTCTAAAAAGACATGAACAGATGCAAACAGATTTTAGTTTTGTCTATGCTGTGAGAAATTAGATAAAGGGCATGGTCAAAGCCAATTTCAATTAGTGATAACAAAGGCCGACTGTGTTGTTTTGCATCGCTTAACATTGTTTAACATCAGTAGTCTGAATTTAACTCCAAATTACATTACAGAGAGACAAACAAAACAAACTAGTCAACCATTTTCATGCCATTATAAACCTAATTAATCTCAAGTTGATCTCAAATATGTCTAATAAGATAATTGCAGATGGCTCTAAAATTTTCGCTTTGTCTCAATTTGTCACCTTGTGGTATTTTGCGTGTCAAAGAAGAATAGAAAATGTTTACTGATTTGGTGAGGCTCAACCCTCACCAACTGCCTCCTACAGCAGTTCAGGATCAACAGCCGCTGTCTTGAGCTGACTAGAGCCACCTGTGTGGCCACACATGGCCCAATGGTGCCTGACTCCCAACTGTCAAGTCCAGAAGACATGTCCACTTCATTTAAAAATGTTTAAGTAGATTGCTGGATAAAACACAACAGGATCACAACAACATTGAATTAAATGAAACAAACTACATCCTTTAATCACTAAGTCCCTAAACAAGGTGAGAAAACATGGTTGTTGGCAGTGAACCAAAAACGGAAACTGACAGCGTGCTCATGAGCAAGGCACTGAGCTTCCAGTCAGTTGTTAAAGATGTTCAGAGCAGCGGGCAGCACTCAGTAATAATTAGGATTCTGCATATAATGACAAATGCAGTGGAGCTCATATGCAAAGTCATATTGCATAAGGAATGTAACATTTGTAAAGGGATCTTTGTGAGTTAGGTAAATAGACAAATGGATATACAAATTGAAAGATCATAAAAGTCCCGGTACGAACTGGTCTCATGACATGTAAACACAAGCATAGTCGTACTGTATGTCATAACTCATTTTAAATCTGTCCTAATGGTACTAAACAGGTGGGACAGATCCCCCATGTGTCTTGATGATGGCATTGCCATTCATGTACAAATACATGCAAATTCAATAAACACAGTCAAATCGGAAATACACGCCAGACAAAGCAGATTTGGGAAAGCCACCTGGTTAGGGACTTACAGGATTTCCAAATTTACACAGCAGTTGTAATGGCACTCTGGAAAATATCAAAAACATGATATGAAACACAAATACGGCAACAGTCGGGTAGCACTGCACCAGAAACAGGGCTTGTGAATCTAGGAAGCCTACTAAGAGGAGGTCAAAGGGTATCAGTCCCCAGGGGATGCAGTTACCCATAGTTACCAATCCTTGCCCTCAGCTCTGGGGAATTGGACGAGGCGTGGCTGGGTCTCTACAGGAGGATGCTGCGATATAATGTGGAGAAAGAAGGAAGGTGGAGTCAGGGAGGCGCATGCTGTGTAGCAGCTGGTGGGGGAAGGGAGGAGCGAAGAGAGATGGGAGGGAGGGAACAGGGCCGTTGTTATAGCAGATCCCAGTGCTATTGTATACCACATCCCAGCTCAGGACCTCAGGTAAGAGATACAGTCAATACACGGTTTTCTAGATGTTAACAAGCTTTTAAGTTATTGGTTCACAAGTTCTGAGTGAAAACCTTTTATGAGCTGTTTTAAATGATGAACAAAATCACCTCATTAGATGTACGTGTTGCTATATTTCATCAGGTGTGCAGAACATGTGTGTCCATGTGTCTCTGTGTGAGTTTATAAATATAAATGTGTGATCAGTAACTGCTATTGAAGTGCTCTTATTTATTTCTATTTATTTATATTCTGTGCCATACAGTAGCAAGAGCCAGTCAGCCCAGTACATGTGGTTTGTGTGCACATGTAATTTTAGTTCCCTGACTTGGCTACCTGTGGAACAGCCAACTGTGTGCATGTGTGTCTGTTTGTGCTCTTTTCTTGTATTTGTGTGTTTGTGTTTTAGACAGAGGTGTGTGTTTGTGCCAGGTTGTGCAGAGCTAATTAACCAGTGTAATCACTGGTGATGGAAAATGTAATTATGGTGAAGGAAAATGGGGGAAAGCAGCAACAACACCTCTCTGAGGGCAGTTGTTCATGGCAACTGAATGGCACAACAGAGTGCGGATAGCGACGAAATGGAGGACAGGGCACAGAGGGCGTGCTTGACAGAAAGAAAAATACAGAACACATACTCTGAACTTTTTTAGTTGGTTGTTAAAATGCAGTACAACTAACAGTAATGTGCTCCTACGGCTCTAATCCTGGAATCTGTTTGTGTGTGTTGATGCTGGCTTGCATGTTTGTGAGATTCATTTTTTATGTCTCATATGATTTATTCATGATTTATAGGATACCTTAATCTTGTGTGGGTACCTTTTTTTAATAACATCCATTTCTGTAGTGTGGATGTAAGCCTAATACTTACCTGTTCTTGTCACAATTGCAGTTCCACAGCCTGCTCTTGGTTGCTCTGAATATTACCTTCTTGTTTATCTAACTGGGTAATGTAGCTGTTATAAGACTGTCCATGATTTTAACAATTTAGTTATTGATGTTTCGTAGTAAAATCAGGTGTTTGTTGCATCACAGTCATCACAACACACTGAAGCAGGTACATTTGGGTCATTAGTCTTGTGGAAGCTATCAGGCTACTTGCTCACCACAGCAAAAAAAACATTTCGCTGTCTCCTCACTACCTAACCAGGTCTTGTGTAGGAAGAGACTTCGTTGTCTGTCAGGTTGACCATTCTCAGCCAGCAAGCCCCTGAAGGATCAATACAAGTCTTGATTGGCATCTGCAAGCCCGGTGGTAGCAGGGCACATGTGCAGCACCTATGTGGAGATGACCTTGATTTAACTATTGATTCTTTCTCCAGCAGTGTCCCTTTAGGTTTATGTGACGGCAGTATGCTTAGGAAGGCTCTGCTCTTTGTGTCTATTGTTCTGAAGCTGAGCCTGAGCGATAAATTGAGCCCACTGTTGTGTATTTGAAGCCAAAGTTGTGCTAAGTAAGCACAAAAGTGTTGCTCTGAAAGTGGCTAAAGTGAACCAGAGACTGTTGTGCTCAATTGCAGGAATAGATTGGTTTGTCAGGCGCTGAAAATATTTTGCAGCTGTATGCAAAGTGCAGAAAAAGAGTGAGAGAGATAAATGGAGGACTATGTTTGTAAGGGTGTGCTGTATGTATGTGTGTGTTGGATAAAGGGAATCTACCGTGTGCAGATTTTCCATTTTGACGAGAGGTGGTATTAACTTTCTTAACCCTAACCCTCAAACACACAGTTGTATTAGCCTTGAACGTTTTATTTTATTCCATTCTATTGTAGTATGTTCCTCTCTTGTGTATACACTTGGATCAACAGTTGTATTTGATGTTTAACAATTTGCCCCTGTGTCATTATCTGTCTCCTAGGATCAAACCAATAACAATGCATGGCCTGTAAGCAGCCAATCATGGCTCATAGGAAGAGGCCGGGGACGAGCGGAGGAAACAGTATGGCTGCTCCAGGCCCCGCCTCCTGTCCCACCCCTCATCCTACAGAGTCATGTGATCTGAAAGCCCTCCCGCCTCGGCGACGCCCAATCCGCTACCCCAAAGAGCCACATGATCCGAAACCCCTCCCCCGTTCCTGTAAGGCACAATATTCTTCTCCCAAGTCTCAAGATGTGAGCCGCAGCCATCCAGAGGTGGATGTAGACGCGGAGGTTGAAGTGAAACGGTACAGCACCCAAGCAGATGCAGAACTGGAGGACCAGAGGCCAGCAACACCCTCCACGCCAGAGCATGAACATGACCAGGTTGACCATGACCGAGCAGACTTCCACGGTGGAGCTGACAGCCTGGATGACGACTCCAGCTCTGACTACATTAACAACACCTCAGATGACGAGGAAGACTATGACGACGGTGAGTACGATGTTAATCATGTGGGTAATAAATATTTGATTATTATCGCGGATAAAGATTTGATCCTTGCCCCTCCATTATTCATTCTTCCGTTGTTGATTCTGAACTCGTTAATTTCTGTTTGATCAAATGTTAAGGGGGACATTTATTTCTCAGTTGAGCAAAAACTAAATTGAAAAAATATGTAACAGCATATACAGGAAAGCAGAAAAAAAAAATAGCAAAAATTAAAAAGTAAAAGTAAGTCAGAGGCAGCAGCATCATCGAAAGTAGTAATTTTTCATTCAGGTATTCATATTACTTCACATTCATACTCATCATGGTTGTGAAGTCAAGCAAGGACACAGTTTGGGAAAATATCTGCCCAAGTTCAAACATCTTTTCCTTTGCAGCAAGACTGAAAATAAACTTTAAAACTTTGTATCCCAGTGTTACTGTACGTAGCTGTATGCAATTTAAACATCAGTAAGATTAGTGACGAGTATAACCTAAATGAATCTCAGGATTCTTTACAAATTTGGAACTGGTTTTAACTGGGTACTTATCATCGATTCCCATCCCTAATAAGTACCTCTGAATGTTTATTAATTCAGTGCTTATTGTGATTTTAACAAAGAAGCCCCGGGTATTAAGGAGCATGTGTGTTACGATAAATCCCTGCAGGGCTGGCAGAGGAGGATGAAGGTGTGACCTACTATATCCGCTACTGCCCAGAGGATGACAGCTACCTGGAAGGTATGGATTGCAGCAGCCAGGGAGACTGCAACCACAGCCACAGCCACAGCCACAGCCAGGGGGACTGTGCCGGCACCATGCAGCCGGGTGGAGCCCACACTGATGAATGCCAGGAAGCTGTGGAAGGGTGGGTCGAGGAAGGAGAGGTTGAGGGTGCGGTGAGAGAGGAGGAATGGGTGGAAGATGAGGAGGGAGAGGGGGCAGTGAGGGAAGAGTGGAGAGAAGAGGAGGAAGAGGTGAGGGAAGAGTGGAGAGAGGGAGATGAGGAGGCGAGGGAGGAGTGGAGAGAGGAGGGCCAGGTCAGGCAGGAGCAGTGGGTGGGACAAGAGAGGCACAGGGTGGAGGAGTGGGGTGAGGGAGAGGGGGAGGTTCGCTGCGAGGTGGTGGAGCAAGATCCGGACGAACAGATATACAATGGAAGACCAGAACCCATCCTGGACCATCACCATCACCATCACCTCCACCACCAACCCTCCGTGCAAGACACCCTGCACACCCGAGAGGAAGAGGAGGAGGCAGAGAGCGAGGAGTACTGCCCTAATGAGGAAGAAGATGAGGAAGGTGACGAGGAGGAGAGACACGGAAGGGCCTACACTGGAGACTACTATGCCCCAGAGGACAATGGGAACTCGGTGCGAGTCTCTCCGTACCGTAGCCGCAAGGTGCTGGTGGTAGAGGGGGAGACGGGGGAGGAGGCAGAGGAGGACATTGACCAAATTGTTGCAGAGATCAAGATGAGTATGAGCATGGGGAGTCTAAGCAGTGGCACTGACCAAAGCCCAGAGGAGCTGGCACAGGACCCTGCACCAAGTGACTACCCTCACCCCAAGCCTGACGCAGCCCCCTACCCACCAGCTCACCATCGCCACGACAGCAGGCCTAAGTCCCTGAACCTGCCCTCCATGCACCACAACAACCCTGACCTCCAGAGGGGCATCAAGGCACATCCACGCTCCCCTGAAGACAGGCAGAGATGGACACAGGAGCAGGTGAGCTATTTTTGAGAGCTTCAAGCTGTCCACATTTACCCAGTTACAGTGTCAGCACCCCTGTTGGTTTTTTTTTTTCCAAAACATGAACATGAACAAAACACGAACATAAAGGTAGGACATATTTGGTTGTTTTGATTTGATCCATTCAATCCATATAAAAAAGGCAAATTTGGAGAAAATATCTGATACAGATTTTTCTGAGCAATATTGTAATTTGGATTGTATTTAATTGAGGACCCCTAATGATACTGTTGACAGCTCTGTACTTAAGATGCTCGAGCTAATGTTAGCTTTACAGGCTGACAGGACAGACCTGAATCTTGCAGGTCCTAATTAATGAGTATTGTGTTGATAATGCTAAAACAATGATATGCTTAAAAGTTTAGACCAAGGATTCCCACTAATGTTAACTTTCCACCAGCTGTCAGTCATTTACACTTGACTATTACCAAGCTAGCTGCTAGCTACCTGTCTGAAAATGACGTGAAGTGGTGAGCTAGATTGTTTTAGAGAAAGACTCGATCTCTCTCTTTTTGAGACCGCTAAAAGACACAGTCCACTCTCTCTCCTGTGGTATGTGGTGCTTATTTCTCAAGTATGCAGTTTGAAAAATACAAACACTGGTATACAGAGAGCCAGGAGTTTACATTTGACCTCATGTTAAGACATCGCTAATAATGTGTGTTACAGCCTAAGTTAAGTGCAACTTGAACAATCCAGTGGATTTCTGTTCAGAAATGATTACTGCTCTCCCTTACCTCAAACAAAGGCTAAATTTAAAGCTAATGGGCCTTTTTAATTGCAGGAAAAGCACATGTGCTACTAATAACATTAACAATGAATTCTATTTAAGTGTCCCAGTAAGCCATGACAGTGTGTCAGTGAGCCAGCATGCACAAAACCAGGACCCTGAAACTGAAGCAGCAAAATGTAATTCAGCCATAATTAATTTTATTATTTACATCTGTGCTTTTCACATTGTGACATGTCTGAATGTCTTTTATAAAAAAGGTTGAACCAGTAAATTAAATACTAGTGAAAAATGTTATTCTTTTTTAAAATTCAAGACTAGTTGAATTTTCCATTAAACTGAAAGCCAGTGAATCAGAGTTTTCCATCTCTCATGTGTTGAATCAGTACTACATATACAGATGAAATGATGGAACATACCAACAACAGTATCAACATAGCAAGACTAATGTGGTCAGAGCCTTTGCAGAAAATGTACTGTATATTCAGGCCATATCCATTTTAATGCCTCTGTATGTGATTAAAAGAGCTTTGTGGTGAGTAGCTGGAGATGAGTTACAGGTGACATGTTGTTCACCGTCATCCAGAGAATAGCTGCTGCCTTTCCCCTCCCCCATGTTACCTTGAGATGTCACCCTCCTCATCTCCCTCCCTCTCACAGACCTGGATGAATGCACACACACCATACAGACACATCGATAGACTCCAACACACACACAGAGCTCCCCCATCTTCTAAAAGTCAGATGGTTAAAAGAGAACAGAGATGGTCTCCTGTGGGCAGCATGCTGATCCACACCTGCTCCACAATGCGCACATGTGCTTGTACATTCGCTGTGTAGCTCATTTGTAGCACAAAACTGGGTCAGACAGTATAACTAGATTAAATTGGAGGAATGTACAGCACACTGCAGATTCAGATGACTCCCAGACTCACTGCGATGATTTGGTAGTTTCGCCCTCTGTTATCGAATGAAATGTTCTCTGTACACCACTTCAACATGACCCTTGAATGAACCAGGACAACACTGAATTTGATAAAAGCTTTGCTGCACGGTGTGGAGCCAAAAGATTATGATAAAAGAAGAGTTAGAAAACAGAGGGAGGTCATCTGCACACACATTCTGTTGGTGTGATGTATTTGAGGAAAGTGTATTACACAGTGTTGTATCATTATGTCAGTGTTCAATTATTTGTGACTTGTTGGTATGATCACTGGAGACAGTGGTCAAGTGCTCCTACAGCCAAAACATTTAGATTGCATTGCCCTTAATACCTCGCCTCTTCAGTCAAATGTTTTCCTTTTCATTGGGCTGTAATTTCTAGGGCTGTCCTCAGTGATGAAAAGTGTTGGTCCACTGAAAGAAACCATTTTGATATTTATAATGTTTGCAGTTCTAGTTTAATTACACCAGTCCTTGACTTTCTTTAAAAACTGTCACTTTTATCCATTAATGTTAAAGGTCCTGTATGTAACATTCAGAAATTGCTTATTAACAATGACACCAGTGGCTGTTGAGTCATCCTGTTGCTCGCGCTTGCGTGTGTGCTGCCACTCCATAGGCGCGAGCCAGCATCGGCCAAAACAGTGACGTGACACACACGAGACTGAACGTGATTGACAGGCATCATGTTGACAGCTTGCTTTTCAATAAAGTTTAAAAAAAATGTTGATAGCTTGGTTGCCAGCTTTATCAATCGCTGTTTGTCTAGATTTCACAGAGAGGCTCAGCAACGTCAGCATAGCTACATTAGCTGAATGAAAACGCTAACGGTGAGTGAACTAGACAGAATATTATAAATAAGATGTGTTGCCTGTGTCGAGTTGTGAGTCTGTGTTGTGGTGTGTGCCGGTTGTTTGCTGACGTTAGCTCAGCGGACTTCACTCACTACAGCGTTATGATCTCAAAATAAACAGATTTTGCTGTGATTTAAGTGAAATAAAAGGATCAGAAGGATGCCGAAATAACTACATCCTGATGCCAATTTGTAAGAAGTCTGAATTCATGCTTTGTCAGGTCTGTCTGCAATACGACAAACACCTTTTAAAATGCTTGTTTTCTGAATGGAGTTTGGATCGATCAGGGCTATGCTAACATTGTAGCTGTTCCATCAACATTCAAAATAACGTCATCTAAATTCTGTATAAATATGAAGTAGTATCATAGAGCTACCTAGCTAGTGTTGCACACTGTTAGCGCTGTAGTGGAGCTGAAGAGAGGAAAGGCACTCGGGAGCGCGCAAAACCGTCCCGAGTCCTTTACATAGAAATCAGTCCACAGGGTGTTACAGGCAACCGAGAAAGTTATGTTACAATCTGTTCACACACCAGCAATAAAAAATGCTTAAAAAAACACTTAATACATGTAAATTGTTACATACAGCCCCTTTAAAAGACTGTGCTTTGTGTATGTGGTATTAGAGTAGCCTGCTTTAAAAATTCCTCCATGAACCACTGAGTCTGTTAAAGACCACTGACAATGTGGTGAAAGCCTGAATTTACCCACAATTATGATTCTGTTATATGTTTTGCCTAAAAAGCTGAACATGTATATTCATCAGATGGACATATGTCCATAATAATGTAGCATTCATGTATTTAGCTTTAAAGACTATATATTAATATTATATATAAATATTTTATTTAATTCTTCTTATTTGCAATATTTTTCATTTTATTGGTATTTTGTTATGTGTTTCAGGTAGATAATCTGTTGAATATTCCCCACAGCTTAATGAAAATAATGAAGTGCTCAGTATTGTGCATTAACTGAGTGCTGGGGTGGATGGGCCTCAGTGTTATCTTTAGCTGAAGATGATACTACATGGAAAAGTAGCAAACATAACATAGTGTTAGTTTTAACTTGAGGCTGATTTGATAAGTAGTTACAGCAGTGCAATATCAGACCCTCAATTACATAAATGCTAAATCTGTTGTATACACATGTACACATGTCCTCTCAGTGGTGGTCCTGTGAATGTTAATTATGCTAATTGGTTAAAATTGATGTGGTGCTGATTTATGGATGATAAACTTCTACATGTAGCCTCTTTATGATTTCTTATTACAGATGAAGGCATGTTCCGGGTTTGACTGGATTCACTTGGGATTCTGTACATGAATGTAGCTTTGTAGAACATCACAGTTTAGCGTGCCATCCCACCAAACAACAACACGAATCTAATTAATTTAATGGTTGTTTGCACAACCGAGTTGGGCAGCACGATGAATACTGATCAGGACTTTACATTTAGCTCTGTTTTTGCAAAGGAGGCCAGTGATGTCATGTTTGTGGTAATTAATTTCAACTCCAGATGCACAACAGCATGGGGTGTTCCTCTGAATTTCACTTTTCCACTGCCACACCAAGGAGGAGGAGGTTTTATTGGGAGTAGGATTTCATTTCAGCCAGTAACACGATTGAATGTTAATGAGCAGTTGTGGACTGCAAGATGGATATCCAGGGGAATAAATGTAATCCTCCCTCTGTGTGATTATATACTGGATGTACTGTGTACGTCCATATGTGTGATGAGAGATGAGACAAAAGAAAGAGCTGGCTGGAGGACAAGTGAAAGACAGAACTTAAGTGTGTGCCAGCTTACAGCAGTTTGACCCTTCACCATTAAGATGATTTTATTTAATATTATTTGTAGGTTAACACCTTATATTTGTTATTATTAGTCCTGAGGGGTAGTTACACATTCAAAACCTCCCACATGTGAGTCACATTACTTTTCCTCCCACCTGAACCTCTGCGGCACGTTATTACAGTCACAGAAACAGAAAGCAAATTTGTTTGACTTCTACAATATTACTCTCTTGCTGTTCAGTTTTATCTTATTCCAATTCTCATCTGCTCGCACCTGTTCTTCTGTGTTGACCTGCCAGGTGAGCAATGGTGCAGAGCAACCCAGAAAACAGCAGCGCTCCGACCTCAACGTCCCCCTGGAGAACAACAATGTACCAGAGGTAAGATGGTTCTGGATGTTGTGTCGCAGTGTTTCCTTCATCATCCTGTAGATCTGTTGCAAGGTCATTTACACTTTAGACAGAGGATATTGTTGTTTATGTGTGTGTGTGTGTGTGCCTGTGTGTGTGACTGTCTGAGTAAATTAGTAATTGTGTAATTACAACCTCAGCTCATGTCCTCTGCTTATGGCGTGGAAGCGTCCTGGTAATTGAGCAGCGTGTGTGCTTGCGGTTTTATGAGAGCCATTTTTCACTGAGATGTCTGCAATGGAAGCTTCCTGTACGTCCTCCAACCGCGCCTCCCTTTCCTTGGGCGGAGTAAACTTTCTGAATGTGTAGCGAGCGAGGTTAGAGGATCCAATAGATCCAGTGGGATGAGTGTTTGAATCCCATGAATCACGTCTCTCTGTGGCCATCTCTTGTCTATAGCTTCTTCCTCCCTCCTTTAAATCCTCTCCCTCCCACCTACCACAGCAATGTCAGTGTGTGAAGCGGATGAGTAACGCTTTGCACTCTCTCCACACCCACTTTTGCAGTGCCCTTGAGCAAGGTGCATACGGTATGCCTAGATTCTGTAGCAGTAGAAGTACCAAGGTGTAACTGCATGTAACCGTGTGAATGTGGGGAAGGGCATTGCTGGAAAATAACAGAAATGTCTGAATTTTTATGATGAAGTAAGAACACCAAAGGGAGTTTCCCTACAGGGATGAAGAGTGTCAGTAATAATTGTTTATTTCTGATCTGCCTTGTTTTTAATTGATTTGATTCTGCTTCTTTTCAAATGTACACTTTTACACATTTAACCTTTCTTGTGTTCATAAGTGACAAAATTTTGTGTCATCGATCTTTTAAACCAGGTGAAAGGGGTTCCTTTTGCATCTCTGCAGTCATGTAGAACCACATTTTACCTGCTGAAGAAAGCAATATTGACCCCAATGAGAGAAAAGTCATTAAAAAAAACACAGTTAATGAAGTAGCAGGGCGACTTCTTAAACCGCTTTCATAACATGACTTATCAAATTTTAAGCGTCAAGTGGCTCGTACTGTTCACACTGGTCAGTTTGTGAAAACCAGCCAGAAATAGCAGAAGGGCATCATGTCTCGCATGATTGGAGGGTAAGCTTGCATGTTTGTGGAAGGTCAGACATGAATCACATGCACTGCTTTGCTTTAAAAAGCAATAAAATGTAGCCTGTCCATTCCCAGACTGTCTCAGTAAAAAGACAGAAATGGTTTTACAGGATGGGATGTTTTTTTTTCCTTTTAAAGATTCTCTCCTCATCCATGTTTTGTAATAATTATTAATTTAGTAAATCAGCTGGCTTCACTCTGCGTCATGTCAAAAATCCAGGCCTTTAAAGTGAAATATATAAAATTTGCTGCTTGATTCTGTGAACTGACACATACTGTTTGAATACAGTATTGTACATTAAGAAAAGCAGCAGATCTTCGCCAAGTGTAACCTCTGACAAGACTCACAAACAGAATGAGGTTTTGATTGGTTTATTTCAGACTGGAGAGACGTGCTTAATTCACAACCTATTCACAACCACTTATCTTGTCATATCCTGTTTTTGTCTTCCAGCCAACAAAGAAGGTTGCATCGTTCCCCAGCTTTGTCGATGGTAAGTTAATCTGTCCGCACACCTGTTTGGTGAGGAAATCAAAATATTGTAATTGCATGGAACCAATCCAGGTATTACTTTGCCTTCGGTCTGTCACATCACAGGATATAACTCTTCCAGTGTTCTTTTCCTGCCTCTGGGCAGATGCTAGGCCCAATAATGTGTGAGGGGCTTAGCTGCCTGTCTGCTCCTTCAGATCATGACAGCACATTGTGTCCCCGAGTGGGTGTCTGAGAGTCCACATCTACATATCACAGACGCAGATTAATCTCAGCCCAGCCTCCCACCAGCACTGCACCTCCATCAGCTCACAGCCAGTGGCCATCTCACTGCTCAATCCCACCCAGCCTGTTATCTCCATCTCTCCATCTCCAGAGCAACAGCGTTTGGCTCTATTTCTTCGCACAGCACGTTGACTGCAGTGATTACAACACCCTCTCCACCGCATACCCGACCCTTTCAGTCTAACCGCACTCTGTCCTTCCACCGTGTCTCCCCGTTAATCACCATCCTCTCTGCTTCTCCCTGGCCCAGTCCCAGGACCCTGCGAACCAGAAGACCTGATTGATGGAATTATCTTTGCTGCTAACTACCTGGGCTCCACTCAGCTGCTGTCTGAGAGGAACCCCTCCAAGAACATACGCATGATGCAGGCCCAGGAGGCCGTCAGCAGGGTCAAGGTACTCAAAAACACACCCACTCACACCCAGCCACACTGACTCACACATGCAAACACACACACGTTGTGTTTAGTTTTTGGCCTGAAGATATCAAGTATATCCATACCTCTCCTCAATCAGCAGGCTGTGCTTTTTTCCTCTGGAGGAGTTGCACAGATTTGAACGAGGATACTTCTTGATTAAAAAGTCCCAGGAACTAACCTCAGGAACTAAGTTTCTGCCACAAAAAACTTTCCCCATGGAACCAAGAACCTTTAAAGGAACTCGGGAACTTTATCTGCATTTTGACCGGAAGAACTAGGGACTAAATTTAGTTCCTGTACGATAGTTCCAGGTGTAAAGAGTCCTTGCTCTGGCGATAGTACTTTCTGATGGTTCAGGAACTATCGGGGAGAGTTTGCAAGGATACATGTTGCTGATTGGTCAAACACAGACACTGCAGCTGCTTCAAGTTGTGTACTTGTTTACTTCAATCACAAAATAAGGATGTACTTGGCACCACTAGTATTAATTATTAATTAAGTATTATTAGGATAAGGGGCGGACATTTCTTGTTGTTTTGTTAACATTAAAAACAAAGTTGTGTTGTTGGCTTTCCCACTTGTTCAAAGCAAGAGTAAAATAGAGTGAGAGCTGTGGTCGAGAGAGCTAGGGAATGAATAAGAGAGAGGGAGCAGTGATGGGAGAAGAGTGAACAAGAAAAACAAAACTTAGTTTGCTAATTGTTTCACAGCGGTTAATAATTACTAAGAAACGCTCAGCAGATCGTCAGCTTTGGAGAGTTTTCAGTGTCCTTTTTAAAAATGTATTAGACTAAACTCAAACATCAAAGCACAACAGGAGGACTCTGTGTTCTTGTTTCTTCATGTGTGAAAATTGCGTTTCTAACGGTGCCATAGTTTTTTCAATTTGTCATTGGTCTGATTTGCCTTATCTTTACGGGTTCTTCAGATGAGGTGGAAATGCAAACAGGAATGCACAAAAGGGACTTTTGGTTTCTGAGTGTTTTTCCTCTGGTCACTTTGTGCAGTCCTGATTCAGATAATGGATTAAAAAACAATGGCTTTGTTTTAGACACAACAGAGTCGCCCTGTTGTAGTTTGTAATTTACAGTTACACCCAACTTTGAAGTTTGAAAAGATTTTGCAAGTTGGGAAGTCGACCACATACTGTAACTTGGTTTTTAACATCAATAAACGTTAATGTAGCAGCCTTGAACTTTGTGTGACCAATCAGTGACGCTCAGTACAAAAAACGTACCCCTTTAGTTCCCGAGTCATCGGAAAGGACAACCACCAGGGCCAGAAAAAATTCTGATTGTGGTTCCTGAGTACCTAGAAAGGTTCCTTGGTTCTTGGAAAAGTTCCTGCTGTGGAAAACAGGTATTTGAGAGCCCATTCCCCTCTAACTCATTCCAGGCTCTAAAAGGTGTTGAGATGTGTTTGAGACAGCATCTGAACAGTACTGTTGGTTTGCTGTCCCATTCTGAAAGAGCATTTTAAATCAGCAGTTCTCTCTCTTCCCCCCAGAGGTGCCAGCATAATGTTACAGTCATCTTGTTGTTATTTAGGCTGGTTTGGTAACACTCTGTCAAAATATACAGAAGCCCTGCAAGAAATATGTCCAGCGGCTTTACATGGCTAATACTGCATGTTTGATCGTATTCGCCACACAGTATCTGAATTCATTTCTCACATTACTGTACATACATGGAAGGGAAAATAGATGCACTTCCAGAAACTCAAGCAAACAAGTGGAACCCCGCTATTTCAGCACATTGTGTAAATGTTTTATCCTTTGTACTTAATAGTTATCATGAGATATTTTTAGTTTTAAGTCTGGTCCATTTTGCTCCTAATAAAATTTACATGGACTTCAGTGCTGTTTGCGTCTAGAGCAAAGCGTTATAGTCATATATTAGGCATGAGTGGTCTTTTAGGGCAGCTAAAGAACTTGGCCAGATTGGGCCGCAGGGCGTGTGTTTGACACAGCTGGCTGGATAATGGGACTGCTGGCATGTGAACCTTATATTTCCCTTGTTGACACTCGCTCCCTGCTGTTCATTAATGTTGTTGTGATGATGATATTCCAGTGCAGTTTCAGAGAAATACTGTGGATGGTACCAGTGCAGCATAGAGGAGCTCGCCTCATATTATTTTTCATTAGCTTGATTGCTCTCTTCATCACTGGTACTCTGCCCAAAGTGCTTGTCTCCAACTTTACAGAAACAGCTACTCAAAATGTCCCTCTTTCAGGAAAAAGGAGACTTTCAGCTTTTTTACATTTCTTAGTCATCTGCCAGGTGACTTGTGTGATCAAAGCACGCTCGTGACGCAATGACATAATGCAGCGCTGATGTTTTGGTGCACAGTTGCTACCCAGACACCCAGTCTCTTTTATCTCCCTCTCATGTGAACACAAGCTTGGCTGTATTTTCTAAATATTAAATGACCTCCCGTGCAGTAGTCCACTTTTAGAAAGTTACATGCTGTAATGAGACTTGTCACTGATGAGATGGATACATGTGAGTGTGGTTGTCCAGTGGGATACTTCAAGAATTAAAAGAGTAGAGAAAGAGAGACAGAGAAACTTAGTGTACTGTATGTGTCTTAAGTTTGAAATAGTAGGTCAGGTTTCATGATCAGGTTCCAGGTACATGGTACAGGTACAAAAAGTAAATAGCAGCTAGTTTCAATTTACTGTAGTTTGTGCCAGTGAAGAGATCTGTTTTGGCCTGTAAAATTGGCCGCATTGTCTCTGTTTTAGCCACATTTTGAGGTTCTTTATGGTCGGTAACAGTAAGTAAATAAACAGATAGTTTGGTCCTAATACTTAAATACTTCCTACCACTCAGCTCTATCCTTTAATTTGACAGGCTTCAGTGTACTGTAATCTGCCCCTCCTCTATTTACGATTGAGGGTTAGAGGTCCTCATGTTAAATTTAAATAAAGAAGTCAAACTTTCCAAATATTAAATGTTGTCAAGCACATTTCCTGAATGAAATATAGTCTAAAACAAAGTTGCTGATTTAAATGAGTAAATATTTGATTATACTTGTTCTTGCAGACACTTTTCAGTCCATACTAAAAAACTATTGAGTTTTGATATTGAGCCTTAATCTTTAGGCACAATGTCAAGCATGAATGTTACATGAAAGACTACAACGTATAGTCTGTTATGAATTTTTTGTAATCCACTACTGGTGACTTAAACAAGTGGAACCACATTTTGTCATTAAAGATTCAACAACAAATCCCTAGTAACTCTGAAAGGTCACAACCCACTCAAAGGAAACAAAGAAAAGAGCGACAGGGATTCAGTCTAAAAGCCCTCTTC
>NTHP01000029.1:1247838-1305030 GCA_003416845.1 Oplegnathus fasciatus
TCTTCTCTCACTCACTCACTCTCTGTCATGCACAGTTGCCTTCCCTGTGAAAAGTCTTGTCAGGATGAAACCATGGCAACAGTTAGCTATCACCTTTTAGTGCTTTACCCTGCTTGGAACAGGTCCATTGAACAAGAAGTCGTCCATTACCTCTTTGATTTGTCCCTTGTGGACAAATGAGTAGCTGTTCAGCAAACGACATTTAATCTTTGACTTTGAAATGGACACAGTCGACTGCACACAAACCCGACCACACATGCAGTAACGTGCAGCCATACTTGTGTATTTGCTCCAGATGAACCCGAACAAGCACACATGTAGTATATACGAGCACAGGAACGCACTCAGACGCTGTAGTGCTGAACTGAGCAATAAGAAGTATGCCAGGTAAATTGTAGCAAGGCTGTATAGGTTATTTATGCAGATCTTTTTGGCATGATGTTCACTCAGTTTGATGTAATATTTATGCAGCTTCACCCCCCCCACTCACTCTCCCCTGCTGTCTATCCCCTCCCTGCTCAGCTCCTCAGTAGATGTTGCTGAAAGCCTCAGATGTCTGTCTTGCGTGAGAGCTGATCACGGAGAAGGAAACTTTAAAAAAGGAAAACCCCGAAAAAGACTCTTCCCTTTGGGCTGTTTTTTCTGCTCTTTTTTTTAATACTAATACTGTCTTAGTGGTTACAGCTCTGCAAGGTGGCTCGGGCAAACATCCAGTGTCACACTCAGAAATGTAATGAGGGTCAAGATCATTTCCTCTGATGGCAGATGGAGAGAAGAGCAGTAGCTCAGCTTGAACTTTATACAGAAGGGTTGATTTTGAAAGATTACAAAGTAAGATTATCACTGTAAGTTCAATGACTGTAGGGCCCACGCCAAGACCAGAATTACCGATGAACTAATCAGACACATTAGCTGTGTGAAACTGCCTCCATGTTGATCTAAGCTGTTTAATTCCAAACATAGTGACTTTTTTTATGCAGCCCAGAGAACAAACCCCAAGCGCACACTTTAAATCCTAGCTAGGGGCTTTATCCCCTCCCCTCCCCTGCCTCTGTGAGTGTTGTTGTTTTCCAGCAAGTCCTTCCTGATAATAGCGTTTAAACTGTGACACAAACATGGAAGGTGATAACACACAACCTGAATTATAGACTCTTTGACAGGTGTAATGCTTTTAGAAATGGGAGCTTTACCATCTGTCTTTATTTTGGTAAATGTTCTGACCACAAAACTGGCACTTAAATCTGATAAAAGGAAATAAACAACATCCAAAAAAAAACCCTCTACACCCTCCTTATAGAGCTTCATATAGATGTCATGAGTGCAGGAACAGTGTCAATTCATGTCTGCACGCTTTTGATTTGCTGTGTTTAAAAGAGAAAAAGCAATTATTACCCTCTGTAATTGCTGTTTTGATTTGTATCTGATAACCAACACGGCGGTGCGAACGCTATCTCCACAAACACACACACACACACACACACACAAATACAGTCACACACACACACTTCCTCTCTCTCTGTCTCTCTCTGTCACTCTGTTTCTGAGAGCAGCAATAGCACACCTGCCGTTTGGTTTGGGGCATTACTGTCTTACCTTCTTTTATTTACCTTCTTTATTTCCTCCTCCTCTTCCCTCCTGTTTTTTGTGCTCCCGTATCCGCTGACCTTGTCCCGTCCCAACGCCTGCCTGCCTGCCTGCCAGAGGGTACAGAAGGCTGCCAAAATCAAGAAAAAGGCGGTGTGTAATAAACAGAGCAAAAGGAAGACCCTTTGGCCACTTTCCCTCCACTCTCACCTTTTCTTTTTCATTTCATTTGTGCCTGTCTGTTTTCTGTGTGTCCTCTCCCATCTGTGTCACATTTGTCGTGCTCATTAATTCAGTCGAACAATATCTCTGTCAGGTTTCAGAAGTAAGACAAACATGTTTTGTTTTATGTGAACAGCTATGCATTTTGGCAGTGAGAGTCTTTCATAAGCCTAAAGGTGATAGAATTTTTCAAACTGTGGTCACACTAAATGATTACAAGTCTATATAATATTATACAACGTCAGTTGAAATGCGTCAATATCAGCAAAACTGGAATGACAGATTTTAACCAGAAACATCACAAAATGTTTATCTAAAAGGACTTTTTATACTGATTTAAGCTGAAGGTGTGCTGTAAGGCACAACACTGAGAACCGCTGAAGCCAAATTTAATAACAGCACTTTGACATGAATTTATATGCAATCACTGTGACCTCAAGGTAACAGAAGACATGTCAGCAGGCGACTGCGGACGTGAGGAGAAGCTCCAGGCTGTATTATTTGTTGGGTTTCTCTGAATACAGTGCAGTTATTGCTGTGTATTAATCTGACACTGTCTAATTGTTTCATGAGATCATAAATGTATGTTTAAGAGTGTGACAAA
Source organism: Oplegnathus fasciatus (assembly GCA_003416845.1). Taxonomy (NCBI): domain Eukaryota; kingdom Metazoa; phylum Chordata; class Actinopteri; order Centrarchiformes; family Oplegnathidae; genus Oplegnathus; species Oplegnathus fasciatus. The sequence goes on from NTHP01000029.1 coordinate 1,250,249, forward strand.
ACATGTAGTACAAAACATATTTAGGTATTGTACTTCATTAACCACTTACCCAAGCTCTAGTATATTAGTTGTGTCTGATGTATAATTGATTCCTGCTTTTTCACTCTCTAACTGAGGGCAGGAACAATTTTCAAGTGATTCAAGTAATACGAGTGCTATTAATAACACTTTAAAGTCAAATTAAGTTTCTTCAGACGATTTGGAGGTTCAGTGATGAGCCGGTAAAAATGTCTAATGTTTCCTCACATTATGAATATACTCAGATAACTTGAAATGATAACAGAGATTGAAATAGTTTGTTTAAGTTTAGGTTTTGCTGACAAAAAAAGCACAACATACTGAGTATGACAATCTCTTACTGTACCCCGGGGCCAAACACATACAGCTTAATTTATGTTAAGAGAACAGCATGAAACATCACTTGCTAATGCAAAGCTCATGTCATCAGCTGCAACTCTAATTTGTGTTTCCAAATACTATTTTCAAAAAGCACTTTTTCATATTTTACTTACTTTGCTGTTACCCTCAAGTAAGTTAAATTATGTATTTGAGAGATTTTAATTCAGTGCATGCCCAATTTTTGTGTGATTAACACAGTTTTAATCAGCTAAAGCAGAAAATAATAATTCTCGTTATAATTCTCAGTTCATATCTTGCTTCTTTACATCCTGAGATACAGTGGAGAGAAGGATCATCTGTAAACAGCTGTGACTGCTTATATTTTAGGCTTAATGAGTAACTAAGGAGAGCTTAAAAGAAAAATTGTGTAACAATTCAACACTGTTTAAAAACTGTTATTAGTAGGATGCCGTACATTTCTGGTCCCATTTTGTTGTTTTTATATTTCTTGTATTTCTTTTCATCCTTGTGTAACTTGACATCACAGTTTAGCTTCAGTCAAACACTTCAGTGGTAAACAAGTATCAGTATCAATCATACAGGCAGAAGTCCATCATAGAAGAGGCTGATTGTCATTTCTCCTGTAACAACAGCCTCTGTAGACCATGACGCATTAAATCCATGAGACAAGCTGGATTTTGAAGCATGGCTGCGATCATAGGTGCTCACCAGTGTTCACAAATGAGCTAATCTGATTGAAAAATACACACCTTTTCTCTGGGAGCAGACAAAAGGCATTCTGGAAACTTGCTTCTTTAATGAAAATAGAGAAGGGGAAGAAGTTACACCCAAAAAGTGAATTATAACACCTAATCACATCTTTTTCTAATCTGTGGTTAGTTACTTGGTAGGGATAACAATGAAAATACTAATGAATGTTACAAGCCACAGTCTCAAATAAATGATTCACCATTTATTTCATGAAATATTTAATTACAGCTATATGTGTTTTTAGCTTTATTGCCTTATTTCCAAAAGTGCATCAGGCAATTTTAATTAAGCAAAATCAAATATAATTTTATTAGCCTGCACTACACAGTGATTAGCGGGAAATGTGTGCAGGCTTGTTCTGTGCTGAAGCTGCATTGCTCTCACTGGCAAAACAGCCAGCTGGTAAGGGTTTAGTGTTGAGCTGTTTATTGTTTCCGTGCCAGCTCGCCATCCTCGTGCCAGGACAGTTGATGTAAAGTAACACCACTGCCAAACGCTTTCTTTTCCTGCCTTTTCCACCTCACCTTTAGACTCAACAACCTGTCCATCTAACAAGCATTTCCCTAGCTGGGCCCTAAACTGTACATGCATGCGTTTTGGATATCTAAACTAATACTTTCCCACATTTAACACAGACACCATTCAGGCAGTTGTGAATAACTGTTTACTATGAACGGTCAAGTTTGGTACAAAGATCTTGAACAATCACAGTCAAAGGGGCCGATCTGACCAACTCTTCTGTTTGTATTTTTTTATCTTGCCGCAGAGTGCAGATGGAGATGCTCAAACCCTCACTGAGGTCGATCTGTTCATCTCCACCCAGAGGATCAAAGTCCTCAACGCAGACTCGCAGGTGAGCACCAGCACGCACACACACACACACACACACACACACACACACACACACACACGCCATGTTTCTGTCCAACATGTCTGTTCTCTCCCGTGACAATAAAAGCTGTTTACCCTGACAGTACCTTGGCCACCCACGGAGGTACGCAGGGCTATGCGTCAGGGGAGTGTTGTTGTGTCATAGATGACATAACTGTAGCTTAACTGTTGACACAAATCTTATGAAAGCCCACCACTGATTGATATTTATTTATTTAATCTCATGACGTCACTGTCTGAATTCTCTTTAAGGATAAGAATAAACTCTGCAAAGCCAAAAAATACTGCACGCCTATCTGTGCATGGAGGGTGATTCAGAGACCACTGAGTACTGAGCAAGCTGTTTGACTGCAGCAGTTTCTTCATAGTTGAACATTAATGTAAATATCCCAATAATGGCCACATCTGTACTCAATTAGTCATTTGTTAAAAGGCTGTCAAAGTCCAAAGAATATGGACTACATGTTTTCTTCAATTATTTTACAGACACGCAGTCAAAAAGTCAAAATTCAGATTGAAGTTTGACTTTCTGAACGTCTTTATGAATGAAAAATCACATTTATCCGTCAGATTTTCTCTTCTTCAAGTTCCTTTTTTTGAACAAAGCTTCCCTCCACTCTTGCGGAAGCTCTGTTAAAGTTTCCTTGCCTTATAGCTTTGCAGCACACAGCTGTGTGAAGCAGCAGTACAAGTCTTCACAGGAGGTGGAGTCTTTGATAGAAGCAGAAAGACTTCTGAGGGCTTTGCAGTTCTCGAGATCAGAAATAGAGCTTTGCACTCACAGTAACAATTTAATGTATATGTGATAGATGATTCATTTGCAGTATGTCAGTCTGAGCTGTTGTCTGGCTGTCTGAGAGTTTCAGAATGTGTGTGTGTGTGTGGGAGGGGGTGTGTGAGTGTGGGCAGCCGCCTGGCAGAAACTAACGTGCTGCAATGCAGTGTCTATCTTCCTCCATTTTCCATCTGGTTGCCACTGGTCCTGGCACTCTTAAACAGAGAGATGCTGAGTAAAAAGCCTTCGTTTTGCAATTAAAAGGCTCAATGCCGCTTGCATGGGGTTTCTGACATTGATTCATGATAAGAACAACTCCAAAGGTGGGCTGGAACAACAGCACTAATTAGGCTAATGAAATAAAACCACTAGACACAGTTAATGAAGTGAAGTTAACTAAACTGAAATGAAATTTAGCACATTATCGTAAAACATGAACAAATACAAGTTCCTCTCAGCAAACCCACAGATTCAAGTCCAGATCCTCCATAGTGGTGTGTTCACAAACAATGCCTCATAAAATCTACATTATGACACAAGACAATTATTTGGTTGAGTGAACAAACATGATTACACCGTTCAAATCACTTCGTTTCATCAACACAAACAATCTGATATCTAAACCCCTTCTGACTTTTGAGCACCTGTTGATTATTTTCAGATCAACATGTACTCAAGATCTAATTTATCGGGGTGTTATTGGGCTATTATCAAATTATACACTAGTTTTGAATTCAATCAAAAGTAGGCCTGTACGTTTTCCATCAACAATACTTTCACTCTCTGCTCTGAAAGGATGATGCAGCTTTGACAAAGAAAGGAAACAAAAATGCTGCTCACTGGTGCTTTAATTCTCAAAAGTTTGTGATCAAAGGGAATCCACTGTTGTCAGAAACTGGATAATTACCAGCAACAGTTGCAAAATATTTCTCAAAGCGATGGTAGTATCAGAGGAACACTAATAGAAAGCTCACTGTGGTGAAATCTGCGCTATTGAACCATTTTGTCAGTTAAAATGTGCAATTGTGACTCTCCAGCACATATTTTGTAGCACATATACAGTATTGTTTTACAAACCATAGTTTAGTCGTGCACTTTACTGAGTCTCTCCAGCATGCAAATAATGAACCACATTTTCATAATTAGAAGAAATTAACCGTTAAGTAGGATGTACATTGTGTTACATTGCAGTGAAGTCAATATTTACAGTAATAAAACCATTCGTCTCCATTAACTGGAAATCAGTGAATAAAGACCTGCACTGATGACATCACCAGCTCTTTGGGAGTTGGTCAGAGAAACTGAATTATTAAATGTCTTTGTGCTCATATATTTCATATGGAAGCCCATTTCCGCCAATGTGATGGAAAAAAAAGATCCTGAAAGTCAACTTTATCGAAATGAGTATCTCAAAATAATGAGAAACTTTCTTGAAATAATGACTTAGTATCTCAAAATAATGGGAAACATTCTCAATATTTTGACTTAGGTGGAAATGGCCATCCATGAGATACTAAGTCATTATTTTGAGATAAGTGAGTCATTATTTCGAGAAAGTTTTTCATTATAATGACTTACAGGATCTTTTTTTTTCATCACATTAGCGGAAACGGGCTTCCATGAGATACTAAGTTATTATTTTGAGATACTAGCTCATTATTTTTCATCACATTAGCGGAAATGGGTTTCCACAGTTTCAGATATTAAGTCCAGGTGGATTTTATTTGATTTCAGGGCTCACAGCTGTGAATCAAAAATGTCTTCATACCCCAGTAACATGGCTGCTGTCACACAGTTACAGGAATTGTTCTATGGAGCAGCTTTATGACATATTAAAAATTCACAAGTTGAAACTGTACATAGCTGTAGAGTATTATATAAACAATAGGGTTGATGTTTAAAGGTTGATTTTGCCTCTGACGTATGTGATTTTGGCTTATATGCCTACAGGAGACGATGATGGACAACGCGCTCCGTACCATATCCTACATTGCAGACATTGGGAACATTGTGGTCCTGATGGCAAGACGCCGGATGCCACGCACAGCCTCACAGGACTGTATTGAAACTACGCCCGGGGCACCCGAGGCAAAGAAGCAGTACAAGATGATATGCCATGTCTTTGAGTCTGAAGACGTAAGTGCAAGTTCACAAACCTGCTGTGTCTGTTAATGTGCTCATGAGAGAAACCGTCTATTTTAAATGGCTTGGAGCAACTGAGAGGTTACACAGATGACAGCTGCTAAAGGAAGTCATATTGTTATTCTTCTGTCATTATATAAGAGAGACTCATTTGGTAGATGAATCCTCCAACATCTAAAGAAAGTAGAGATGACAGTTGTTATTGCTTTGTAAGTGTTATTTGATTGTCTGATATTATTTCAGCTTCCTGGTTATCACCGACTTGAATGTTTTTCCTCCATTTGGCTCCAAGACATCATATTCTGAATTTAGTTTTTTATGTTTGCTCCACATTGTCCCAAATGTTGTTACTGTTATATAAATAAAAATGTTGTTGTGTGACCTTTAATAAGCGATTAGAGCAACCCACTGACTTGAAATGATGTAAATTGGCTGGGCATTTTTCATTTTATATATATATATATTTTTTTTATACACAGAGAGCTGCTGCTTGTCTTGTTGAAGCAGATTCAGCGAGACTTGGCAACGCGAACAATGTGGCACAGAGGAGCCAGCAACTCAGTGTCTGTTGCCAGTCATTATAAAGGCTGGACTCCAATCTGTCCTCTCTTCATCTAATTTTGCTGCCAGGTTTTAAAGGCCGGCCAGAGTTATTATAGAACCACTCAGCAGCTCATCCATCAACTTAGAAACAGTTTTTATTCTTGTGGCTCAATTGGCTGTATGCAGTGTTTGCCTATATTTTAGTTTTTTTATTGTTCTGCAAAACCAATTCACGGTTTATTGATTTTGAGAGTTTGGGCCATTATTGTCTGAAAATTCTGCAAGAGATTTATATGCAAGTACAGGATTCAATTAAATAGGAAAATAAGGAAAATATGGCTTGTAAAATGGCCCTCTTTTGTCTCTTGATCTATATATCATCTCTCACAGCCAAGACAAGTCTTCAGGTTTTCATTTTTTACATGTTTTACGTCCTTGGTAGCAAATGTCTTTTGTGTCAGGATGGAGGTTCTTTAAAGCAGGTACTCAACCCCCGCTGCCCGAACAGATGAGCTCAAGTACATCAATACATTGATCGAGTACCACTTGGGGTAGCTGAAGCTGCGCATGTCAACCATTTATCCATTACTTTTATCCATTTCGAATTTCTGCTTGCTAGTTCTAGCCTGTTGTAGCTGGCAGTTTATTGGTTATTGTGACAATAAATATACCAAAGATCAAAGTCACATGATTTATAATCCTATTTATGTGTTTATATTTCCCCCCCTAGACATACATATGTGGATGAAAAGTTTGTTTTGTTGTCTCTAGCTGAGCTACTCCACAATCTTTCCATGTACTCCCTGGTAAATGCAGAAGTACCCACTGGGGGCACGAGTACTCCTGGTTGGGAATAACTGCTTTAAAGTGCTGGATCTGTGTGGCTGAAATTGTGTATCATTCCATTGCTGTAGTAAAAACAGACCATTAACTTTGTTGTAGTTTTTCTACCCATTATCTTCATTAACCTTCCTCCTGATTGGAATTACAGCAGGAAAGTGCACCTGTGTTTTCTGCTCTCCTCTCACAATGAGAACAAATAGCTTATGACAGTGAAAATCAGTTTATATTATGCCATAACATATTCATGGCACACTATTGTTTGATGCCACCGCGTGCTTTTTCCCCCCACTGTGTTGTTATTTATATATAGCTCAGTGAAGAGTAGCCTCTGTGGATCAAACAAAACAAGATCACAAACACGTGTTTATGTCATGATTCCTGCTTTCTTTCTGTCTGCAGGCCCAGCTTATCGCTCAGTCCATTGGCCAGGCATTCAGCGTAGCTTACCAGGAGTTCCTGAGAGCCAACGGCATTAACCCTGAGGACCTGAGCCAGAAGGAGTACAGCGACATCATCAACACCCAGGAGATGTACAATGACGACCTCATTCACTTCTCCAACTCTGAAAACTGCAAAGAGGTCGGTCTTACATCAAGTGTGCTGTACACGCGTACATTTCTTGCAACTTCAAGATTCTTCTGCAATGTTTGTTGTTTTGTGTCAGTGCAGGAAAAAAAAACACAAATCGCACTCATGCTGCAGGGCCATTAGAGAAACACACAAGTATACAGTAGCTGTTAACTAATTAGACAGATTAAGAGGCAGATGGTACAGTAAAATCTACTCAGAGCATGTCAACTCTATTTTTTTTTTTTGCTGTAGCATTTCCTCTTTAGCTAACACTGTGCCCTGAAAGCATTACTGGAGGCTTTTGGAGAATTAGAAGCCGTGAAACAGTTTCTGCTGCATGAGCAGAGAGGCTGCATGGGCACCACCGCACAGCTGCTAGTTCAGAGGCTCATGAGTAATTTTTAGTGATGGGGAAACTGGGCTGTCTTGAAGCACTAAAGCTTCCTAACCAACTGTGGTGAGAATAAGTTCACCCTCTCAAGGCTTCATGTGTACGCTAGTTGCATCTGCTGGTGGAAAGAGTTGGAGCAGGAAAATAAGATGTCTTCTACATGAAGACAGTGTTGAGATGTGCATAATACTCGGATCTACTGATTTAATAAATTACTATAAATAAATCACTGGTAATCTTTTAGCGTTTATACCCTGATTGTGGCGAAGTGGTTAACATTGTCACATTGTTCAGTGAGATAACACCAGGTGGAGGTTTGGGTGCAGATTCAAACCTGTTCATTAAGATGCTGTGGAATTTAATGTCTGATTATTTATAGAGCACTTTTCTGAACAAAGTGCTTTACAGCATACTGCCTAATGTGGGTGTTCAAGTACTATATACTAACCTACATATCCACCTACAGTATATACGATATACAAACATCTGTACAGGGCTTCAGCAGGAACTTGACGCTCTCCTTGAAGCTGCAGTAAAACTTCACTAATAATTTGTAACAGTCATACATTTTCCGCCTTTGAAAATCAGGGAAAAATAAACAGGATTGACTTGGTTGCTAAAGAAAATATCCTTCGTGGGCAATGTGGACAAGTAATGTGTAGTATATTGCGACATTGATGTGTATTATGGTATAGTGGATGTGGTGGAAATTCAAGAGAGAGTCAACTCATAGATAAAATATATAAATGGTTACTGTACATCTGTTTTTCAGAGATCAAGTTAGTTCTTCACATTGATGCAACATTTCTTTAAATCCAATATTTAAAGCAGTGCTGCCCATTGATTTGCAACATTGCCTGCAGGAGTCTAAAAGCCTGTTTACACTTGGTTTTAAAATGTGTTTTGGTGATCCGAGCACAAGTGGACAGCCGAGACACATCACCGTTCCCACCTGTGTCCATCATGCGTCACCAAAGTGTCCAGCTGACCACTTGTGTTCAGATTTCGTTACTGCATACGTCACTTCTGTTAGAAGGTCAAAGGGCCCCGTGCACAGTTATTACGTCAGTTTGTTTCGCATGGGCTAGCTAAGAAAACAAAAATGTTTCAAGAACTAATATACATATACTGGATATTCCAACTGTAGAGATTGGCAGGACAAAGTCATTTGCGACTTTCAAAAGAGTGCCGGACAAGACGCATTGAAGTCCTAGTCGGGGACGCATCAGGACACATTATCGTTTACACTACAAAATATATGTGGTCAAATGCGTCCCAGACCACTTGTGATCTGATCGCCCAAGACGCGTGTTAATACCAGGTGTAAACAGGGTCCAGCAACCAGAGATATTAAAGGGATAGTTACCTCCGTTAAAACTATATGGCAAAATCTCTTTCCTTCCTCTTTCCTTCCTTTTTATAATCTTTTGTATGCTCTCACGGTATTGTATATACTGTGATATTTCCCAGCCCTACCCTCTGAGCTCCAGAGCTGCTGTTATACCACAGATTTCTGCTCTGATCCAAGGAAGGGAGCTAGAAAAAGTGAATTTTCTGACAGGTATCAAAAAGGAATCGTATTGTTTTAAGTGAAAACGAGTTCTCCACATATTCTCCAGCAATTTGTAGCTGAATCAGGTGCTTCTCAGACCAACTGCAGCAAATAGTCGAGGGAAGAAGACTGAAGCACACTGATGCAAACAGATCCAATCAATCACCGTGCTCCAGTCATATTGTTTTAATTTTGTATGTCAGTTTCTGTACATGATGAAACATAGAATTGGCCAACAAACTGTCTCCACCTCTCTCTCCACCTCTCCACAGCTGCAGCTAGAAAAGAGTAAAGGGGAGATCCTGGGTGTGGTGATTGTGGAGTCCGGCTGGGGCTCCATTCTGCCCACAGTTATCTTGGCCAACATGATGAACGGCGGGCCAGCGGCTCGCTCTGGCAAGCTCAGCATCGGAGACCAGATCATGTCCATCAACAACACCAGCCTAGTGGGGCTGCCACTCGCCACCTGTCAGGGAATCATTAAGGTACAGAGACGCTGAGGGTGTACGCAAGAGTGTGGCTGAAAGAAATAATAACTAAACACTGTTCTTAAACATTAAACCACATAATTTATGTGTCATTTCTTTTATTAAAGGGCTTGAAGAACCAGGTTCAGGTGAAGATGAACATTGTCAGTTGCCCACCTGTTACCACTGTCCTCATTAAGAGACCAGATCTTAAGTACCAGCTGGGCTTCAGTGTCCAGAACGGCATTGTAAGTATAATTCTGACTTCTTTCTGTCAACCAGGAGCACATAGGTCGGTTACTTTGATATTAGTAACATTTACAAACTATTTACTGCTTTGTTGTGTCTTTCTCTGGATAAATTGTTAACTTTGATGTTTCGTTTGTTTGTATCGGTGCAGCGTGTGCATGTTCTTGTCTCGGTTTAGATTAATCTGCTCATTAATTTATTTGCTCTGTATTGGATACACTGAGGAAACACTCTGTCATTTGTAGTGTTGTGATAAATTGCTGTTTTGCCCTGAACAATATTTATACACCACATACAATCCCCGCTCAAAAAAATCCCATTATCTTTAGCAAGCATGTAATGTGCAGTTCATCAGTTTAAACTATCTCCTGCCATCGCTGCAGACATTTTACCCTTCCAGTAGCATTAATTTAGCATATTACTCTGTATCCTATAACATGAGGACTTCTCCTTTTGTGTGTGTGTGTGTTTTGCCCGTCAGATATGCAGCCTGATGCGAGGAGGCATTGCTGAGCGAGGTGGGGTCCGAGTGGGTCACAGGATCATAGAGATCAATGGGCAGAGTGTGGTGGCCACAGCACATGAGAAGATTGTCCAGGCCCTGTCGAACTCTGTTGGAGAGGTTAAACTGATGCACACAAACACACACACACACACAGAACAATAACATACAAATTAACACATCTGCAAATATCTGTGATTTTTACTGTCACTATTTACTGTATAATGTTCAGTAAATGACACAGTTCAACAGTTGTTTAATGTCTTTTGTGGCTCTTGAGAAACTTTTTAAAGTAAAGCAAGAAAATAACTGACGGGTTATTTCAGACGTAGGCATTTACAAGGCTGAGGAAGTATAATAAAAGATACAATTCAGTGGCATTATGGGAATTGTAGGATCGGGCGTGTTTGGACACTAAAAGTCAGGATATCTCGGCCTGCGCTGCTTCGATGTTGACAATTCTTTTTCGATTCTGCCTCTGGCGAGAAGTGCAACACCAGATCACTGGAGCAGTCAGAGCCAAACATGTCACACTGGTAAATAAAAGTGCAAATATGGATGACAGCTTCAACCTATTGAAGCTTTTAAATGGAAAGGATTTGTCAAGTTATTGTCTGTGTAGCAGGAGAGTCTAAGGCTGTGTTCGAAATCATTTACTCATACACTATTTACTACTCACTACTCTGTGACTCTGTGTAGAGGACTACAGATATATCAAAAACTCCGCTGAGGTCATTCCTCTCACCCAGCTGCCATCTAAATTTACCCTTTTTTTTTAACTGTCTGCACATGACGGAAGATAAATCTTGTTTAGTGTCCATTGATTTTACACCACTTTTTATGTTGCATTGTGGGATAATTTAAGTCCGCTGTATAGAAACCAGGGAGATCGACCGATATTTAAAAAAGGACACAGGCATTGTTGCAGTTTCTAGCTTTCAGTTTTACTTTAAAACAATAATCTGGAGCAGGTAGAGGAGCCTAAATAACAGCTAATAAATACCAGCCAATGATTTTAACATTATGTAAATTACCTCAGTTCATTAGAAGTTTAAGAAGCTGGAATAACTTTACTCTTATCTCGGGTATAATAGAGTATAATAATTCTTACTACACATTTGAACAATAATCAGAATGGCAAATGAATAGTGGACGATTTTTGACACAGCTATAATGATGTTGAAAGTTTTGAAGGTATAATGAGTAGGATTTGTCGGTTGCTGTTTGTAAACAACATTAAGTTGGCCCCTCCTCTCCGGTTCAAAGTGCACACGCTTCTGGTGTTCTCATGCGCTTACGATCTGGCAACTGGTCGCTATGTTTTTATAGAGTCCCGCCCCTCACACCCTGCGCGTTGTTATCGGCTGGGGGCTACACACCACTGCCCAAAGGTTGACGCCCAGAAACGTCCCGAACACAGCAAAAATAAGTAAATACAGGCAAAGGGCAGGGTCTCTGCAGATACAGACACCGCCACACATTTCTAATGGGTCATAAGTGATGATTGAGAGGGATTATTTTTGTATGAGTCTATACATTGGTTTTTTTCAGGAAAAGCCTACTCCTTTTAAGGTTTAAAAGTTTTTGAAAATGTTAAAAGAAAAAGGGACCTCCCCCGGAGTACCTGAGTACACACACACACACACACACACAATCTTCTAAATATCTATAAGAAAATACTCTAAATGTTCGGCCTTTTAATTGAGATTATTTTGTTGTTTTTTTCTCTCTCCCTGTCAGATTCATATGAAGACCATGCCGGCAGCCATGTTCAGACTTCTAACAGGACAGGAGACACCTATGTATATATAAACAATGGTCAGGGACCGTTCCACAGGACGGGCCGTCAGCTGTGATTGGTTATCTCACGGGGCAAACCAAGCTGACCAGTGACGGGGGGGGACGAGGGTCGCTTCTCCTTGTCGATTCATTTCTCTCTCTCTTTTTTTTTTCTTTGAGCTGATGACTTCAATTCTTCATCATCTCTCCCTTGTCTGTGCTTAACATGCGACGGCCATTTCACTGACATGAGATGCTTTTTCCATCTGACCAGCTGAAGAGAGTGTGTGTGTGTGTGTGTACTGTTTGTTATTTATTTGTCCTGCCTGTGCTTCTCTGTGTCACTTCAGTGAGATTGTGTGGACGGACTTATCGAGTGAAAGCATCACAATTTATTTTTTTATATTCATGTAATGCAATATGATACTTCTACTATACTTCTTGTATAGTTTCATTTTCTTCTCCGTTTATTTATTTCTCATGTAAATACATATTTTGCTAATATTGCGACTGAAGGCAGTGGGGAGGGAGGGGCCGCAGCTGCATTGTAAATATTTATTGAATCTTGCTGTTGAATTGAAAGCAGCCCACGATGATGGCAAAGACACAATTAAATGCCGGATATCATAGTAGTTGCCAGTGAAAAGGGGAATGAGTTTTTGAAGTGTTTGAAATGTTGGGTTTAAATATGCTAAGTTGATATAATGTACATGTGAATCAAACCGATGCTTGCAGCAGCAGGGGTTTATGGGAGAAACGCCATATCCTTTTGATTTTCTTCATTTTACGGCAATACACAAGTTCAACCTCTGAATGGCAAGAGAAGTCTTTTCTAAATCTCGTGTACAAACACTCACACACAGTTAAATAACAAGCAACCGAATAAAACTATTAACATGCATCAATTATGCTTTTGATATCAAAGTCACATGTATGAAAAATTTCTTTTGTGTGCAACTCTACTGTATGTTCATCTTTAGTGTTCCTGACTGAAACTCATGCATACTATGAGTGGATTGTGAATGTAACTGTGTTGTGCGAGCTGTCCCATTGCCATAAGCAGTATTAGAATGTCTGTACATAAAGAGAAACTCGTCTAGTATTGTGCTCATGTTACAAAAACAAAAACACACAGGTTTAGTCACTGCAAACACCTTCCCACCTGTTTGTTGGCTTTCGGTCTTTGAGAGGGAAAGAGAGAACTGTGAATCACACACTGTGACAGAAACAAGCCTTACCACCGAGTAATGGTTTTACAACGCATTGTAGTAAATTTTAACCATATGAACATTATCTGTGTGCATGCCTCGTAAAGTAGTATCATGTCATTGTGGCAAGATAATAAAATCTGAGCTGAACCTGGCTGGTTTTGTTGGACTGGATCAAATGGAAAAAGTTGGATTTGCTGTGTGAGAGTAGCCACTGGAGGTTTTTTCCTTGTAAAAATTGACTTTCATGATTAGCCTGTTTCTGTGGAAGCTCATTGCAGCTACAAAAAAAAAGAAAAATGGATGAAAAGTTGACACGATGAGATAAAAACACAAAAGGTAAGTCAGCATTATTACTTTCTCATCATTTTAATTTAGTAAGTTAAAATTTTATCACATAATTTTGACTCGCTGCACCAAGTCAATTACTATCATAATTTTAGTAATAAATAAATTTAAACTTGGTTTGTTGAAACTGAAGTCAGCAGTCTCATAATTTTGTCTTAATTTCAGAATTCAATCTGATTATCAGGCGATTTCATTGTAAAAGCAACTAGATGTGTCTCAGTGTCACATTACATAACAAATATTAATTATATCATAAGCAGGTTTTGAATATGAGGACATAGAGGAGCTACACTGATGCAAAAAAATTAAATTAACTGCAGAAGGCAACACAACTCCAGAAAGAAAAAAAGTATTTAATCTTTCAAAAAAGGTGCTGCCTTTTTTTGTGAAGTGTAACAGGGCAGTGGCACTCCGGCGGCGCAGGTTGATCGATGTCTATCGATGCATGTATTGCATCATGTCCTGTTAGTGCAGAACTGTGAAGCGCATTGATTTCTTATAAACTGCAAAAAACAGTACACCGTGACAATTAGTATACTGTACGTATACTATTAGTATGTAGTGTAGAATTGGGACAAACACAGTATCTGTATAATTCCCGCACTACGTAATACTTTGAGCAGGGTTTGAACATGTCGTCTGTTCACACTGGAAAAGTAGAGAAAGTAAGAGAACTCGAAGAAAGATACCAGTATGTCAGAAAACAACACTTGATTTCTGAATGTGCTGGTAAAGTACAGTCCTAGTATTCTTCCACAGCACTCACAGCTGCTTAATTAATTAATTAATTAATTAATTAATTAATTAGTAAGACAGCTGCAGAAAGACCTCGGAGAACATGAAACAGTATCAAATCTCTGTGAAGTTTATTTGGCAGTGGCATTCTAAAGATGCAGTTTGATTGATATTCCTGTTGCTATAAAATGGTAAAGTATGTTGATTTCTTGTATACTAACTGCAAAAAAGTATACTTTAACAAGTCATATATAGTACATAGTATGTACTATTAGTACGTAGTATAGAACTGGGACAAAGATGCAGCTATACGTTTCCACTTTGAGTCTCTAGTTCCCCCTAATGCCTGCAATTAGGTAGTGCAGGTAAAAAAAAAAATTTTAGGTATTTTAAATGCATTACTTAAGAATTTTCTTTTACTACAGTGGCTGTAAAAATGGAATAAATTATATACAATCATAAAACAATTAAAATGCTATAAAACAAAGTTGAGCATCATAAAATAATTACTCGTACCATTTGACCAGTATTACATCTCTGACCTGCAGTCAGTTCACTGTTATTAGTGTGTCTCTCTCTGAACTCTGTTATCTTTCTCGGGGTCAATGTCCAGTTTGTGGATGTTTGCCAGTTGTGCTGAGTCGCTCTCAGCCGGTCAGGTTTGTTTTGCTGCAGCGGGTCAGATCAGGGCTTCTGGTCATTCTGGTCACACTTTAACATGACCTTTATCCCAAGACCCTGACGCGTGGTCTCAAATGCCTGGACCGCCTGCTCCAGAGGGAAACGGTGAGTCACGAGGGGCTTCACGTTCACTTTCCCCGATGCCAACATGGCGATGGCCATCGGCCAGCTGCAACACAGCAAGACAAACATTTGACTCTGTGATACCTAATAATTACTTTATGATTTATGTTCCAGTTATTACTGCCTGTAAGAAAACTCACAGGTGGTACTGCCTCCAACTTGGCTTTAAATATCTGCTCATAGGACAAGAAGGGCAATTAATGTATAATTTCTTACGTGTTGCAGTAGCGGAAGACCCCTCTGATGTCCACCTCTCTTAAGGCAGCATTGATCAGAGGAACAGTGGCCATCGCAGAGCCAAGACCAACCATCACCACCACACCACCTGAACGTGTCGCCTGACAGGAAAAAATCAATTATAACTTGGATTATTTTATCTGTAGATACTGAAACTCTTTGGCATTTATGCTTCACAGTAGACCGAGTATAATGTAAATAACAAGCAGATTCTTTACTTAAATAAAAACAGCAATACCCCACAGTAAAAATACTCTATTACAAGTAACAGTCCTGCATTGTAAGTAAACCAAAAGTTTACTCCCGGTGGAAAAACTGATGTAGTTGGTGAAAGTGGAGCTAATTTCAACTATTTTATATACAGTTGGGTAGTTTAATATATATTTTAAAATCTTGATCTGTAAAGTAACAAGTACAGTATTTCCCTCTGAATTGTGGTGAAGAGTTGTATGAAATGGAAATACTCCAGTATAAGTACCTTCTACTTCATAATTCTGAATACAACTTTAAGTGGTCTTTACTGAGGGTGGTCACGTACATAGATGGCAGTTTGAATGCTGCTCTCGACACCACTGCATTCAATGGTGATGTGAGGCTGAGCGCCCAGCATGTCCTCCACACTCTTGGCCAGCTGCTGGGGTCCGTCTCCTCTCTTCACCGTCAGCTGGAAGTCTGAACCCAACTCTTTGGCCATTGCCAGACGCTCCGCGGACAGATCTGAACGCAGCAAAGGTGCATTAGAGACTGAACAGGAGACGCTACCATCTGTATGTTATTGTCATTTCAGTTGAGATAGATGTGTATGAAGTGTGTGTGTGTGTGTGTGTGTGTGTGTGTGTTACCGGTGATGACGACCTGCGAGGCCCCCATTGCCTTGGCCACGAGCAAACAGACCAACCCAATAGGTCCTGTGGAGAGAGAGGAAATAAACAAGATGCCTACAGTAGAGATGTGTTAAATATCTGACAACCTAACACTTCAAGACTTACTGCGCAAAAGGCTCAAGGAACGTGAGGAAGTATGGACAGAGAGGTTTAACCCGAATTTCTAATGACTTATGTTTCAATTGATTTCCTCAGTTTGTGTGTGTCCATGAGTATGAATTTGTGTATTGTAAAGATATGTAGATTTATACAGTAATGTCGAAGTTTACCAGCTGTTTATGAAGCAATTAAGTTTGTATTGAGGGGTAGCCCTTTATCCGCGTCGTATGTGTAGTCTATCAAGTTGCATTCCCGTTGTAGTTTACAGTCTTTGTACCCATTTTGCTGTTTATTTCCTGTAATAATGTAGAGAACTGTTAATCCCTCTTGTGAGAATGTAATGTTAGTTATAGAGATAGTATAGCCTAACTGGCCTAATGTTGATGTCTTTGTTTCCCCCTCATTTAGAACCACAAACACGCAGTAGTACATCGGTAATAGCGCCTGTGCATCTGTATCTACTTATTATTTCACAATAAAACCCCTAAAAGATATTCCTGCCTCTCGTGTGCAGACTAGACACCCCATATAGCAGACTAAATGTCCTAACCACCAAGAGCTTCATTACACAAACACTAATAATATGATGACAAACATGTTTTGAAAAAGAGTCAATGTCATAATGTGTAACTTTACCCTCACAGGAAACTACTTCACCACATATTGCTCAACCCAGATGTCTTAAAGGTTCATTAGTTTGTTTTCACAGCATGAAGGATTCGTTAAATATTAAGTCTCTTACAAGGTGCTTTAAGGTTCAGCAGTTTTCCCCCTCATTCAAGTTGAGTCAGTATGAATCTCACTTTTGTGACCACACCCACTGAGAGCTGGATTAGATTCCTTACTTGCAGGGGCATGTTACTCAAATACAGCACAATCACCTCTTTTATATTAGTTTGCAGCATGTCCTGATATGCAGTCTGCAGTGTTGTTGATGGAATATTCCTACAGAAGTCTTGTTTTATGGTGCAAGTTTTGTACTTTACTTTTTTACCTGCACCACAGATGAGCACGGTGCTGCCGAGGGTTACGCCAGCTCTGCGACAGGCGTGGATCCCCACAGACAGAGGTTCAATTAGAGCCCCCTCCTCAAATGTAACATTATCAGGCAACCTGGATAGTTGAAAAAAGACACAAAGAGAGAGAAAACAAGAAGAAGAAGAAGAAAGACAGAAAAGGATATAAGCAAAGGTTGGGCAAGAGTTAGTTGGCAGTCAGAGATCAGGCAGTTGTTTGGTAATCTCTGGCGAAAAGCCTGAACCAACTGTTACTTGTAGCAGAAGTTGGCACTGTGCTTGTAGTATCGGCACAGATTTCCATCGTCAGGGGGCGTCGCACAGAAGAAGATGGTGGGAGACAAGTTGTATCGTCCATTTTTGAAGAACTCGTCCATCTCGCGGGGCACACCGGGCTCGATGGCCACTCTGTCACCTGAAAAAACATACAAGGTAAAGTTCACAGCACTGGATGAGTTTGTCCAGGTAACTCTATCACAGTGTGGCTTGATTTTAATACCATAACAATTACTACAATCATGTGCAGTGTATGACCACTCACCCACTTTGAGGTGATTGACTGCTGATCCCACCTTCACCACCCGCCCTGACGCCTCGTGCCCCAACACCATCGGTTTTGTGACCACAAAGTCCCCAATCCGGCCGTGCTGCCAGTAGTGAACATCTGATCCACAGATTCCAACAGAGTGCATCTGGAGCAAAACATCTGGGTACAAAACAAGACATTAAACACAGAAACACAGTGAGAGGACGGTCCTAGACACTACAGACTGAGCCTGATTCCAGACCTCCTGCATCTTAATTTGTTTGATTTGTTCAGCAATTCAAATATGAATGAAGTGAAACAATTGAATCTAATTTTTTGGCTGACTACTGACCAAACTGGGAGGAAATCTGTTACAAATATCTATTTTTTGACATCAGTACATTGTAAGTTGACTTGCAAGTCACAAGGATTTTCAAAAGGAATAAAAAAAAATGCATTTAAAGCCATGTCGAAATGTACTAATGACTCTGAAATAGATTTCAAAGCCATAAAAGCAATGTTTCTCTGCAGTTTAAAATATATTCCTAAAGGAAAATAAATGGAAATGTAACAAAGCAGCCAGGCATTTATGATGCAGCAGCTTTGAAACAGAGAAACAGATTGTTAACAGTTAACTGGGTTGATGTATTGCATTAAATTGTATTAATCTAACTTACTGTAAACTTACATAACGCGCACAACATATTCACATGTTCTAGATATTTTGAAATGCTTGCTGAAGTGGCCTATAACTTGTTTAAATGTCATACCATTAGGTCCTGGCTCCGGGACGGGACGCTGTTCCTGTGACAAAAAGGTGGAAGTCAGTTTAATTCACAGATTGTAACTAATCGTCACGTGCACGTGGTACTGGTTTGTGGCGGGTGTCCTACCAGCCTGAGGTCTCCCTGGGAGTGCAGCACCACGGACAGATTTTCCTGCGCCATCACACATGTAATTCAGAGTCTGAGTCCAGAGAGAAAAACCTCAGACTGCCTCCTGCTTCAGTCAGTGTCAAAGTACACACAACACGGGGCTACAGCTTCCTGGTAGCGGGGCCGATACCAAAACAAAGCATGTGATTGGCTAAAGACCTGCGGGAGAGTCCACTTCGTAGGGGTGGCCGCGACCACGCAGAGACATTTAGCTGCACTCATGAGATTACATGTAACTCCTACTACTGCTCTTAATTCCTTTTAAACATCTTTACATTATATTTGTATTGATTTTAAGTTTCTATTGAGCCGATATCATCGATATGTCGTGATATAATTAACATAAAACCCCTTTAACTTCTGTCGTACTACGCTGAAGGTGAAACTGATTTGAATAAAGTGCCTGTCATGTTTTTGTAAGAAATAAACAGCTTTTGATTAATAATGTCATTAAAATAAGATGTTTCTCAAAATAATAATTGACAATATATTTCTGTGTTTCTCAAAGTTCCCCTCTTTTGGAGGCTTCTACATTGAAGAGAAAACTTTGTGTCTTCAAATTTCTTATTGAAGTTTCCCAATTAAACACAAACGTTTTTCATCTTTGCGATAAAACAAAGAAAGATAGAAACGTTGAAAAAGAAAAATTGTAAACAACCATAAAGCACTTCCATTACAGTATATTTCACGTGTCTTGTTACCTGTCATCTGTGACTGAAACAGGGAAATCAACAATAGATAAATAACAGTTTGACCCTGGATACACCTCTTTAGTAATGCACTAAATGAAAAGACTGCAGGTTGATGTTTTTGTACATTCAGTGTACAATTACCAAAGTAAGACTGCCTACTGGTGATTCAAAGCTAAATATCTGTCGGCCCCTTCTGGTCATTACGATGGCACTGAACACCTTGAGCTGCATTTCTTACACTTAGGAAAGTATTGTTTAGTAAAATATGACTACAGACTAAGTTAAAACATGTTAGCGGAGCACATAAGTTTAATTCCTGTGGCACATCTTATGGTCAACTAATCAATTTTGATTGGGAGCAAGTTTATCACTCCGTTGTAACACCAGATACTGAACAGTAACTGCACACACTGTGAGACAGATTCCATAGAAAGAGAAGAAACCATGTATTTATAAATGTGGACCCTTTTGTACCATTTTCCTTTTTCAGAGACGGCTCATTTCATTGGCCAACATTAAAAAATAAGGACTATGTTTGAGAGATAAAACAATTAACAGATACAAAGAAATGGTGTGAACAGAATTACAAAATAAGATCAGCATTACCCATTTATTTTATGTTAGTGTAAACACCTACACCACACACACGGTGCAAACATAATAAACAAACATAATAACTCATTTGCCAGTAAAATCATCTACAGCTTGCAACTGTGAATCGCACAACTGCTACTTGTTCTTCTTTAACATGCTTTTCTCTTTGTGCATGTTTGCTTATCTGTGCGGCGGGCAGCAGTGGGCTTTACAGTTGGAGCATCGGAAACACCTGGGATTGAAATCACACATATCACCTGAATATTTCTGCAGGTTGTCCATGCTGACGTACCCTGTAAAAAAAAGGCATATTATTAACACAAAAGAAACCTCTTCCTCTTCCATCCCAAATATGGATTGCACTAGACCTTCAATACAGGCCAATTATATATTATTAACTTATGAGAAACAAGTAAAATGATGGTAAAAGTTTCACCTGTAAGCATGTTACTAACTGGATAATCTCGCAAATGACCACATGGAGGGGCTTCACTTTCTGATGAGTCCGTGTCAGATGGTTCAGAACTGCCAAAAGAGTGAGAGGGACTAATTTAGTTTAATGGACAGTTTACAATTTATTGAGATCCAATCTTAAATATTTACATTGGAAACTTAACATACTTGCCTCTGCTGACTCCTCCTTCACTGTACTCATCTTCTGTCTGGCAACTAAAACTTATACGGGAACCCTGTAAAACAGAAGGAAGTCCAGTTAAGGTGATAAGATATTACTTCATTCATCCCGAGGGAAAGTGTTGTGCAGCAGTTGCAATACAAAGTAGGAAAGAGTGCAAATATACAGATTGGAAATATACACAAATAACAAAATAAAGTATAAAGATTATCATTTTTTTTATTATATTATACACAATGTCAGAAATGTAACATGTTAATGTAAGTGTCATAAATATGAGTATTGACTGGTTAACTGTTTAACAGTAAGGTGCAAATCCAAAAATATCCACGCAATGCTAGGTGTAAGTAGTTAATAGTATGAGCCACAATAAATAAACAGGTTAAATAGGTTAAACAGTGATGTAACGGTGGTAAAGCAATCCAAAATAGACAAATTTTTTACATGATCTGCCTTTGTGTAAACACTATATACCCTGATGTACTTACCTGTGCTACTGACTGCTCATCTTCATACTCCCAAATCAACCTCCCAACCACTTTCCTCACCTCTGAAAAGATAAGCAGAGAAACAATGTTGGAGTCATAATTCATAAAACTGGTTTGCTTTTAAGTGAGTCTATCATTAAAGTGGTTCCCAACGTTTTTGGCTTCACCCCTCAAAGTGAAGAAATAATTATTCATGACCCTTTATCACAGGTTGATTATCTCTGTGTGTTGCAAGAAGTTCAACCAAAAAGTGACTTAAAATAGTTTTAAAGGCCTAAAGTATCCAATATTTAACAGTAAAAAAGCAAAGATTAAAGAAAAATTAGAAAATTGAACATGGTTTGTGTAGTAGAAATATGTTTTTTTTCTTGTGAATAATCTTGCAATCCCTCAGACTTATCTTGGGACCTCATTGCAGGTCCTGACTCCAATGTTTGGAACCACAACAAATCAATAAACATATAGTAATCCTCACCGTCCTGTACCGAGGCTGGAGGCAGCACATAATGACCAATGCACACAGACTTTACACTCTGGCGCTTCTCACAGGCAGACAGAAACAAGCTGTGAAAAACCACCACCTTGTTCCAAAGGTAATCTTTGCTCTCAAATATCCTGAAAAACACAACTACAATTATAGAAACTTATGATCTGCTAGATGATAAATGTGCAGCTTTTCAGTTCTTCATCACGCTCACCTCAGAGTATCAGGACATGAAGCATCCTCACTGAAAAGGTAATCAGCTGTTCTCCAATCAGCAATGGTCCCACCCTCCAATACTACTATATAAAAACATGTTATTACCAAAAAGCCAGCTCAAACTACCAAAACAAAGTGTGTAAGCAAATGCCAGTGTAGGTCCAACTTGAACTAAGTTACAGATCTATAAACTAGATTTGTGGCAGTATATTTAATATAATACATGTCTTTGTTTAGTTATAATGTTAACATAATGTCAGTGGCAGTAAGGTTATCTCTGTGAGATTGTGTCAATAGCAGTGGTGGAAGAAGCTCTTTTACTTCAGTAAAAGTAGCAATACTACTACTACTTTACTACTAGTAGTAAAAATACTAGTAAGTAAAAGTCCTGCATTCAAAATATTAATGAAGTAAAAATACAAAAGTATTAGCATCAGAATATACTTAAAGTACAAAAAGTACTCATTATGGCCCATTTCAGAATCATATATATGTTATATTATTGGATTTATAATTACTGATACATTCATGTGTACATCACTTTAATGTTGCAGCTGGTAAAGGTGGGGGTAATTTGAATTGCTTTACATACTGCTGGGTAGCTTTTTCTATAATAATACATCATCATTTATTAGTTGGTTGATATTTTGTTCTAATAATCTGAATCTACAGAGTAACTAGGAACTAATGTTAAAGCTATCAAATAAATGTAGTTGAGTAAAATGTAACTTAATGGAGTAGAAGTATAAATTTGGCATACTGGTCAATAACTTATTTCATGAGCATACCATTAACTAGGGCCACAGCTAACGATTATTTTCATTATCGATTAATCTGTTGATCATTTTCTCGAATAAATCGATTAGTTGTTTAGTCCATAAAATGTCAGAAAATGGTGAAAAATGTTGATCACTGTTTCCCAAAGCCCAAGGTGACGTCCTCAAATGTAGTCTCATTTGGAGGTCTGTGTGCTATAATGATGGGTTGAACCAGTCGTGCAGCCTGCAGAGCCCCGTCATTACCTGCCGTTGCACCACCGCCTCAGATCTGCACTTGACAGTTGCCTCTTCTGCTTGTGTTTGTCCCCTCACCTGTCTGTCTGACCTGCTCAGAGCACCGCAGCAGCAGAGACAACAATGCAGCTTGTCAAGGAGGCTTGTAGGTAATTTAGGCTGTCCTGCACGTTCAGACTCTCGGGTTTCTCGTGATTCAGTATCCAGTGCTCAGGCAGGCCAGAAAATGGTGAAGTATAAGAAGAGGATGTGCTGATCTTTTGCTGGTCTGTGTATTTAGACTGAGCATCACGGGAAATGATTCATGTGGAGGAGGCAAACACAATGCAGGGAGCTCTGTGGCTGAAAACTTGAGGTGGAAGTGAAAGTGACCACACCCCCTCGCCTCTTATCGTGTCACGTTTCACCAGAACGAAAAGAGGACCTTGCAGCATCTTCCTCTTTCCCTAATTGGAGACTCATTTCCTTTTGGATTTCAGGGTTAGGAGGGAGGTGCGCTAATGCGGGCCGAATGAAAACTGAGAACCAAGATAAACTTCTGCTATCGAGAGAGAGAGAGTGGAAAAACAGGGAGCAAGATGATGTGAGCGGCTGCCAACGTACAGCAGCAAAGCCCTCGCATTGTTATCGTGTCCAGCCTGGTTGGATTTGCTGAAATACAAGGTCTGGTACACACAATAGGTGGGGTTGAGGCAAACAATGTAGGCTTTTCCTCAGAAAACAAATCAAAACGTCAAAAGGACATTTCTTGGAAACTGTACTACCAGTTAACCACATACAGTAAGCACTTCCTCTTAATGAAACACCTCATTTTCTTGCAACTGTGTTCGAAAAGCGGCCGCAGGATCCCGGTTGTACATGTTGTCACGTTGTGTACAGAGTCAGAGGTCAAGGCTGAGATCTTTTCCACCTTAGAGTGTTTACAAGCCTGTAAAGAGAGCCTGTCAGAGCTCAAACATCTGGTCGGGGCACATTCTTCTTATTTTTGTCCAGTGATCTCAGATTTTTCGACGACCCCCCCCNNCCCCCCCCTTTTTTTACAAACATGAACTCTGCCTCAGGTTGGATTAAGGCCCAGACAACAATAATACTAAACATGGAGCTTACAAATTCCTACAGTCCCTCAGTGAATGTATTAGATATGGGTCTTTCACCAAGCATATTTCACCCGTGAACTTTAGGTAATGTGTGTTTTACTCTAATCGGGGAAATATTCATCCCATCCGTCATCTTACAACTGTGAGCTGATAGTCATTTGTATCTCTCTTGTCCCATCTTGCTCTGCAGAACATTTTATATCTAACTTGCTTAGTAAAAAGCTCTTTAAATGAATTAAACTCCATTAACGCCGTATCTGGTGTTTCACTGAAGTCAGTGGTTTGCTAAGTGGGTCGACCTTGAAGATCTCAGACCTTTGCTCTTCCTCCGTCTGTCCTTGCTGACCACGGAGAACAGAACGGTTCCTCTTCCCGTCACTTGAATGATGCCACTCCTTAACAACCGCGTTGCCATGGTTGGTCTCGTGACTCATTGTGACAGGAGTCGACCCCGCAGCCTCTTGTCTTCTTCATCTGTTGTTTCCTATCAAGGTCACGGCGGGCTTTCATATCTGTACCTCCACATGCTTCATGTACTGTATGTCTGCCCTGTACTGTAAATCCTGTCCATCCTGCCTTTTTATAGGATGATTTAGTCTTTTGTCATTATCAGCAATTACCCTGAAGAGACTAAAACCAATCAATCATCAACAACAATCAGTCAATTTATCTGACTAGTAGTTTCTGTGTAGGGACAACCAGGTATCATTTATTCAGCTGTGCCATAGACAAATCCAACAATTACTTACTTGTCAATGCATTAACAAGCTGAACAGTCACATTGGGTGACACGTTCCTGCATTGTGACCAACACAGGGAGTTCAGTTTACTCTAAAACAATGCAGCAACTTTCTGAGAGGAGCTCCGCCTCAAGCAAACATCATTCTCCAACCCTACTGCCAGACAGAACATTGATATCAGATTACCCTCAGTGACAACACAGAATATCTGCACATTGCTTACTTTATTTTTTTACCAGGCTAATCCACTCTGCATCTATACTGCTTCCAGGGAGCCCTGGGTACATTAAAGCAAACAATAAAACAAGATGATTAAAAACATATAAAACAGTGATTATTGTAGTGATTGATTAATCTGTCGATCATATTCTGGATGAACCGATTAGTTGTTTGGTCCATAAAATGGTGAAAAATGTTGATCACTGTTTCCCAAAGCCCCAGGTGACGTCCTCAAATGCCTTGTTTTGTCCACAACCCAAAGATATTCAGTTTACTGTCACAGAGGACTAAAGAAACCAGAAAACATTCACATTTGAGAAGCCGAAATCAGAGAATTTGGACACTTTTTCTTAAAAAAATGACTCAAAACTATTAATCGATTATCAAAATAGTTGACTTTTAATTTAACGCTAATAGCTGGAAACTAATTGATAAATCGATTGCAGCTCTACTGTTAACTTACCTACTAACTAGCAAAATTAATAAGCGCAGTTAACATTATTTAGCAGGTAATTAATTTAAGTAGTATGTTAGCTCAAACAAACCATTATAAACTTTGACCTGATGACAGACTACTTACTCCAAAAGTCGTGACAAGCCGGCAGCACACTGCTTGAAAACCAGGCAGACTTATTCCTAAACATAGCTAACACTAGCTACACTCCTGGTTAGCTTGTTAGCCGCGTTAGCTAGTTTCAGCTAGAAGATAAGGCATTGAATACGAAGCAAAATAACTGTCCAGCTAACGTTAGCCTGCTATCTTTATCTTTTTCTATCTTTTGTCTGAAACACCAGCCACCTCTAACTTTGACCATAGACTGTAGGTTATATATGCCCCTGACCACCTGCTGCGCTGTGGTTTGGCGCTCTAACGGCTCTGCTGCGTTTAAGTGCTGTCGAAAACTGTAGGAAATGTTAAAACTCGGAGAAACAGACGACGAACCAAGCAGTTAGCTAGGCCTGAGGCTAGCTAATATTTGACTCTTAGGAGACTGTGTTTATGGCTGTGTTTGTACGTATTGTTTAATGTTTCGTATGTATACATATATTATTTAAACCGCTACTTCTTAAAATCAAAGCCACCTAATGAAAAGTATCCTGTGTTTGCTTTGCTATTTCCTCGAACATTTCGTCTGGGCAGTTAATGCTAGCTAGCCAAGTTAGCTAGCCTTAAAGTTAAAGATGGTGAGGTGATGATGATGAGAGGGTGATTTTTAGTCAACCTGGGTAACAAATTGTGGGTATGTATCCTGCTTCACTGTCTTATTTACATCATTAACACATCTAAATGTAAGTGAGTGAAAAATATTCAGTGTTTGTTCAATATATGACTTTCTCAGACATGGCCCCAGTGGATGAAGATGGGCAAAGAGAGGATCCAACTGGCACACACACACAGAGGTTTCTGAATTAACTGGGTGGCAGGTATTTCTTATACAATGTCAGGTATGTTTTCTTGTCATAGAAGGAAATCCCAGTGTTTTACAGCTACAAGGAGACGGATTAGATCCTCTTTTACATTTTCCAGAGCTTCCAGGTAAGGAAGGTTTCCTTACCACCTGGTGAGACTGTGATAAAAAATATAACAACTGACATACACATAAAATAATGAAAACTTTAGAGGTAGTTAGATGTTTGTCAGTCTGTTGTTTGCCTGTCCTGTTTTCACATTGATGATGTTACTAAGGGCGTTCCTCAGGGATCCATTGTGGGCCCTTTTCTGTTCACCATTTATAGAAATTATATACCTGGTCTCCTCTGTGTGTGATTCAAAGATATACATTTAATCTCTGCTGTGACCAGTTTTAATATTGAGAGGGTAACAAAACATTAATACCGTGGCGTCTTGCTAATTGAGAAATGTACAAATATATATAGACACACCTGTGGGATTATCATGGGAATATCATTGAACACCATTATTCCAAAAACTTTCCCTTATTTAGTGTTTTGATGACAGGGGAGAGCGCAGTCTAACACGTCTAAAATCTCCCATAGGTGTTTAATTGGGTTGAAATCTGGTGTCTGTGAAAGCCATTTTCATTCTAATCCATTTATTGTCCCCACATGACCTAAGCATCTGCCTTTGTTATGTTTCTCCACTTACTTATTGAGTTTTTTCCTTTGTCGTCCATCTGACCAGCAGTACTACATCTCACCACCAGATGGTAATATTTTTTAACATATACAGTAACAGGCCATTTTACATGGCTTATAACAGTTCAGTCTAACAATATATCTAAAGTAAAATATTGTATTGATCAAGCTGTTATGACTTTAAGTTGTTTTCATTTCATTAGTGCAGCTGCTGTTGAATAACTTTGAGTCTATACAGGAAGTGTATTGCCATATGCTCGAAATGCAACTACCTTTGGAAAGCAAAGCTATGTTGACTGTGATATTGAGCTGGTGAGTGATTGGGGCTGAATAATGGTGCCACTTTCCGTTGATGGATTTGCACAAGGGGTTTGCAGTGGTGATGATGTGCCCCAGCTTTTAATTCATCCACACCTGGTGAAGAGAACTGGATTATTTTCTAATGTTAGTAAGCAATTTTCCCATCTGGTGCTGTTGTTATATCTAATGTTCAGCAGCCAGAAATGTTTGTTGGAGGTAAATTCTGTCTCTTACAGATAAACAGCTGATAAAACATTTCATTTCAGCTGTTATGTTGTTCATAATAACATCCAGGTCTGTGTGCTGGCTGGTAGATTCACTCACTTATTGGACAGCAGTATTTGGCAGTATGTAGACATCAGCTTCCTGCTTTATGTTCTATAACATCCGCGGTGGGGTTGTCTGCAGGTCATGCGCTCATTGCTATCACACAGACACACACAGAACCCGTTGACTCCTGTTCACGAAGCCCAATAATGTCATGTAACCTTGTGTTTTATAACAACGGCAACCTATTAAAGGAGATATTGCTGTACAGCAGTATTGCTGGTATAACTGATGGGGTATGCTTGTTTGAACTCCGAGAAACCAGAGAGCCTATCACTCTGTCACTAAAGGGAATGGTGTCGGCTGTATATCAGGCTATTACAGGTCTTAGGAATATCTACTGCCTGTCCATGTGCAGGCGCTTACACCTGTGTACTTTCTGTAGATGTGACAGGGGCACAAAGGCAGAGACTCTTGAGTAGATTCCTGCATGCATGTTTATGATATTTTGGTCAGCCTGCATGCATATACAGTCGTTCCTCCACTCCATACACTGACTGGTTGAGGGGGTTCAAAGCAGGGATATCTCTGTTGCCATGACAACAGTGAAGCCACACCCTGTTTCTTATACCCAACCCCCCAACATGCTCCGTGCAGAACAAAGCGCTGGAAAGAGGGGCAGGTTGGTGGTACATGCACTGAGGTTTCACATGAGCAGACGGATGGGAGACAAAATTAAGCATCTATCTGTTGTTGACTGACCTTCAGTCAACAGCACCTTTGTTATTATAATGATATGACAAAATCAAAATTGTTATTGGTTACCCTTTTATTTTCCTTGCACAAAAAGCAGTATAATATTGAAAGAAAATGGATTTTACTGTGCATGGAAATCATTTCTGTTCAGTTACTTTCCTGTTAATTATTACCAAATCATTAGAATGCATCCCTTCCAAGGATAAATGAAATACTGTAAATAATAAATGTATTGCTGAAACAACTAGTCCATTAATTGATTAGTGAATTGGCAGAAAATGTATCCACAACAATACTGATAATCGGTTATCGTTTATTATTTCATTTATCAAGCAAAAATGCCAAATGTTCTCTGGATCCAGCTTCTCAAAATGTGAGGATTTGATGCTTTTCTCTGTTTCATATGATTGTTTATTGTATATCTTTGTGTCGTGGCCTGTTGGAAGGGAAAAATAAGCAATATGAAGATGTCACATTGGAAAATAAATGTTTGTTGCAGCCCTCATTAAATGGAGCACTGAAACCACTAGTAGTCTATGAATTGATTAGTACTGTAGATCGACAGAAAATTATTCTACCAATGACGATTTGCTTTGGTCCTTGTCTTATGAGATAATAAATTAAATACCTTTGGGTTGTGGATTGTTGGTTGGACACCACCTCACATTTTATACACTAAACAATTAATCAATTAAAAGAAATCATCAAATTTCTATAAAGAAAACAGTTGTTAGCTGCAGCCGTGATTAAATGTTCATGTTGCAACTGGGAATGTATTATCATAGTGCATTCATGCTCCAACTGTTACATTTTACATGTCTCTTGCTCTTTTCTTTGACTCTGGCCTATTAGATGCATCCTCTGATGTCCAGGAATAATTCACATAATCTGAATTATGTAAAAATTACAGGATCTGTCCTCTTCCTTCCCTTTGTTTGCCGTTGTGCTGATTTCGTCCTTTCAGTCTCGCTCCTGCTGGACAGAGTGAATGGCCTGCGGTGGCAGAGCTGGCTGCCCTGGGCTCATCCATCTCCCCTCTGTCCCTCCCCTGATATTGTTCCATTGTGTGGTAGCCTAGATTATTGTATTGCCATTGTTGTTGTATTATTGCTGTTGGTGGTAGTATGGTTTAGGGCTGCGACTAACAATTATTTTTGTTTTCTATTCATCTGAGGATTATTTTCTAGATGAACTGATTGATTGTTTGGTCTATATATTGTCAGAAAATGATGAGACATTTTCTCCGGCCAAACAATCTATAACCCAAAGACATTCAATTTAGTATCATAGAAGACAAGAAAACTAACAAATATTCACATTTGAGAGGCTGAGACCGGTACAATTTTGGCATTTTTGCTTAAAAAATGACATAAATGATTAGTCGACTATCGAATTTGTCATTACATAGATCTGTCTCTGTTTTCATTTTTCTCACAAATAAGACTGTAATCCTGATACACAGATGTGGTTTGGGTCTTCCTGCAGGCTCCAGGTTTGGCTTGGTTTCGGTTTGTCTTGGACTCCTTTGGTATTTGCTACACCCCTACTGTGGTTATTTTTCCGATGGAGTGATTTAGTGAGAGGAACTGTGCTACATGTGTTTTAATTGGACGGTTTTGGTGAAGCAAAGGTTACATTCACAGGGGAATTCAAGCGGCTACACTGACTCATCTACAGTATGTAATCTTTAATGAAACACGTTCACCGGAAAGCATAAATAATGGGCAGCATTTTTAAACATCAGCACGAAAGCAGAAAACACATTTTTTAATGATTTTCCAACCATATGAGGAGTGTGGAGACATTTGTGTGTTGTGGAGGACTGGGAGCTGGTACTATAAAATAATGTCCAGACCTCCCAGACAAGCTCAATGACAACTGGTGTCTTTGTGAATTGTTGCTGGCTTTGAATTTTATATATTTACTGCTTCCAGACATCCAGACATCCAGTCAGCATTCTCATACAGTACTTTGTCAGTGAGATGGAGCAGTAAACCTTACTGGAGTTATATCATTGAAGAGTAATAGAAGAGTTGATTTGCCAATCTGTCACCTTAACTTGCATTCAGTTTAGTTCAGTGTTAAATGAGCAGTGTATTATCTCCCCATCTCTCTCTCTCTCGCTCTCTTTCTCTGTCTGCCTATCAAGTCTCTTTCTCTCCAGCTGAACCAACAACATCAAAGGAGTGTGCTTCAAATCGCAGGTGTTGAAGGATTAAGGCCACCGCAGGATGGGGTTTTATTCTCAGCCTCATCTTTGATGTAGTGTCTCTTTCACTCACTTGTGTCTCTAACCTGTAATATGGATTGGTAGCCCTGAGTGTCCACTGCTAAACTGAAATAATGGAGTGTCTCCATTCTCACACAGCTACATTAAGTGGATTCAATTCAGAGATGCTGCACTCAGGAACTGGTGAATATGTCCTGAAGTGATTAGTGTCAGAAGTTGCACAAACAAGGACAGCATCTGATAGTAGGAGGGTGGGACTGAAGATGAGATGAGGGAGGGTGATATGAAGATGTATACTGTCAGACAATATAAGTGTGTTTATCGTCAGAGATTTCACCATACTGTTCATACTGTGGTAACTATCCCTTTAACGTCTCTCAGTGAATTAGGTCACTGTGGGCAATATATGATCCAGAGTGTTTCATGTGATTGATTTTTAGCCATAC
Source organism: Oplegnathus fasciatus (assembly GCA_003416845.1). Classification (NCBI taxonomy): domain Eukaryota; kingdom Metazoa; phylum Chordata; class Actinopteri; order Centrarchiformes; family Oplegnathidae; genus Oplegnathus; species Oplegnathus fasciatus. The sequence goes on from NTHP01000029.1 coordinate 1,281,128, forward strand.
TAGTGGCATGGCTTCGTGGATGGCATGTCAGTCTGTGGGTTGGTCGATCCACCACTTTGGTCCAGTATATAATAACTGGATGGACTGCCATCTAATTTGTACAAACATTCATGGTGCCCAGAGGAAGAATCCTATTGACTTTTGTGATCCCACCTGTAGGCTGACACTTGTGGTATTGAGTAATATGCCTCAACAACTACTGTATGGATTGTAATAATATTTGGTACAGACATTCATGCCTCCCTCACAATGAATTCTAACAAACTTAACTTTTCAAGCAACTTCAGTCTGTCCTTTATTTGGTATTTGGTCATAAACACTTATAACCAAATCCCTGCAAGACTAATGACATTCCCATCAGCCTCAGCTGTACTTTGTGCTAATCATGCTATACTAAGATGGTGAACATGGTAAACATAATACCTGTGAAACATCAGCATGTTAGCTTTGTCATTGTGAGCATGTTGACATTAGCATTTAGGTCAAAGCTTAGTTGTACAGCCTCACAGAGCCTCTAACATGGCTGTCGACTCGTGTTATATGATTTTTACACTAATGTGGTGAAGTACTTTGATTTGTCAGGTATTAAATAGCTGGATTAGCCAAAAACAGGCATTTCTGTTTGAATATTTTATCCATAGTCAGTTTCTCAATTTTATACAAAATTGTTCATCCCATCCATGCACATCCGTAGTTGGAACCTGTCATGGATGAATGTTGTTTTGTCCTACTTTCATAGTAACCATAATCTGTTTTCCATTATGAGTAACCTCAGTATTTGACTGTTAAGTGACAGAATCACAACTTAAGCAAATGTTCATGCTTATTTTTTAGCTTGTCACTGTTGAGTTTTATAGTCTGAGCTGATCAGATTAAATTAGCCAGCTATAATAATAATAATGTGATAATTAATGTAATGCTGCTGTTGCTTTATTTTGTGATTAAACAGAAAGTAAGATGTAGGAAGGCAGCTGCCGCACAGTGTTAGCTACAAAGAGGTGTTTTCTCTGTCTGTTGGACCTGCAGAGAAAGTGTGATACATATTTAGGCCAGAGCTCTTAAAACAGTCTCTTCAAAGCACATGCGCATTTCAACACTAAAAAGTCCTGCCAACAAACTTGACTTTGAATTTGAAACTGCTTTCAAATTCAAACTAATTTTGACTTTATTGAACATATTTAAATTAGATGTAGTGCAAATGACAGTACAGAACTTGCCTCTGTGACAACATAGAAACCACTGCAAAATCACTTGAAGCCCAGAATGCTGCATTGTAAAGCTTTCCGTTTAAAAGTTACACACATACACATAAACAATAACTGTGGTATTCAAAAATTACACATGAAATGTATCTTAACCACCATACACAGATGCATCTTATCCATCTTACTGAACGAGTCTCTACAAGTGAATGTAAACATGACATTTTGGTAAAACTATACATTCACCCAATCCTCACCTATCTGACCTACTTATTCTGATAAAGAGTTAAAACCAAACTCAAAGTGAAAATGTCTAAAAATGCTAAATATTACAGGGAAATATTTTTTCACAGCTCTGCGAACTCACACTTGTATCTCAGTGAAAGTGAAGCAGAGGAGACAAGGAAACTTTTCCAGAGTGACCGCTCTGGTGCTAGCTGTAGGCTCTGTGCTGACCTTTAACCCTGGCTGGGTCACCGGGGTGTGTTGGTGTGCTGAGGAGGGACAGGAGGGTACATTGCTCCCCAGACCGTTAAGAAGCCATGTAGGCAACAGCTGAGCAGCGCCTGACAGTAGGGTGAGAGGAAACGTCGCAGGCTCCACAGGCTTACCTTTAGGCGAACAGACTCACTCTTAGGCAAGCATATACTGTAGACTCATACATGCATCACATTCACGTGCACATGCATGCACGTGTTTGTACATTCGCAAGGCTGCACAGAGGTATCGGTTAGGCAACACACAGGGTGAAAGATGTATTTGAACAGAGGACACCTGCGAGACAGAAACTGCCAACAGAATCAAAGTTTTGACTGACTGCGGCTAAGTTTGTGTCTCGCCAAGGACTGTCGTGCTGCTATGCCAGACCATGTGTGAATGTTATTTGCCCTCTTAGTTACTTGGGTCCACGATGAGTCATCTTTGGGAGTTTGGAGGATGGCATCACTAAGAAATGGCCGCTCCCTGGGGTTAACACCCCGTTGAGCACCAGCCATCTAGATTAATGACCTGACTTCCCTTTCTTTTCCTCTTTCCTCCCATCATCTTCTCTGACTGTCTTCTCTAACTTTGCCCGTTGAGTTTATGAACCTACATTTCATCCAACTTTCTATGTTTTTTTCCCCATAGACAGCAGTGGAAAAAGTGTTTTCAATCCTTTACTTACTGGTGCCCTGTGGAGTCTTCTTGTAAACACACAGAAGTTATGTTTACAGTCAGTGTTTCTCAACAAAATACATTGTGTGTATCCTTGAGGTCTAGCAAACATGTTCAATGCATTTCCTTCCTCATGAAACCTTTGCAAAAACAGTTTTTTGGACACTTTGAAACCTGCATCGATTACATGTACATGTTTATTAGCTACCAGTCTTCTTCCCTGCTTTTGTTGGCATATTGCAGCATATTGTGGCGCATTACCGCCACCTGTTAATCAGTGGAATGGTGTGAAACCATTGGCTGGGATGTGTATCACATGCATGTGTACATACATGTGCGCATTTTTGTGTGTGTACACAAGACAAACAACAAGGACACACTCATAAAAAACTGTTCCACAGCGCTGCTGTGGTCAAAAACTCCACAAGGTACCTTTAAGTGAAAGTAGTAATGCCACCATGGAAAAATACTTCATTACAAGTAAAAGACCGAATTCAAAAATGTAAGCTGCACCAGTTTTACACATGAGGGTCTCTTTACTCGTCATGAGGAGTATCACACAGTGTTTGGAGCTTGACCCATACGAGGGTTAGTACAGTAAAAGTCTGGATATCTCGACCTCTGCTGCTTCTTTTTTTTAACCTGTCTCTTGTGAGTCTCCCAACTATAATGAAGTGCAGTACTAATACAGCAAAATGTGCTTCAAGTGTAAAAAGTAAAAGCATCATGCCCAAAATGGCAGTTTTATTGTGTAGGCCTATATGTTATAATATTTTATTGTTATTACAGATGAATTAACCTGTAAGCAATATTCTAATGTTGTAGTTGATCAAATTGGAGGTAGCTATTTTATATACTGCTAGGTTGTTTAATTTATTGAACAAAAGTAATCGTCATATTTTATATGCCCATTTTTAAAAATTTTAATCTGCAAAATAACAAGGAATTCATGTGGAGTACAGTGGAGTAGAAGTAGAAGTGGCATAGGAAAATGTAATTTCTCAAGTGAAGTGTAAGTACCTCATACGTGTACTTAAGTACTTAAATGAATATACTGTGGGGCCAAATCAGCATTCTTTTACATCCAAATGTCCTAATCAGTCACTTTGGTTTCTCTGATGGACTTCTACATCACCCATAATTGCATCTGTTGGGATATTAGCGTGAGACCTGTAACCATTACTAATGATTAATAGCCACTTAAATGTTTGAAATGTGTTCTTCTTATGTTAACAAAGTTTACATACAATATCACTGAAACAAAAACTGACTGGAGTGTCAGGTTTTTACATTTATCATGAAACGATGTAAACAGAGAGCAGTTGCGAACAACTTAAAGAATACTATTGGACGTCTGGCTTCTTTCTTATTCTCTGAGACGCTGTGATCTCAAGACCTGTTCCTTCTTGTTGCACCGGCACAGGATGCCCCGGTGTAAACACAGGACCTGTCCTCTGCTTATAACACTTGCTCACACAACTTGTGTTTTGGCAGCGTCTCTCAAACTTAAATCTCTGTTTCCTGTAAGCTGCTGTCAGAGAAAGAAAGGAACAAATCTAAACTGTATTTCTTCAGTAATAGGCCACCACCATGTTGGACTGTTAGTGTGGAACTAGTAGGAGATCATTTACAATATTAGCTGTAAATAGCAATAGACTGCAGTTAATAGGGTTAAGTAAAAGGAATGCCCAAAGCTTACATTGAAAAAGTGAATACAGTTATAGTTTAAAAATATGATCTAGTTTGTATAAGTTTGCTTATTTTATGAGTTTTCTCTTGCTTGCCAAGGCCAAATAGCAGGAAGGCTGCTGCTATCATTATTGTGGCAAATTCTAAACTGTTGAGACTAATCTGCCAGTTTGTGTTACTGTTGTAGATCTCTGCTAAGAGGCAACGAGAGAAGGGGACAGGCTGACTGGAGTTTTACACAGAGGATTTGGTTAAAGTGTTTCTGACTGTTGCTCTTCGTGCCTCCGTAGGGCAGGAACATACAACTTGAGTCACTCCACAGTCAAAATCCCTGACTGAAATGGCCCACTAATTTACCTGGGGTCATTTATGATTTCATCAGTAACCCGTTAGTCCAAAACTTTAACTTTCTGCTGATGACCTCAATGATGATGAAGAAGCTGGTACCCTCCAGTAAGGACAGCTCTTCGTTGGCATTTTATCCTTTTATTGAGGGTAGGGCTGCAACTAATGATTATTTACATTATGGATTAATCTCTGGATTTTTTTTGTTTACTAAAGGAGTAGTTTGACATTTTTGAAAATACGCTTATTTGCTTTCTTGGAGAGAGTTAGATGAGAAGATCGATACCACCCATGTCTGCCTATTAGCAGAGCTTGTAGCATAAAGAGTGGAAAGAGGGGGAAACAGCAGTCTTGTTGTCACTGTGAGGTTGCCAGGCAACGAGTGGAGACTCCAGGAAATCACCGGCCCACCCAAGAAATAGTCCAGCACAAAACCCCTGTAAAACCACATCTTGTCGTTCTTACACTTTGGGTTTTGTACGGATTAAACAAACGAGATATAACGTTTTAATTCGTGAGAGATGCTGGAGACCTTTGGACAGCGCTGAGCTAACCGTTTCCCCCTGACTTCCTGGAGTCTCCACTCGTTGCTTGGCAACCTCACGGTGACAAGAAGACTACTTCTGGCTGTAGCTTCATGTTTACTGTACAGACATGAGATTGGTATCGATTTTCTCATCTAACTCTTGGCAAAAAAGCCTAATGAGCACATTTCCCAAAGTGTCAAACTATTCCTTTAATCAGTTAATTATTTAGTTTAGAATATTTGGAAACATGCTGACCAAGGTGATGTCTCCAATTGCAATGGAGATTTTTTGTTCAACCAACAGTGCAAAACCCAGAAATATTCTATTTTCAGTGCTATAAAAAAAGAAAAAAGTTTGAGAAGCTGGAACCAGCAAATGTTTTTACATGATAACTGACTTAATCGATTATCATAATTGTTGGCAATTAATTTCCAGTAAATTGACTCAATCAATGAATTGACTAATCGATTTAGCACTAATTGAGGTGTTTTAAATATAGTTTGGCTTCTTTGCTAGTTTTGGTAAAGTGGATCAGTGATGTGTTCAGGAATTTTCTAATCTAGTCCACATGTGTTTTATGGATTTAGAGAGCACTTACAAAGCTGTTTTCCAAGACAGCTTGTGGGAGATACTGCAGAGTACTCAAGTCATTCCATATCTGTTCACACATAATGACAGCTATGTTTGCTTTCTTAACATGAAGTCAAACACATCCAAGATAGGCAGGGGAGTCTTGACAAGGGGGCTCAATTGACGTCTGGAGATAAGTGACATTATGGTGGCATCTGTACTATTTGTGGATGATGATGTTTGGGTTTTACAGAGCTGGCTTTACTTTAATCTTCAGTATGTTGTGGGGTTGTTTGCAGCTGAGTGTGATGCTGTCAGGATGAGAAATGAGGCCATGGTCCAAGAAAGGTGACCAGTCTTATCCAGCAGCTACCCTGAGAAGAGACTTCCAGGTATCTAAGGAGCTTACACATGAGTGAGAGAAAGAGTAGTGACAGCCCGTTAGTGTTGTCTGGTCCTGTGTGCTGAGGTTGTCAGGAAGTCCCATCAGTGAGATGGCTGACACCTGTGCTGGCAGACCTCTCAGTTATACACTGTATAAGCTGGTGGTGTCGGTCACTGTCTCTCCTTCCTCCTCCACTGATATGCTGTAGTTTTCTTTTGCTGTATTCACGTCATATCAGAGTTAGCGTAATTACCAGTTTCCAACTTGTAAATAGTGTTCACACCAACATCCAAGTCGTAATTACAACTAGGACGCACTTAGTGCTTAATAACACGAACGTGCCTGAAAACCAAACAAACATTGGTTGCCTCATGTCAAAGTCTGTTCAAGATAAATGTGTTCTAATTTTAATGGATGTACAGTAGTGTTATATTGGACATTATTTTAACCCTCACACAACCAACTCCGTAATCATACAACTGTCTTTGAGTTGAGATGATGTGAACACTCGTAAGTCTTAACATGGGAATCCCTACCATCTCAACCATCCGTCCTATGTGATGTGAATGTGGCGTTAGACTTTTATTTATTTCGTACATTGCACTATATTTGCCACTCATCTGTGTACTCCACTTATTATTGATGTTGCTTGCACATTTGACATTGTCTCTCATGTATTTGACATTGTTAAATTTTATTTTATTTTGAAAAGTTTTAGTTAAAAGTCATGTGTGGTCTTCTCCTCTTGATGATATGTGTATCACCCGATGCTCCTCAGCGGGATGGCTGGTTTCACTGGGTCTGTTAGAGTTGGGGTTCTGTGATTTAGTGCATCCCCCACATTGAGAGGAAAACGGTGATGTGGTTTGGTTATCTGAGAGCAAATCCTTGGTTGAGGTGATTACAGCCTCCAGCTTTTCTGGGAGCACATAAGATCCCCCAGAAGGAGCTGGAAGAAGCTTTGGGGATAAAATACATCTGGGCTGAACCTGACCTGGGTATGTAGCTACAAAATATACAGAAATATGGATAGAGAGATGGATGTAAGGATGAACAGATAGTGAGGTTAAATGTGGAAATAGAAATACGGACAGAACAGTTTGACTTTACTTACTGCTGTTCTTTGTTATAATTCTTGAGCTTTATTACAATTTAAGGTCTAAATCTGAGTTCTGTTTCACTATCAAACTTTGATGCATTCTGGTGCCTCACTAGCCTTTGGCAAACTGCAGCATGCTGGGTTTAAATCCTGGGAAGCTTGTTGAATAAATGACTCTCTAAAATACATTCAGCAGCCAGCTCATCATATCAAGAAAGCATGGAGCAAGCATGATTACTGAAATCCAAATCCGCCTTGCTCCCTTCTGTTACCTCATTGGGTCATTTTGCTCCACCAACATGGTTATTAGAACCAGTCTATCAAAGTAAACTGTTTATGCCCTCTCCCAGGGTTTTACCTTATAGATTAAAGCACATGAAGGAACTATTTAGTAGCGGCTTTGCATGTAGAGTACATGAATATTTTACTGTGTATGATGCATCACTCTCAGGGGTGTTGCTACTTTGCACGCAGACTACGAACATACTCCGTGCGGGCTGAATTGAAAAGGGTGATATATATATATATATATACATGAGGTAGCTGACATATTGATTAATTATGATTTAACAACTACTGGTAACAACATCGCTATGTGGAAAGATTAAATGTGCAGGAGGACAGCCATCTCAAACTGGAAAAAAAGAAAAGCATCACCCTGCTGTACCTACAATAATATCCAATCTGTGGACAGTTTGAAGACAACATAAAATGTCTTTTGTGTGCATGAAACCTGCATATGTTTTCACAGATCGCCATTCACACCAGCACAAGGGCAAGCGTTTTTTTTGTTTTTTTTCACACCCAGGCTGGTGATTGTGAGGGCTCCCTTGTGTTGCAGTTGTTGGTTCAGGTTACCTCTGCCTCTGGCGGGAAGTAAGCCTGCTGTGACCTTGACCTTGGCCCTGCAAATCTGCTCAGTGCAGCAGAATCTCCCTCTCTCGCTCCCTCTCTCTCTCTTACACACATATGAACTCCACCCACTCACCCACCCCTATATACACTTTGTCATATTGTTTTCAATATTTTAGCATATTATAGCACTTTATTTTTAGCATCCTAATGCAGATAAACTGGATGGGGTTTTAACCTGCATGTATTTGATGTACACTACTGTTAATGTAAGAACAGACCCTAAAGTGGTGCATAGCTGTTTGACAGTCCAACAGAAAAGTAGGAAAATGAAAAATGTCTTTATGCATGTATCAAAGATGCAATAGTAAATAGTTTGGAGAAATTATAACAAATTGATTTATATAGCTAAATATTGACCCTTTATGAAGCCTCAATTCTAATGTACGACTTTTTGCAGACCTTAATATACAGAGATTGGTCTAATGAGGGTGCTACACTGTTATTAAACATCAAAATGTTAGACTTTGAACAGTATGATCTCAAAAGTCCAGTTGCACACTAAATTTAGCTCCACACATCCGCCCATCCTTATTGATTACACTGACTGGCCAAATGAGAGTGCTGTGATTAATCAAAATGTTGAAACTTGTATACAGTATTTTGGACACCACTTGTGTGACTTTGACAAAACTAGCATTTGAGATAAATCTGGCCGTGGTAGACTGTCTCCAATGTAGGTGCGAGGTGGGCGTGGCTTGATGTGTCTTCAGGCCACAGCAAAATGTATTTAATGCATTTTGGCGTCATGTTCTCACAATATAAATCAAATAAAAGACAAATTAACTTGGGGTTCTGTATAGATAAAAAGGTCATAATTTGAAATTGTGAAAGGCCAGAAATGTACATGTTGATGCATCTTGTTACTAACTTGACCAAGGGAGGAACCCATGTGTCACTTTCACTATCCACCTTCAGGCTTACCTTACAGGCCAGGCTGCCGATGTAACAGGCTTGTTAGTGTATGTTGTTATGTGTGTTGCCTTGTTGCATGTCATGGCCCAAGAAGACTGCTGCTCCTGGAGGAGTGTGTTGCTCTCTAAAGCACATCAGCTGTGTGTATTGAGGAGTGGGTTTCAAAGTTTATGTGTTGTTATGTAAGAAGTGCATCACACAGTTCAGCCATAGCAATAAAAGGCAAAAGGCTCTGTGATGCACGCACGTACAGTAGAGACACACAGGCACTAAGGCACACTCCTGTCCAGTGGACTCTCACAAAGCTGTCTGATCTCTCCCTTCTCGCGTTTCGTTTTTGACATGCAAGCTGAGCGGCCTCGCTGTGGTTTGGTTCGCCTGTTCACTGAGTTAATTGGCTGCCGAACCGCAGACCATCATTACTTGCGAATATCAAGCACAACTTGGGTTTTTGCACTCCAAAGAGAAAAATAAATAACGTATTCAGCAGTGTTTTTATCTGTTTGCCCAGTTATTTTGCTTTACACATCAGTTTTATATGGGGAACTGTTACAGCAAAGGTTGATACAAGAGGGTACAGAGTATACGCAGAAAAAAATAACCCTTATATACCCTTATTTTGTAGATGATAACAGCTAATCATTGACCAGAAGAGACAAACATTATGAACAGAGGCCTACATTGATCAAAATGTCACATCATTATTTATGCCTTAAACTCCATTTCAAAGCCAATATTTATTTTGCTACAGTAAAGCTGTATCTAAAGCCTCCAGTTAAAAGTTTGTGGTATGAATAATACAGTTGGTTGTGACTCAGACCCAGCACTCTTTAAGAGACAGTAGTCAGATTGTGCATAAATGGACGACTCAGACTTTAATGTTTTCACAGTAGAAAGCTTCCTTTAGCACAGGTGCACAGTGATATAATTATGATTTTTTTTTTTAGCTTACAGTAAATACCCATAACATCAGTGTTGTAATAACTATTTATACAATATTTACTTTTAAATACTACTTTATGACTAATCTTTGTCTGTAGAACATCATTGTATTTGTACTTTTACTCATAGGAATACACTTTCTTTGACCAGCAACCTAAAAGTACTGTGATGTAATCTTTTATCCTCTTTTTTCCCCATGTTAATTTTGTTTATTTCACATCCACATAAGGTGAGCTTTCGTCAGAGATCTCCTTCAAGCATATAAAGTCTCTGGTTTCTGACCGAAAGCTCGCCTCAATAAATGATTACTGTGCAAATCGGAGCATTCGGATGTTTTTCCAATATTTTTTTTACATTTAATCTCCAACAAAAGTTTATTTGGTGAGCAGTTATCTTTATAAATCAGACTTCATCTCAAATCCACACAATAAGATGCTAATAAGTACAACAAGGATAGGATATCTGTTTATTTACAGTTGAAACCGTACAGCACATTTACAACAGCAGATTGCCACTCTATATGCGTTGCTTACATGAATGTATGCATACACAGATGGTGTAATAGTCTATTTTCACTCTTCGCTGAGATTGCTGTGATAAGATGCACAGCGACAGCCTACACAGCACACACATGTGAGGCCGCATGGCAGCACCTACAGTGCTGTGCTGTATACAAACACACAGCCGACGACATGCATGATTAGTAGAGAAAAAATCAAATTCGCCCATGTTGATGATATAAATTAATTCATTTATAACTGTTCCCTAAAGAAAAGACCAAGATAATAACAAAAACAATGATAATGGACTGCAAGTCAAACTGTAACTCTGATATATCCCTGTCACCATTTAAAAATAAAAAATGTATCTAACTTTACTGTCTGAGGACTGTGGTTGTACTGAGCAGCTCCCAGGTGTGTATGTGTGCAACTGTGGGAATGTCAAGCAGGGCATAACTTTAAAAAAAAGCAAGTATGCTCTGTCAACCTTCACTAAGTAACATAAATCCATGGATTGTAACATCTCTTTTGCCAAGTCATTCAGCAGATGTTTAATATCTCAGGAGTGTTATTCAAAGGTTGAGCCGAGGGGGTTTTGACTAAAGACCGGGGAGCTTATCCCATAACTCGTCAATTACTTATTCTATATTCCTCGTCTTTTTTCTCATGCTGTGTAGACCATCTGTACTTCCCAAGAGTGGCACATTGATTTTGAAATAAGGAGCTCTCATTACTTTACATTGTGCCTTTTAATGTACTTGAAAAGCCAAACAGAAGTTGGTAAATGGAAGTAGTTGAACTCAATGTGCAGTAAGTTCCCTGTCTGACAATAGAATAGTGTCTGTCAAGGAAACAAACAAATACACCCGCTCACGAACCTTTTTAACCTTTTACCACTCGCTGTTTCTTCTGCGGGACACTAGCACTTTGTAGGATCCAAGTCCGATCCAAGTCATAGCTCATAGCTCAATATAGCCGATACCAATCAGTTAAAAAATGCCTTGATCGGCCCTGATACCGATCTTTGAGATCAGATCGGGACATCCCTAGTAATAAACCTTTGAAAACTTTATGTTCAAATCCATCGCAAGGGGCTACTGATCAAAACAAGTCAATTTGTCTTCATTTAGCTGGACAACCTCCGAAAGNACCTTTCATTGTGTCCTCACGTTTTTTGAAACCTTTACTTTTAAATATGCAAGATGTAATAGGAAATTAAGACGTTTAAAGCGTTAACTGAAGATTTCTGTTTTGGTGGATTGGGTGACACCATGTTGCTCACATCAAGTGTGTTTACATAATGCGGCGTATGGTATTTATTTATACAAAAGTCTGAAGCATTAAGCTTATACCCAGCAAATTTTGTTACCATGTGATCATGCAGCTCTGCTTTCATTTCCTGTGTAACATTTGAAAAAAAGATGCCCGACCTTTGGATGGTAGACTAAAAGGCAGCCATGTTGTATCATCACAGTTACAGATGTCAGCAACAGAGCAGACCACCAGACACTTTAAGTGCTTTGTGGTGTAGTATGGTAAACAGCATATATTGCTGCTGTGCATTACCTGTAAACTGTGCTTTTTAACAGGAGGGAGAGCGGTTCCCTCCCACAGGCTCTTTGTGCCTCTGTTCATCACTTACCTCAGCAAATCTGAGGCTACAGTGGGACACTTAGGAGAGAAAGTCTCCACCTGGCAGACTGTTAATAAAGGTGACAGTGGGAGGGCAGGAGGGGAGGAAGCTGCTGGTGTCAAACCCTGCTGACTGGAGGCACAGGAGCACAAAGCTCCACTTTAATGTCAAGTAATACTGTCTACCGCGTATAAACACATACTGGTGTATAGACTCGCGCACAAAGTTAGCATGAAAATTCTGTTTATCCCTGCAACTGTCAGGTAGAATATCTGTTTACATGTATATCCGTCTTCATGTGGAACCGTCCTTGTTTTCCTTCCCTGCACCCCTGAAGCTGAACCATAAATCACTGTCCGAGCAGCAACAGCAGTCATTTAGTATCCAGGGCTCCTGGCATTCATCCCCAGTCTCTCCCTCTGTTTGTCTTCCGCTCAACCTCCAACACCCCCATGCTCTACCCTAAAACTGTGTGATGCTGAGTATTTAAAAACAAAGTCTATGTCCACCTGTTACTTAGCAACAGATGGATGGACTTTGAGGCTAACATGGCTGCTACTGAAAACCCTGTTTTTACCCTCCTCTCTGTATCTTTGACCTGGGATGGAGCCCAGGCAGGCGCTCAGAAGTGGACTGACAGAAAAACAGTATAGCGTGCGCATGTGTTTTCACTGTGTCCTGCATGTTTCACATGCAATTCTGAAGCAACAGCAGGCACATTCACTTCAACAACTGTTTCATTTACATATTGCATTACCCTTGGTTGGATTCATATGCTTTATGCATCCTCTGCAGCTTCCATGTCTGGCAGTCCATGTGTGCCTTCTTATCACATCACTGCTCTCTGGCAAGTCTCACACACGTCACAGGCGGGTTTTTATCATGCAGTTAGTTATTGCTCTTCTCCACTGTGCATTACAGTGCAGACCTGTACTTCATTTTTGCCATTCTAGCCTCAACAATTTGTCTTTACATTTTCCCTTATCCTACATATAAACCAGGGACACTCGCTACAAATTAGCTTTAGCAAGACCCTCTACAAACATTACATCTGTTGCTTTTCTTCATGTAACTGTTTATCTGTATTGTCTCTGTTAATAAACACATACAATTAATACAAATAATCACAACTTCCTGCAATAACCTCTGTATTACAGTACAGAATTATACCACTACAGCATTATACCATTATTAGATGGTCTTGTATCTCAAATCAGTTCAGAAATGGACCCAGTGCCATCTTAGATCTAATTTTAGCTCACCATTTACAACCCAAATTAAAAAAGGATGTTCTCCATAGTGACATTCTGCCACTGCTTATATTATTTAATTCAGTGTCCCATTTTTAGCAACACTTTCCATGTACATGTAATAATTCTGCACCTTCCAAGTCAGTCTAAATTAAAGGCAAGCTTGATGAAGAAGCACATTTAATCTAATAGGCATGTTATAAACACCACCATGTATTTCATTTACATTATGATGTTTAAAGTTTTGCTTTCATTGGGATGTGCAGCTATTTTAGTAGTAAGGGACAAATCATACCAAGTGATTTTAGTTTAATTGAGAGTCTTACATTCAAATTAATAATCATATTTGTTTTTCCAGATTATTCATATCAAAGAACATAATATGAAAGTAGGGCTGCAACTAACAATTATTTTCATAATCAATGAATTGTATGTTCTATAAAATATCATAAAATGAGAAATGTCCATCATAATTTCCTAAGGTGAAATATATATATAATGTATATATATGAAAGCATATCATGTGTCAGGGGCCACCTTAGCCAAGCCCAGAGCCAGTGTTGCCGTGGTGATGCAGGTCTGGCAGTGAGAAATTAAAGCTCTGCAGTGAAGTGTTGAGTTACAGGATGCAAACAGCGTCCACGTTGCACTGAGATGGAGAGCTGTAGCCTGCAGACAGTGTTCAGGGGTGGGTATGATAACTGTACAAGTAGTAACAGATTAACAGGTGGACGGTGACACACACACAATGACTAATTTCTACAATGACACACTCATAGTTGTAATGTGTGCGGCGGTATGTGTGTTGCTATATGCTCAGCTGATGTTGTGTCTACTCATGCTGTGTGCTTGTTGATTATTTGTATGCTTCGTGCATGAAAGAGGCGGAGAGAGAGAGTGAGACAGGAGAACAGTCCAAGGCTACAGATTTAATCTGGCTGCTGTGGTCACGTGATTAATCGTGGCCGGGGGCCAGGGGATAGTGTAATTTATGGTGAGGGGGGATCAACACATTTGGATGGTTGCTGCTCCTGAGGGAAATCTCACTCTTAAACCAATCCAGTATTCTTCTCCATCTCTCCCTAACCCGCTGTAATATCACAACTGTGACAGCTGGGTTTTGGGCAAGTTAGCCGTTTATATCTGCAACTATAAAGATGATGAAATAGACTCCTGGTGTGGCAGATGTGCGAAGCTTAAAGATATAAAGGTAAAATAACTGAACCGCTCTGCAATTCTTATGTTTGAGACCAGCATAATTAGCACATGCTACATACTGAGCACTTTAACAGTCATAGCATGTTATTTTAGAGACAGAGAGAATCTATTTGGGCTGATGGAGTCCATTTGCAAGTCAGTGTCACCAAGTAGCAGTAATTTTTATTTATTACCAGAGATTAAAGAGAATATTGACAGTCTGCTGAGGGCTGTGCGTCATTCACAGTCTCCGCTGTCCTTCTGGCTAAAGACCATATCACTGCTGTGGTGACCTCGCCATCCTCGCTCTCCTTCAGGCCACTGGTGTGCCTCTGTGTGTGTGTGTGTGTTTACTTAATCCTCTTTCCAACTCCAAGAACTGTAAACAAACATCAGAGGAGTCGGAGGAAAGGCGAGGTGGGCTGTGCTGAGATTGTTTTTGGGTGAATTTTCCGTTGTTTTCATAGCTGCCAATATCAAGCAGTGCTGATAACGGCACTTTCCCACTGACCTTCCCCACCAGCTGCTCACCAGCTTGCCCCATCCAACAGGAGTTACCTGCCTTTGCACTGGCTGCCTGACTTCTCCTTGGCAATTTTATTGTGGTGTTCATTCATTCCTGATAGAGTTTATATCTAGATTTACTTTTTCCGGTGCATGGGCCATCTCAAGAGGACTATGGTTTATACACTGTGGTTCTCCCTTCCTTCATTCTGTTTATTAGTCTGAACAAATATGTAAATACATTGACAGTGATGTGCTTCACTGCCAACGTGTTTAAAGGTTAATGGTCCTGCCCAAAGGGGTTGACATAGCAGGAGTCTGTGAACAGTCTTCATGGTTACATCATACTCCTCCTAATCACTCCACTGTCCTAAAGGAAACACTATTTTCCCTTTTTGACAGACGCCATGCAGACATAAACATACCAGCACACGGGGAGTCACTTTGACGTAGATCTCGTGCACACGGACTCCTCTGATGTCCCCCACGTCCTTGAGGACTCACTAAAGACTCATGTTTACTGGGCATTTAAATTCGACACCGAATCAATCACTGAATTGATTAGCATCTTCAGAGACTCTGTGAACCATAAGCCGATAAAAGATGAGTAAAAGTAACCTGAACCTGGCATTACTCTGTGGGTTTAATGTATATAGCATACATGAAAAAGAGTAAAACACCAGAAAACAATAGAATAACAATAGAGAGGTGTAGCACATTTACTAATCTCTTAATCAACTTAAAGAACCCAAAGTATACATAATATTGTTTAA
This sequence comes from Oplegnathus fasciatus, assembly GCA_003416845.1. Lineage (NCBI taxonomy): Eukaryota > Metazoa > Chordata > Actinopteri > Centrarchiformes > Oplegnathidae > Oplegnathus > Oplegnathus fasciatus. The sequence continues at coordinate 1,296,726 of NTHP01000029.1, forward strand.
TCTCATTATTAAAAGCTACTTTGGCTTATGTATTTATACTGTGCATTTATTATTAAGCATAATGAAAAAAATAACCATATAAAATAAACACAATAAATGAGTTGGATTGTTTTTACTTCTGTCCTTTCTGAGTGGTTTCTTAATTAGCTTTGCTTGGCTCAGTTTCACTGAGCCGCCAATAAGATCATGTTGACTCGCCTCCTCGTTCAGTCAAAACCTGCAGAGCAGGACTGTGCTGCTACTTAAGGAGATTGAGATTTAAGCTACAAGGTCAGTAGTTATGTGAGATGAAAACAACTCTGTTGTTCTTACATAAGATAAGATAAAACTTTATTGGTCCCAAAGGAAATTTTTGTGCCAGGATGCTTGGTACACATAGTGTAATAAATATTACAACGGCCTGACGAATACTCATTTTTGAGACCGATATTGACAGATATAGAGGTCATGCATTGGAAGATAGAGTAATAAACATATTACATAAACAAACATTTTTTAGGGTCCGTTAAATTTTATTTCTAAATTTTGTGACCAAGATACGTACAGAGCGAGACATTTATCAGTTGTAAAATAAACTTGTCAGCGCTCTCTGGTGGACAAACTGTGTAATGGAGACACTGTTACTAAGCGGCCTCAAACATACCTACCAGGCCAATTTATCAATCACTCATAGATAATACATATTACAAATGTATATACATACTAGTTACAATGCTCCAAACCACAAGCAGTGAATGAACTGTACAGAAAGGTTACTAACATTCAGTATAAATGGAAAATAAAAAAGGAAAACACAGTGTAAAGAGGTGAATACACAAGTAAAGTAAGTGCGAATAGGATCAGGTGTCCTGTGTAGTTTGTTTTGTTGTTCTTCAGGGTTTCCTTTCCTCCTTCAATGGGCTGACATCTTTAAGTGTGTCTAGACCTCAGAATTGAGATTGAATTGTTGTTGTTAAAGACTGCTGTGGTTTCACTGCTGCTTTGCTCCTCTCCATCCTCTCTGAGCTCCAGTTTTTATCACGTAAGTGTTTTCTAATAACCCCAAATTCATGTTTTTAATTGTGCCTCGTGGACAAATCCTGAGAAAATATCCCCAAAAACATCCAAAACGATGCTTTTGCCTCCAAATTTACAACACTGAGATATTACTCAGCAGTAGTAGGTTCCCCCCTCTTAAGCCATTACATCGCTGCCTCTCTCTTCCTCCTCCTCTCCTCTTCCTCCTCCTCCTCCTCCCCTCTCCTCTCCTCTGTCACTCCCCTCCTCTCTCTCCCTCTCTCTCGTTGGACACACGCGCACTCCCTTTCCTACCTCGCAGACGCTCGGGTGCCACCGCCGCTGCATCCTGTCTCTGACTCTGTTTTGTCTCTGTCTCTCGACTCTTTTACTCCACAGAGTAAGACCAAAAAAAANAAAAAAAAACCAACAGAGAGAGAAAAGTGGCCGCTGCCGGGCGAACCACAACAATGACCCGGTCCTGACTAAAATTGAATGGATTAGCCAATCTATTCTGAGCTCTAATGAGATTAGAGACATGGGTCGCGGCGGCGTGGTACCTTTCGTTGAGCTCCTCGGGGAACATTTTCCCTGTCAGCAGTCCTCCAGACGTGGAAATGGCGTTTTTGATACTGAAGATGCCGCGGGTGCCAGGGGACAATAACAGACACTTGAATGCACGCTCACCTGTGCCGCTTTTGTGGCGCGCGGATTCCTAGAAGTAGAAGTAGTAGTGGAAGTAGTAGTAGCAGTAGCAGCAGTAGTAGTAAAGGAGGACAAAATGAAGTACCAGAAATATATCACGGTGATGCAGATGGCCATGGGAGTGACAGCCTCCAACAAAGACTGCCTCCCCACTAAGAGACAGCTGTGGTGAGTAGCGAGGAGGAGGAGGAGGAGGAGGTGCGCGTGAGGATGGGAGCGTGTGTTGGTGCGTGCGTGAAAAGAGTGGCAAAGGTATAATAGTGTGTCTTTTCATGTGGAGAAAATAGCTTTAAAATGAGCCTCTTAGCTTTGTTGTCATTAAAAAAAAAGCCCCCCCCAACCTCTTCCCCTTCGCTCGGGTCTCGTGTCAAGTTGAAGCCGAGCAGCTGTTGGCGGAAGTCGGCTGCCTCCATCCCTCTTCGCCCTCAACAACTGTTTTCATATTCACGCTGGTGACATCCACACACACAGCAGGCGTTTAAGCCGGGGAGGAGAGGCTCGTACGGCGGCTTTCTGTGTAGCCTCTCTGTGCGTGGCGCTCTGTGCGTGCGTGCGTGCGTGTGCGTGCCGTGCTGCCCCTCTGTGTTTATCTGCGTTTGGCTTGGTGGACTCTGTTTGTTGTGATCCGCTGGCGAGGGTGAGTTTCACATGCAGCGGTACAATACAGAGCAGGTGTATGCACAACAACAGTATAAAACAATGCTGCGCGCCGTCCGATGCAGTCCGCTTTGAAATGATTTCAGTTTTTTTCAGCGCGCGCTCATTTGAGTCTCGTTCTGGTGATTTGTATTTCCCCAGCAGGTCTCTGTTCTCAGGTCTATTTCTGTGATCTGATGTAGTAAAAAAAAAAAATGTCGGCTGATTTCTTCCACTCTCATCACTTATTCAGCAGCTTCATGCTGCCTGCATTTAGCTCACAATGTGTAGGAGTGATGCTAAGTGGTTGACTGTCATTGGCTGTTTATGTGTCTGTGTGTTTTCCACCTGGTTTAATTCATACAGGGTCTATTATTATTATTACATTTTTCACCATGCACACACCGAACCTGCTCTCTACTTTATATGCTGCCAGCCTTATTTCACTTTTTAGCTTTTGGAAACATCTGTTACCATCAGTTTCTCTTTTTCATTGGTTGCACTGTTGTGGGGCTGCAACCACTATCAGTGATTATTTTTAAGCTAATCGATAAATCATTTTGTGTATAAAATTTTAGAAAATAATGAAAAATAGCCATCACCAGGCAGGCTGGTGGGGTTTAATGTGCTGATCATGAACCGCAATGTCCCCAGTTCGAGTCCAGGCGAGGACCTTTGTTGTCATTCCTCATGTCTCTCTCTCTCTCTGTCCTCATTTCCTGTCATCTCTCTGTTGTTTACTGTCTAATAAAGCATAAAACGCCCCAAAATAGTTTAAAAATAGCCCTCACAAGGTCCCAGAATCCAAGGTGACATCTTCCAAATGTTTGCTTTGTCCAGCCAACAGACTAAAATCCAAAGATACTCACTTCACAACAATATAGATCTGAATAATCGATTCGTTGCTAGAAAATTAATGGGCAACTATTTTGATTGTCGATTAATCGTTTGAGTCACTTTTTAAGCAAAAATGCCAAAAATTCTCTGGTTTTTGGTTTTATTTGCTGCTTGTTTTTGTCTTATGTGATCATAAACTGAATATTTTGGGGGGGTTTGGATGGTTGGTCAGCAAAAAACGACGTTTCAAGATGTCACCATGGGCTTTAGAAGCTTGTGATGGACATTTTCCACTATTATCTGACATTTCATAGGCCAAACAACTGGTCAATTTATTGAGATTAATCGCCAGATTAATCAATAATGAAAAGAGTTGTTAGTTGCAGCGCTTACAATGATATAAAAAAGACAAAAGCAGAAAATCCTTACGTTTGAGAGGCTAGAAAACAGAAATGTTTGGCATTGTTGTATTGGAAATCTCTTAAAAGATTAATCATATCTCTAAATTTGATTATTTTGATTAATTCATTTCATGTCAGTCGACTTACCCATTAATTGACCAATCGTTTTGTACATTTTGTAAATTAGTTGGTTGATATCAGGGAACAAGAGGATGATGTTAATGTCTGAAACCTTATTTGGCTTTTGACAACACGACAGATGTCCTGCATTATAGTTACACTATAGGTCATATTAAGGTAAACTGTAAGTCTGCTCCTTTTGCTCATTGATATTAGGAGCCTCATTAATTAAAAAAAGGAAAACCAAAATACAATACACAGCAGAGTAGTGTTCAGTCTAATTATAGGCCCTCATTATTCGTTCAATGGGCACATTCAGTTCTTCTTCTTCTGTAATCCACATAGATAACATTAAGCACGCGGTATAATCCTTCCAGATTGGCATTACTTTACAGTGAGAAGACAAACACTGGTTTATTGTCATGAATGTCCAAGCTGGTTCATCCTATAGATAGGAACCAATGGCTTTATAACTCTACATGCACAGCTGCCTGTAGGAACACCTGACTGAATCAGAAGTCATCACACGGGGGGAATGGGATTGGTTTTCTCCTCATAGCTCGTGACTGCTGTTGCAAAGGACACAGTGGTGATTTGGTTTTTACACTTCTCCCTTAAGAGAGGCGCGGCGGTATGTCTGGGGCCATCACTTCATGGTGGGGGAAGGGGCACGGCCATTAAAACAGGATTACTGTATCGCCTCCGACAGCCACTTTAACGAAGGGAAGCTGAGCCAGCGTGTGCCTGCAGTGTGTGTTTCATGGAGTCACCCCATGCATTCACTCGCATGCCATGTCTGTCTATATTCAGTGTGGAGTCAGAGCCTAGAATCAGTAGGCTTGCATGCACACAAGTAACTTAATTACGGTGAATACCCAGATTGGGGTAATACTCAATAATGTAAGGCATTTATAAGATTTAAACTGATAATCCAAGTTTACATGGGTTGTTTGATAGTGAAGTTTATATCCAGATGTGTGGTAACCTTTGAGCTTGTGAGTAGGAATATAGTAGATAAATGCTGGAAGGACTTTGTTGATTTTAGCTCCATCCATTCATTTTTATAACCACCTATGGTTTGGTTTATTGGTTGGTTTAGTTTCTTACTTGTACCATAAAAACATTTCACTGTCAGCCCAGGAAAACTGTTTTTTTCCACCATTGCTAAACATGCCTGTTTTTTTCAACTGCGCTGCTTTGCATCTGGTTTCCTGTTTGACCTTTGTGGCACATGCACAGAATCAAAACGTCAGAAGAAACCAGAGTGAGTGGTGGTTTATACTTTTATACATGATAAGATAACAATGCTATTTGAGAGCTAAATAAGTGCTCCAGTATACTGCTCAAAAGCTGTTGAATTGATGCCGAAATAAATGCTGATGGTGAAATCCAAGACACGGCACGAGCTTTGGCCATGAGAAGAGTTACAGCAAAAAAGGCAGGAGCAAGATGATTTAAGTAATGTTTTTATAGCAACAAAAACACAAAGGGAGATTGTGTAGTTGTTCCTCAAACCAAACAAGGAGACGGAAAGGAGACATTACTTTTTTCCAGCAGCAGATGAGGAGGATAGATGAGGAGGTTGTTGTGCGCCAGATGGTTTTATGATCTTCCAAAACGCTCGAGCCCCGTGATTAAAAATCTGCTCCCATCCATCCATCATGTTTGAAGAGCAGTTAATTGCATCAACAATGCAATAAACTGCCATAAAATCACACAGTTCTTAACTTGGTGTCATGAGATATGCTAGACGTTTATGTATTTTGCGTTTTATATATGGGTGATGATGAGGCCCAGTGATAATTAGTTGTGTCTGTACATAAACATGATTTCCACCTCTTCCATAATCTAAAGTCAATAAAACTAAATGGCGTCAAGTGTATATCCTGATGAGGTGCTCTCAAGATGTCATTAAATACAGGTACTTCTGCAGTAACTTTAGCATTTACAGAAAACTGCATTTACCATATTAATTGGCATGATGTTCCCGAGGTAATAAGAATGAAACGTATATAATGTGAAAAACAACAACAACAATCTTGGTAGAGCCTTGTGTATTTAGAGAGCTCATTCAAAGGGCGGCTTTCTTTCTAAGGGTCTAACCGGATCAACTTCGGTTCGGGCCTTGGTTCGGACTTTCAGGTGTGAAAAGGCCGTAAGTCACCTGGAATTTATCCATCTGTTTGTCATAAGTGCTTCATCTGGCCAAGGTGGAAATAATCTAAAAAATGAACTGAAAACATGCATCCTAAGACCACATGTAAAAAGCATTTCAAAGATTTTGTTTGCCAGTTGTAGGTGATGGTGTAAAAATTACAATAAGTTCTGACTGGCCGTGCAGACTGTGGCGATCAGTGGCAAGTGTGGGGTTTTTGTTTATCGTAAATCTGCCATATTCGTCAGTGAGAGTTAACCCAACATTGTTAATCAATTTATGCTTGATCCAGTGACAACCTTAATGTCAGATTACTTTAACTGTAATAATCTGAGTATTGTCTTATTCTGGTTATGTCAAATTAATAGTTCAGACGAAGGCACTGAATAAAAATCATCACATAGGAAAATGAAAACATCATTAGGTGGGTTTCCATCCACCCATCATTTTTATGTGCATTTTCAATTTGCGCATAAAAAAAACCTGAGAGGAAAAGCAGAAAACTGGAAAAAATGTCGAAATATCGCAAAAAAAAGTTTTTACGCTTGGCCAAGGTGGAAAAAATTGTGTATCGATTAAAAGCAAAATGGGACAAAGTGCCATGGAAACAGACTTAGCGAATAAATCATGATGTACATGAAGCATGTGACTTAAACGTCCGCTGAGACGAAAAATAGCGGCAGATGAGAACATTAGATCTGTGTGGAGCGATGAGACTGTAATGTTCCTCAAAATAACACATGAAACCAACATAAATGGCATATTTCCATCGCGCTCTACATTTTCTTTCACCGTTTGAGGTTTCGCAGACTCATTTAATTACGTCATCTTGTTGCGACCTCTTCTTCTGCGATGGTATAATGGCACCCGACCGGAGAAATAACACCACCTACTGTTTATCTTGATGAACCAACTCCTAATTATTGCATAATGGTAGTGGATGGAAACAAGCATTTATTCACATTTTCTTTTGCCAATTTTCTCAAAATTCGGTTAAAATTTGTTATTGAGGAACAAACAGAAGGCTCTACAGTATAGGGCTCCATTCACTGCATAAAACAAGAAAAACACAAAACACACAGTGGTCTGTAATAACCACTGCTCTATAATTAGTCTGAGATGATCCATAAATAATAATTAGCCCGATGACGTGTGCTTAAACTGGTCCTAACGTGGGTGTATCGTCCTGTATTGTGTGCCAGATGTCTACTCTGCTCCCCTCCACAGTGACAGCTCTGCCTGGTGTTCTCAGTCCACCTGCTTAATGATGCATAAAGTCAGCGTCCCTTCTTCCCCCCCAACACACACACACACACACACATGCAGCAGCCCCTCTGCCCTCTGATTTGCCTGTCCACACGTCCTCCCTCCCAGCTCTTCAGAGGAACACACACATTCAACAACTCCTGTCCTACCCCCTCCGCTCTTCCAGTTCCACTCATGGAGGCCTTGATGCGTAATCTCACACAAACTGACAATGCCGCGCATTAGTTACCTCAGCAGGAGCCCAAGTCCAGGGTGGGCCTGTCATGATAATCAGTAGTTTTCTGAAAAACATGCAGAAATACTCTCTTTTTTCCTCCTTTACTCTCAGTATCTCTCTGTCTCGCTCTCCCTAAAGTCAAAAAAAGCCCTTTTGTGTTAAAGTCATGAAGTCTGATCTTAAAAACACGAGTCATGACTTCATGGCGGTCTTTGAGCACACGACTCTTACTCTCCACAGTTCTTTATAGAGTATATGCGAAGGTGCACACACGTGTTTGTGTGTGTGTGTGTGTGTGTGTGTGTTTGTATTCAGTGTTTCTGTCCATTAGGAACTCGCATGTTCTTACTTTGGCAGAACGGTTGTAATCTCCTCTCAGATGGTTTATGCCACTAAAGGGAACAGATTACACAGGGTTTATTGACTCGTGGCTCACCCCCTTACCCCCACCCGCTCTCCGAGCATCCTGTGGGTGTGTGTTTATGTGTTTGTTGGTGTGGGTGTGTGTGTGTGTGTGAGTGTGAGTGTAGATCTGTGGGTGTCTGTGCCAGTTTGAGTGTGTCTGCATGTTTGTTTGGGTTAGGGCCTTTAGTGATAACTTTTTGGGTCCAATTTAAATGGTGATAAAAATGTACTTTTTCCATAATATTTGCCTTGTTGAATGCTAAAACAATTTTCAGTTTTAACAATTTTTATACTGCACAACTCTACCAGACTAAGAATACAGCATTTCACTCCAGTTTTGTAGTTTTTTCCCTTTTTACGCCTTCCGCCCCTGAAGACACCATACTTTTAAGGTCTGTCTTGCATTGCACCTGGATTATTTTTATGACTGGGCGTTTTTTTCCTTAGTAATAGCAAGTTCCACATTATGCTAGGTAGAATAGTGGGTGCTAAAATGTTGTACTAAGTACTTTTCGACTGCTGGTATTGTATATATATATTTTGTTGCTGTTTGTTACGTATTTTGTG
>NTHP01000029.1:1305038-1361560 GCA_003416845.1 Oplegnathus fasciatus
TAGAGGTCACTTTATCAAGTTTTCTTGCAAATTGGGCCACTGTAGAGGGCACTTTATCATGTTTTATCTACCATAGGGGCATCCAAGAGGGCACTTTTACTGCTTTTTTTTTCAAACATGGGTCCCTGATGCTTTCGTTCAGTTAGATGTATGTTTCTGTTGTCATATTTGCCGGGCCTGTGTGAGCTTTGTGTTTGACACTGCATGCTAAAGAGGCAGATGTATGGAGGACATTATATTGGTGAATTAAGTTGTCAAAAAGATGTACATCTCGCACATTCATCCCATCACCAGCAGCCCTACATTAAAGTAAATTATCTATGTCAAAATCTAGTTTAAAAATGTGTAATCAGTATAGTTTACTGAGAAACCTAAATGCTCCCAAACATGATATATTTTTCACCATACAGGGGCTAGGCTAGCATGGTTGGGCAGACAGAAAACACCAACAACAAGGAAGAGGTCGCCTAACACACACTGCCAATAACTACTGTAGAGCAGGGTATCGAACATTGTTGATTATTTACCAAACTGTGTCGTAGAATCAAGTATTGAAACCTGTCAAGTATCGGAAATTGGCGGCAAAAATGCTTGGTTAGATTCTTTGTCTTGTTTACTTATTCTTTGAGCAGATGTTTCATGATCAGAATGACAATTTTGCTTAAATTTAGATTGTATTTTTTTTTGTGTTTATCAGAATCAGAAACAGGTTTATTGCCAAGTAGGTTTTCATATACAAGGAATTTATACTCGTCAAAGTATGGTATGGGGGAAAAAATATAACTTTTGTCACCAAAACTCAGCCAAAACCAGTATTAAAACATTTGAATTGATATTGAGTCATATTTGGTTCATACCAAGCTGAACTATCTGCACTTTCCTGTTACAGCTCGGTGCACATGTACCGTTGCTCTACTCAAGATGTTTTGTAGTTTTTTGTTTTGTTTTCTTAGTACTGGAGTACTGTGATATAAAACTTAGACTTTCCAGCTGCATCCTCCTTGAGTCTGACTGCACTTCTTACACAGCGCAGGTCTGGATTCATGTAATGGCGAGCCTAACTAGGGGTTTGGTAATGGCTGCTTAAAGAGCCTGTTGGCGGCAGCGATGGTAACAGAGGCCTATCAGAGACTCATCGTCTCCAGTCAGACGCGGAGCAGCAATGACTTTTAGAATCTGTGAGTCACACGTTCTCGGCCTCTGGTGACTCCCGACTGTCACGATGGCTCACAGGGGGCTGACAAGATGGAATCCATCACTGCCGTCCCACAAATAGAGAAGGACACAGCAGAGGGGATCCACTTTTGTCTGACAGAGATCCCAATTTATTCTTTTCCTTTCCTTCCCTCTGCTTGGCAGTTTTATATCTGTCAGTCAACATTAATATTTTCTAATGTTACATAATTGAGGCATTTTATTTTTCATAATATGATGTAATAACATTATACTGTAGTGGAGTAGAAAAGATCTGGAAATTAAAAAGTGGCTGATATTTAAAGTGAAATAGGTTGATGTGAGAACCCTTAGTGATCAAACCCAAAAAACAACAATAAGCAAACATGGATGTTTTGAACCGGGTAAAATAAATTTGGTAGTTCCTCAAGAGGAAGCAGCAAGAAAAGAGACTTTTTTTCACGACCACGTTTTTAAAGGTCCATGCTTGCAGCTAGGGATGAATGATATGCAAAAAAATCATATTGCGATTATTTTGACAGATATTGCGATTGCGAAATGAGTCATAATTTTAGTGGGAATTTTTGAATTTCACTTTCACTAAAAAAAGCATGTTCCCTTACATCTGGAGAGTATGATTTGTAGGCTGGGCATCTCTGTAACACCACAATGCTTCATTTATAACGGTATGTTGTGACACATTTTAACTTTATCAAAAAATTGCAGCTCCTGCGATTTGGATATTGCACTTGGCCATATTGTGATTTCGATAATATTTCAATTAATTGTTCAGCCCTACTTGCAGCCACATTACCGGGCGGTAATAACGACATGTCAACACATTTAAGTGGACCACTGTTATGGATTACTTACACTATAGTAGCTCAGTGGTAGGAATTTGTAGTTACTGAGCTGAAATACTTTACAGTATGTTGCCTGAACATCCAAAAAATCATCAGTATTTGTCTTTTTAACATCCACTCTACTTTTCATCGAAATAGCTGCTGCTTCTAGTCACATATATGAACCTGTATATTCAAGTTATTTGGCATCATTTGAAAGAAGGACACAGATAACTTAAGTCTTGTTCTATTCAAAGACATTGCGTGACAGGAATTTTCTACATTAAGGTTTAACCGAAGAAGCCAATCAGATGTTGTTGTAGCTTTCGCCAACCAACTAAACTTAACCACCGCAGATACTGTTGTAAACTTTAGCTAATGTTAGAACTATTCATACAAAGGATAAATATAGAATACAGTATCTTTCAAGGACCATAGTGACCTCAGACAACTTCCACTTCTGATCGGTGATTATTTAGAACAAGCTACATCTTTGCTTGTTAGCCAGTTTAGTTGAAGCTACGAAGCCGAGAGAGTACACTAGATTCATTTGCATTGAAGCACACGTCAGCTATATGCTTGGTCTCTACAGGTTGACTTAAGTGCCATACTAACAGCGAATTAAGTTCATTACTACTGTCACCTCTTCCTGTGTTTGTTTATATATCTTTTAGGACTTGCTTGTCGTTGGTGGGATCGTGTGTGTGGTATACAGTAGGTAGGGCAACATCTCGGGCTACTTTCCACTATTGCTTTGGCCCAGCTTGTCTTCACAGCAGATCTCTGCTCACGCCTTGAGTTTGAATGTGCCCTGAAGTTGAGTTTGTATTGATGTCTGTTATGCACATGGGAGCAGCCTTGCTTTTTGAAACCAGCCGTTGACCTGCCTGTCACCCTCCTCTCCACAGGGGTCAGACAGCACTCGGACATGACTGTTGTCCCGCCTTGTTTGATACATGTCTATATGCCTAATCTGGTCTGTCCATCTGTCAGGCCCGTCTGGCCTAATCAGAGTCTTGATCTCGCCACAGATTTTCAGTCGCATCCTCGCCTGCCCAGGTGGCTTTCAAAGGGCTTACAGACTCCAAACTAGTAAATAAAAAGCTTTGATATGTTTGCTTGTTATCTTTTCTTTCTCCTCAGACATTTTCAAGGATGTTTTTAGCCAGCCAACATATTAGCCATTTGTTTTATTCTTCTGTTAGGGAGTGTCATTGAGGTTATCTAGATTAAGTAGGAAGTGTCATGCACCTCGTGTCACCACTTGTCCCCTGAAGTAGGAGTAAGATGGGGGGGGGCCATGAGCAGAATGATGCATGTTCATCGGCTGCCATCACTTCCAGCTGAACAGTCAGGCATTACGAAGCAGTCGGGACGACCTCTGAGCCATGCGCTGACAATGTCCCTCTGTCCTTTGTCCCTTTGCATTATGGTCTTTCTCCTTTTGTCTTTCGGCCCCTTTTCTTCCGCCCCTCAGCCCCACGCTCCTTCATGCTTTGTTCACCTGTCTCCTATAGTTTCTGCTTCTTGGTCTAACTTTTATTTTTCCCACCTGTGCGACAGTGGAGCGTATATGGAAAAGTAAAACAAATGATTAACATACCGGCTGGGTAAAAGCTTCTTTGAAAAGGTCTGAGAATATAAATTGAAAGAGGAAGAGTCAGTGGAGCTATTTTGGATGCACCTCCGTCGTCCAATGAACTGGAAGATATGAACAAAGGCAAATCCCAGGATCAAAAGACATCCCATCAGGACTCTGTTTAACATTTTGGTCAGAACATGGTCCATCGTTGTTAGATGTGATATAAAAGCAGTTGAAGAAAAAGCGTAGCAAGACATTCTTCAGAGCCACTTGGGTAGAGGAGGACAGGAAATCTGTGATGGGATCACGTCTCTGGTGTGTGTGTGTGTGACTGGTGTCAGGATGGGGATGAAACACACCTGCTTTTGTCCCTGTGGACCTCACTAAGGGGAAACAATTGCTCTGCAAAGTGCTCTCCATCTGAAGATCTGTCATAACATAAAACCTGCGAGGTACCCCATCCCCTTTAACACCTGTAGAACAGGCTGGTTAAAGTGGTGTCTACAAGCTTACTAAAAGCATTTCACCGGTTTGAATTTAAATATGTGTTCATATGTTAAATATAACTGACCTTTCCTGGAGGTGACTGATGAAGTTTAAATCTGTTTGGGTGTAATTTTATATATAGAATGGTAAATATGAGCATGAAGGTTAATTCTTGACCTTGAAAACAATAGTTTGACAAAATAATCGTCTCTCAAGGTCCTTTTTAGTGGAAATCACCTTAATACAAGGCTTTGCATTATATGCTGTAAGGGATTGATTTGCAATGGCAGCTTAGTAGTATTGTGTTGACAGTATTGTGTTATAGTTCTCCAGGTGTTATAGTATATTATAATATACTTTCATGATTTTACATATTTTTGTTTTTAAACCCTCTAAATCTCAATACTGTGTCACATTATTATTGTGATGTGGCATTGTGATGTTGCGACTCCGCCGCCGCAGATCCGGGCCACCTCCAATCCTACTAGCCTGTACTCCACAGGCTGCTGCTATCCATGTAGTGATACCTTGTCTCAAAGCTAAATAAAGGAAATGGTTATCAGTATGACACGATTAATATAGCAACTAGTATCATAAACGTTACTTGTTGTCCCGTGACCAGATAATCAGACTTTGAAGCTGATGTTACTCCTGGTCATTGATCTGTCTGCTGGTGAAGAAGTGGAAATTCAGGGAACAAATTTCAGTAAAATCAGCCCCTGTATCGTTTCCCTCCTTGTGGTTGCTATAGTGACACAGCGAGCCGCGGCGGAAAGTTTAAAAAAGTTGAACCATCATAAACCGTTCAGGAGTGCCTGACCAGCCGACCTCCCTCTCCTTGTCGCTGCTGCTGCCTCAAGCTGCTGTCGTGTTTACATCGGAGACAACGAAGGCAGCCACGGCAACCGCTGGCTGTCTGAAACCATCTTTAATGATGAGAAAACAAGTTCATGACAAGGTACATTTAGTGCATTTAGATCTGGAGCTTTCTATCATATAACATGATCTTCATAAGTTTGCTGAGTTGTCAGCTGGTTCATTGTTGACCTCGGAAACAGCAGTTGAGACAGCAGCATCTCCACAAGATCCATTTGGCAGCTAATGTGGAGGTTTTGATCACATCACATGATCATCATCTTTTGAATCTCAGCTTTTAAGTTCTTAAAATCCTGCAATGAAAACAAAATAATTAATTAATGAAAAAAGGTGTTTGTTGCAGCGCTGAGCCTCACATGAACTTTATCAGCGGTTGGAGTTTGCCTAGTTGTCATAGAAGTGTAGATTTTTAAATGTCCATTTTTATCCTTTTATCTATTTTTTATCACTTTTTAAACAACATCACAAAGAGTAACTGATTCAAAATCACTTGAAAAAAGCCTTAAAAGAAGCAAAGTTTACTTCTGTGACAACTACGCAAACTCATTCATGTGATATGTGATATAACTACTAAACTGCTGTTTCCAAGGTCAAAAAGGAACTCTCATAATCTTTTAATGATGTTCTTATAGTGTGATGTAAGGCTTAGTGCTGCGACAAACACCTTTTTTCATTAATTAATTATTTTGTATTCACTGTATCTGCTGTAATTTAATTATGTTTTTATATCTAACTATATTCTAAGTAAAGAACACACTTTTCTTCCAATAGTCAATGAATCAACTAATGATTTTTCCACAATTAGGCTGTAACACTTACATATTGCTGGGATTCTGGGATGAGGTAATCTGTAAAGCTTTGCCAATGACCTCTTAAATCCAGGGCAGGAGGGAGATTCTCTATTTTGGGCTGAAGTCTCATGTAATATTCATAAACTTCACCTCTCACTGCAGTCAGTGCCTAATGTGTCTTGTTATTCCGTTATTTTTGTGCTGTAAGATGCCGGCATTGTTGTTTGCACTGAAGGGGTCACTTTGGGTACGCATTGTGAGTGCACTCCAGCCTGTTTGTGAGTTTTTCCATATTTCTCCAGAGGCAGTGAAAAGTGAAACTAACTTCTGTCTGCACACATAGCCAGACTGTGTCTAATCCACTGGCTTGCATGGCTCAATATATCCTACTAAAATCCTGCAGCATCACTGATGATAAATCATTCATCGGCCAGCAGCAAGTGAGCAGTCATACTTCTGCTCCTTCTGGTGTTCTGTATAGTTTTAATATTTGTACCCTGATGTTTATACTGCTCGTGGACCGGACTTTAGATCAACAAAACGCTGTGTTTCTGTCTTTCTATTTTCATACGTGGCTCAAATTATATTGCAAGTCTGTGTTGCATCTAGTACAATTATAAAAGAGAGAAGGACTTTTTTCTTAAAATGACACTTGTTTTCATTGCAACTTCGCTTCATTTAAAGCTTTTTTCAAGTGATTTTGAATCAGTTACTCTTTATGATGTTGTTTAAAAAGTGATTCTGTAAAATTCTCGATGCAAGTCATATTACAAAGTGTACTTCAGATTATATCAAGTTTTTACTCATTATCAGGAGCTTTCATCGCAAAAAATACAGTGTAAAGGAAGCACTGATGTATAAGATCCTTGAGCCAAATAGTCCATGTCTGTTTGTTTTTCTGTTCTCCTGTCTCTCTTCAGTGATGTTATCTATAACTATAGGATTAGCATTGTGAACTGCTCCTCCATTAGTCACACAGATACAGTCCATGTCAGCACTCCTTATTCTTAGAAACGGTGTTGTTAAAATCCACAGAGCTTCCTTCGTAAGCTGCTGCTGGATGTGTGAATGGAGTCCCCTTGTAAAAGCAGCACTGGGATTACAGTGACAGGGACCGGGCTCCTCCAGATTCTGTGTTTGTGTCCTGGTTGTTAGTAAATACACGTGGGGGCGTTGTGACAGTGGCACAGTAGAGGGCAGGGACTGAAAAACACTGATTACATATTTGTTTCTTTTAAGTACTCTTGGACTGTAACTGAGAGCATTGTATGTATGTATGTATGTATTTGTACTTATGTATGTACATTATAAAATTGTAAACTATTGTTCAGAGTCTCACTGTTTATAAGAAGTCTTCAAAGATATATCCTCATGGGTGTGCATGTTGACAGAAGTGCAAAAAGGAATTACAGAACAATAAACTGCAGCAAAAAAATTATGTTTTATTGGCAGCATTTTAATCCATATCTGACTTAAATTTCTCAATTTATGTTAAATTTATTTTCAGATCTATAGAAATCATATTGTTTTCCCATGCTGGTGCATGGCTCTATGTGGATGGCAATGATGGTCTTTTTGGTCGGTCGGTCCATCACTTTGGTCGAGACTGAAATATTTCAACAACTATTTGATGAATTGCAGTGAAAGACATTCATGATCCCCAGAGGGTGAAAACTAGCAACTTGGATGATCCCCTGACTTCTCCTCTAGCACCACCATGAGGTTAACATTTACGGTTTGGGGTAAAATATCTCAACAGCTATTGGATGGATTGCTATGGAGTTTGGTAGAGATATTCATGTTCCCCTCAGGGTGAACTGTAATTTTTGGTCAGGTCAGAATTTTAAAACTGCAAAGCTAATGACGTTCCCATCAGCCTCAGTTGTACTTTGTGTTTAGTGCTAATTAGCAAATGTTAGCATGCTAACACCCTAAACTAAGATGGTGAACATGGTAAACACACCTGCTTCATCATCAGCACATTAGCATGTTAGCATGACTTTTAACATAAGGCATGTCACGAATAAATTGCACGAAAATGACCAAATGGTAATTAATTTGTTTTGGAAATTTGAGCTCTGCATTTGAGAGGAGCCACTCTGGTGTCACTCATGTCTACTGTGGCGAGTAGACGTGTCCAGACCAGACCCAGTGCCAGCACCTGTGGACCACTTTGTGGACTTCTAAACATCTATAAGAACATGTATTCTCATCGTATTTCTAACTTGGTCTGAAGTGCCAATACCTGAATGTGGTTTTATGGACTTTACCAAAGAGCACCGGCTGCTGCCAGACGTAAACAGTAAGGTGATCTGTCATTGTTGTTGTGCCACATGTTGAATACAGCAGATCCATAATTTTTACATCCTGGGATTTCCAGCTTTTGGTGACTGAATTAAAGTCTTTTTATGAAAGTCTACCACTAGTTCAAAACCTGTGAATGTGTCCCAGCCTTCTCCATCCCGAGAGAGACTGACGGGCTGTCAGTAGGTTTATCTTTTTTCCTGAAGACTGTCATGTGTCGTCAACTTGAACACTGTCTAATACTTTTGTACAGGCCTTTGAACTGACTGATGTCTTGTCATTATGATACATCTCACAGTGCAAAAAATAATCTTCTCTTTCACAGCCTTCATGCTATGAAGTATGAATGCATTGCAGAGCTGAGCTGGCAAATTATTTTCATGTACGACTAATCTGCAAATTATTTTCTCGATTGACTGATTAAACATTTTCTCTCTAAAATGTCAGAAAATTGTGAAAAATACCCATCACAATTTCCCAGCACCCAAAGAGGCATGTTGAACTGGCTTGTTTTGTCCAAAAAAATACTAAAAAACCCCAAAGATATTTGATTTGTAATAATGTAAAAGAGAGAAAAGCATAAAATACTCACGAGTTGACACCCACGAATGTTTGGAATACTTGCTTGAAAAGTGACCCAAAAAGGTTTATCAATTATCAAAATAGTTGCTGATTAATTTTCTGTCAATCAACTAATCCATTTGTCACCTAATTATTTCATCTCTATACATAGAGCTGCTAGACCCAGTAGTCTTTAAACCACACTTATGTAGGGTTATTAACTTCCATCTCAAAACATTTCCCTTTTTGAAGAACTTTGAAATAATAATTTTGTGTGTGTTTTATTTGCTTTTTAAGTCTTGAGGTTGAAAAATGTCAGACTTACAATAAGTGGTAATTGTCCCTGGCAATTCACCTTAAGTTACCTTGGAAATTCCCTCCCTTTGCAGGCATGCATATATAAAGCAAAGCAGCTTCATTGTGGCTTAATAATAGAAGACAAGTGGATGCTCCATACCTAGTCTCCATCTGCAGGCTACCCGCTGACATTCAGCCCAATTATTCACACTTGCTTGAATGCCACTACAGCCAACAGGAGAATATGTCCTTTAAAAAGTAAAGACAGCAAGAGGAAAGTTATGTCACTTTGATCCTCCAGGCATCTTTATGTTTTCCCTCAGATATGCAGCAGTGCCTGCCAGCAGTGTGTGCAGTGTGGATCGCTCTTCTGAGAAAACATGGTCATTGTGAATCGTGTGGTATTTAATGGATGTGGTTACGTCAACTTGTTGAGCCCACAAGCTATACAACATCAGACACATTCAAGAGTTTAAGACACACCCAGCAGTCTCAGATGTGTTTACGTATCAATTAAAGCTGTCATTACTGTGAAACTAAACTCTGTATTCAGTTACTCTCCGTACAAGGTTCAAGGTTTAAAGTTTTATTGTCATTATGCAAGACAGGATTGCTCAATGAAATGCAGTAGGGCATGCAGCATACAGCATAAAGCTTAAAATGAAATGTAACAGGTGCATTCAGGTGACACACAATGCATTTACAAACACTTGCAATAAATCTGCAGTAACAGATTTTTTTGGCCACTTTGGGGACAAAAAACAATCTCTACACACAACCTACACATAATATCACCTTATAAAAGTGTTACGGCACACGTGTTCGAAAACAGTTATCTTTTAACACAGACACAGAGCAACATTAGCATTCATCTGAAATCAGTTTCTGACCAAGTGACCTTTTAACTCAGTTTTGGTCTCCACCAACTCCTGAGGGAAATATCCGGCTTTTTAGCTGCTAAATGTTCACCAGCTAGTCGCTAACTTTGTCTGTTAGCTGTTTGGGTTTTTAGAGCTTTTCTGCTGAAAACAGATTCCTGTTGCGTGTTGATAAGGGATTGGGTAAAGGATTAAGAGAAACCTGGTAAACGCAGCTACATTCCCGTGAAGAAACCTGGTTTCTAGACCATGGAAGTGGGTAACCAGGTTTTCACAAGAGCATGTGTGTGTGTGTGTGACTGTGTGTGGTTGTGGCAGAAAATGAAAGAAAAAGAAGAAACTTAAGATGTTCAGTGTTGCCATCACTGAGAATCACGTATGATTCTGCTTTGCTGACCCAGACCTTGATGCTTACATCATTTCTAACATCATCTTTGTTTTTTCTTTGTTTTCTGTCGCAGGGTGACCCCGCAAGACGGAGAGACATCCCCCTCAGGTGCTCCCGGGTGTTCAGATGGGCCTATAGGTGCTACCGGTGGCGCTGGTGCTATGGCAATGCCTGCCACCTCCACCCTCTCGTTGCCCATGAGCCAGGGTAAACCTTCTCTGCGTCGTATCAAAGGCCGCATTCACCGCAGCAAGAGCCTGGACAGCATCGACCTGCTCGACTCCAATGTAAGGCTCACTCACGACTCAATCACACCAACTTAACATGTACACAAATCGGAGAAGATACTAAGGCTGCAACTAACAATTATTTTCGTTATCGATTAATTTGATGAATATTTGTTTGATTTATCGTCCAAAATGTTTCCCTTTTAAGATTTTCCCACACTCCAAGGGGACTTCTTTAAATGTATTGTTTTATTCAAGCAACAGTCCAGCATCCAAACATATCCAGTTTACTATCATGTACGACAAAGAAAAGAATCAAATCATCCAAATTTGAGAAGCTGGAACCAGTAAATGGTTGGGATCTGTTCTTAAAAAATTACTAAATGATTATGCAATTAATAAAAGCTATCAAAAAAAAATCATTTTTCTTTCTAGTTTGAGTGCCGTCTCATAATGGAAACAGAGAGATGTTGAAGGAACGCAGCGATTTCTTGGACCCACTCATTTAAATCAAATTAAAATCAGGAATTGTACAGTACAACCTCAGAGGGGGGAGTTGGAAAAAAAATCCTTATCTGTAAACAGCATTGTTTTCTAGCAGCAATAATATTTCATAGTCCTGCATTAAAACATAAGCCGTGATTACATTTACTAAATTACACTTACTGTGATTTCAAGGGAGAATAAATGTCGGAGAAGTCCAAACACATTTTTTTCATCCTAATGGTTTCATTCAGATTTAACATTTACACAAGCTACAGCACTAATACGCACACACAAACACACACACCCACCCACCCACCCACACACTGAGGTTGACCTTTGGTTATGCAATATTTCTTTGATTTTCAGATGAGCACAGTTTAACACATTCCATATGTCTCTCTCTGTGACTGGTTTATTCTCATGAAAAGTATTAATCTGATAAATGATTGGGTAAGCTGCTTGGACCTAAAAACCCTTACTAACTCAGGGATTGTCCATTGAGCTGAAAACTGCGTTTGGCCCACTCTCTCCACCAGTCCACTCATGCGTACTTGTGCGCGCGTGCGTACCTGTGTGTGTGTGTGTGTGTGTGTGTGTGTGTTTATGAGTGGCTTTTGGGAAAACAACCAACGGTTTATGATGTAAAAGCATGCCAACCCGCTACTAATGCATGCTTGGTGAGGCTGTTTTTTTTGTGGCATGAGACCACAGTGGACACACAGATACAGATAAATCTCTCTCCTGCACAGCAATACTGAATATCTCTCTCTCCCCCCCACTACTTTCTTTATGTCTTGACCCTCTGTAGATGTCTCCTTTAATAAATGTTCACAGCGTGATGTTTCCTCATCTGCCCCCGTCCTTCCTCTCCATGTTGACAGTCTGCTGTGTGTGTGTGTTTAAGTGTGTGCTCATCGGGTGTTCAGTATTTTAGCTGGCCTTAATTGGGAGCTGCCTGGTGTGCCTGTGTAAGGAGTCATTATTCTTCCCCTCCACAGCAGCCGGCCTGTCGTCGGAGCCGGAGTGGGACTCGTTATGATTACGTTTAAGAGAGGCAACATTTGCAGTTCACACAAGTAGATTCATTATTGATGTGAAGGAGGGCTGGAGGTGGACGGAGGAAGTCAGGGAGTGGGGGTGACAGTCAGGGACGTGCTCAGAGATGACACAGCATCGCCAACCTGAACGATGCCAACACACACACATATATACACACACACGCGCGCGCACGCGTCTGTTTGACCGAGTTTGTCAGTTTGATTGACTGCTGGCATGAAGTTTCCTGTCAGTTTCTAATTTTGAGACAGAGGCGAAAATATCTCATGGATTTTTTAAAACAACCTTGAGTGTTCTGCTGCATAATACTTGGCAGTGATCCGTCTGGCCTGAATCAGAGCCTTTTTTTTGTTACCTCCAGCAGACGTGAGTGAAGTAAGAGCAGAGGTGGGTTGTACTGGAGCTGAACAGACAGATGGTGGTGAATGAAACTTAGATGTGACTTTGCTGTTATGTCATCTACAAAAACAAAAACTTGTAGCAGTCATGGTGCACTTTGTGTCGAGTGGGAGATGCGTTGTCCGACTAGCAATCCCGCTGCTGTTTAGGGTGTACGTGTCCACCAAATCCAAAACTTGCACCTTTGTTTTGTTTCATTATATTGACACAAATCTGATTCCATATACTTTTCCTAATCTGTCAGCGAACGAATCACACACTGATGTGAAAACTGCAGAAAGTATTTCAGGCATCACTGTAGACACGCCAGAGTTGGAGAAAGAGTCAGAGTCGTAGTGATGCTTCACAGTTTTATCTTTAAAGACCATCCATCAGCAGGGATAGTCTTCAAACGCAGCCTCAAGAGAACCTGTGAATTCCTTCTCAAGTAAATCCCTTCTTACTATCCTTTCATCCTTTCTCTCTCTTTCTCTCTAGAGCAACAGTGCTTGCAATGTTATCAGTGAATCTCAATGTACAACATGGTTTCTCTGAGTTCAAAGTTTGCATGTAGCTCTCAAGCACTGATTCTCAATCACGCCTCCTCTTTTCCATCAAGAACATCAAAGATGCAGGTTAAAAAAAGGCCTCAGTATCCATTTCATCTCACTGAGCTCTCATTCCACGCAAACAGTATCGGATGCTCGCAGCATATCACACAAATACATTGGCTTCCATTCTCTTGCTCTGCTGTGGACCGTCACAGGATGTCCATGAGTGTAAGTCTGAAGCATGAATAATAGATGGAAGAAATGATCTACTTCATAATGCAGTGTTTTCTTTCTTTCACTTGCAGCTATTTTTGTGTGAGAAAAAAAAAACAACAGAGTGAAGGCTGTGGAGAGGAGAATCTGAGAAGTCTGTGGTTAAACTGGGTGAACTCACCTGGGATTTCAGCTATTATTTATTCAATACAAGCCAATGGCTCCTCTATTTGTCTTCTAATGCAAAGTAGCTGCCAATGTGTACTGGAGCAAAGGATTGATTCCTTACAACAGTGTCACTGGGTAGATGTGTGTGTGTGTGTGTGTGCATGTGTGTTGCTGTAAAGTGTGAAGTGTGATCTGATATTCTTGAGTCCTTGAGCTGAAAGTACACACTGTTTTGGTGAGATCCAATGAGATGTGGCACAGCTCTGTCTGATCGCCGGTCTCTGGTTTGACTCCCAATAGATCTTGCTGCAATGTGGCCTTAATTTCCCACTTAGTCTGTCAGAATAAGACAATGTGAATACACGAAAAGGTTTCAAGTAAGGGTTAGGGTTAGTTAATTTTTAGTTTGACCACCATGTGTTTATGGGGGTTGAAAGGGTGTCATAGACCCGCTCACAGAGGGTTTCTAAACTTGTGGAGCCGAGGACCTTTAAAAGTGAACACTGCTCATTTTCAAAAATAAAATGTCTTTTTTTCCCCTAAGCTCTCACGACAAAATAGCTTGTTTTGCTGTTATAAAAACAATTCAGATTGCATTTTCTGAAATGCCACCAGTATGTTTAAGGTTTGCTTAAGATCAAGCAACTGAAACTCATTTGTTAAAGACGCAGTGAAATTAAAACTACATTTTCCATGTTCTAATTTTGTGTCCCTGTTTTTAATTATTCATTCAACTCTTGGTAAATGCTAAATATGTGTCATTTTTGAATATTTTTATATAAAAATCTCTCTCTTCCCGTAAAACGTTAAAAATATCTTTGGTGACTCATCTTGAACTCGAGGGCGGATACGTAAAAGTGTCCAATCAAATAGGATTTGAGGTGACTAGTTAACCCCACCCATCATATAAAACCACACTTAGCTCGTGGGTAGCTAGCAGAGCGATATCATAGGAGGTGTGTGTTTGGATTTCAGCTGTTTACATTTCCAAAGGATGTGGTTTGTATCTCTCTACAGCTCCATATCACTCTGTATTGATTTAAGCCACGCCCACTTTTGACCTGCAGTGGTATCACAATGTCACTCTGCATCATTGTGGTTGTAAAGTGTTATGTTTGTGTTGTTCATAAAGTTCTAAAAAACAAACAAACAAACAAAGAGACAGAGAGAAGTCATTATTAGCACAAACTCTAGAGATCGCTTGTCAGGAAACGTAAACATTGGTCCTTTAAAGCATCTCAACAAACAGCTGATGTTGTTGTTTTCCTGGTGAGCCCAGTTTCTTTTTTTACTCTTCAGGCATCACTGTGAACACAAACTAAAAGTCTGAGTCTGACTCAGTGCCAAAATTGCCGGCTCAGCTCAGTCAGGTCATATAAGCAGATCACGCATCTTGGATACTAATTTGGCACACTTCCCATGTTAGTGCTGTACAGTGTAAATGGAAGTTACCTGTCAGTTTAAAAGCAAAATGAGAGTGAATTTCAGGATCTTTATCTGAATGCATTCCTCTTTTTTTGCATTTATTTCTTGAGTTTTGGGATTAGTATATACACAGGTGGATGCATAACAGTAACAGTTTACTTTAATGTACAACTTAAGCATGTTTAAGGACTGTATTACATCATGCTGTAACCACAACTGCAGAATAACCCTCCCACTTACCTCACCACCTCCATCAATGGGCCAAAAGATAATATAAATACATACAATACTCAGATATCTACAGATTTATCCACACACATAGTTATATATGCCTACAGATGTGCAATGTCCAAAGCACCAGTAGTAATCTATGCATGTCCTCACACACAAATTCTGTACATGTACGTATTTACAGTATCTGTAGAATTAAAAACACCCAGGAGTAGGCCTTTTTGCATGTGTACATGCAGACATACTTACATACGCGTTGATGTGTGCACAAAGAAAGCCCCTGTATAATAAAAGTCTGCAGTATCTGCATGTACAACACGTGTTACATGTTATTCCCAACACATCCACTCAAGTATAGGCATGTGTGCATGTACACATGAAGGAAGGGAGGAAGGGAAAATGAGACTAGTGAAAAGAGATAAAAGAGGAAAGAAGTAAATAAGTCCTATTTGGGTCTTCAACAGAGATGAATACATAAAAACACTGCAGATACAATGTTTTTTTATGTGACCACAGCTGGATGTCCTGCTAATTGTTGACTTCAGAATAAAAAGCCTCTTAACACCAGAGGAATCGACCTCAATAAAATCTATACTATTTAACTGATAGTGTAAGCGCTGAGATGTCTGCTGGTAAATGTCCACTGAAAGCGAATTAGTGGTGATGCTCCTTGTTCATTTGAATAAAATCAGCCATCTCTTGATGATTAAATAAAGTAGAAAAATCCAAACATAGTGGCAAAGTAGTCGGCACCAGAAGTAGAGCTCAACCTTGGGCATTTTGGAGCAAATGGTTCCATTTGATTGAATGTCAGGTGTCCATTTAAATGATGTCTGTTCATGAAACCTTCTTCTAAAACACCGAATGTGGAATGTTAAGCTGAGTAGCATTTGCTGTATCTATTTCTACTCCCAGCTTCCAGACTTTTTGAGTGTAGTGTTGTCATCCAGCAGAGACATTGCCTGTGGACAATGAACATGCTTCCTCATGTACTCTGTGGTGAGGCGGACCTCTCAGTTCTCTGCTGGGCTGATGGGTGCAGACCAGAGATGGCAAACACTCAAACACCGGCTAACAGAGAGAGTGGAAAAGAGAGATTACAAAACGGAGTGATAAATGTGAGGGAGGAGTGGAGGTTATGACATGGATGGGCTGTATGAGAGATGAGAGAATGGTTTGACGGCAGGGTGCAGGATGTTCCGATTAGATGAATATATTTTCCCCTGGATAGACGAGAGGCTCCGCAGACACCTTATAACTCATTCTCTTCATCCCTTGTTCTCAAGGCACAACAGGACAAAATTGCAATCCACATACAAGTCGTTTATCTTACCTGAGTTGAAACAGGCCACTGAAAATTGTCTGCAGCCTCTGTGGTTATGTATGCGTGCCTGTTCTGTGCCTGTACCTTTGCGTGTGTCTGGGACCGGATGTGGTGTTACAGCAGCAACAGTGGTTATTTCTGAACAAATTATTAAATCCACAGTCGCGCTAAGCTTCTGGGATCATCGTACTCATCATCAGAGTGGGAAATTAACACCAGACATCAGTCAAAAGCTGCTGAATTTGTATGTTAAATTTGTCCAACAGCTACTCAGGAGGCTAACAAGGCTTCCATATATATATATAAAAATTAAAATTGAAATTCAACAGATATCACGGATGCTGGATAAAGAAGTTAGTTTCCCCGTTTGATGCCATTTAAGTCATGTTACCTCATTAGATAGTGAGTATAAATATGTTTGTGTCTGTGTGTGTCGCGTGTGAGGCCGAACTTTTAAAGCCGTCAGGTGTCTTGGCTGAAGGATGTTATTACTGTTCTGCACACACATACACAGACATACACACGAACAAACACACACCCACGCACACAGTGAAGTTGTGGCCATGACTTCTGTAGATATATGATGCAATAAAGAGAAAGCTGCACATGAAGTCAGCGGGCCTGACACCTGACTGAGACCACAGCTCTGCTCTGTCTTTACCAGCCTCTAGGGGAAACACTAATACACTTATTATTGATGGTGATGCACAAATCAAAAGACAGGCATGTTGTATGTGACATGTATGTATGTTTTCAGTTTAATGATTTAATAATCATGTCCGTCCCAGTGTTGAACAGAATAAAAAAACACAAAAAAACCCCATAAAAGTAGGAAAAAAGAACAAACTGTCAGTGGGAATAATGTGTGTGATGGTGTGTGTGTGTGTGTGTGTGTGTGTGAGTGTGTGATGGGACTGGAGGGTTGCATATCTGCATACAGAATATCTGTTAAATTATAATGGAGTCATTTGTATTTTTTTAAACATAATAAATCATAGAAATATGCTACATTTGAAAGAAATACTGTTAGTATACTGGGAGGGACATGCATACCGTCTGTATGTGAAACAATTTTAACATGAAAAAGCACAATATAAACAATAATAATGATGATACTAAATAGCGATGCTACAGCCTTTACTGATACCAAATATGAGGGTGATTAATTACTGCGTATGATTTACTTTCACAGAGTATAGTTGCTTTCAGTTACAGTTTGCTGCCAATCAAAATACTGTCATGCTATTACTACTACAATTACTGATGCTGCTGCTACTAGTATTACTACTGTTATTGGTGGAAAGTAACAAGTGTGTTTACTCAAGTACTGTGCTTAAGTACAATTTTGAAGTACTTGGTCTTTTCTTGAGTATTTCCATTTCATACTACTTTACTTTATTTCTACTTCACTGCATTTCTTAGTGAAATATTGTATTTTTTACACCACTACATTTATCTGACAGCCACAGTTACTATTTACTTTGCTGGGGAAGATTTTACATTCGAAACATACTGTATGATCAGTTTATGCAGTAAAGCACATAAAAGCACATAAAAGCACAACATTAAGATGACTTTTTCAGCTTCTGATCACTTTTGTGGGTTATGGCTTCATGCCTGCTACCTCGGACAGACGATGAAGCGTTCTCTCGTTAATTGCGTCCACCATTAACCAGCTGCAAATCTATAGGCTGCAGCTCTCAGGTTCCCTATGGCTTTGATTTTGATCTCTGTGATTCATTAGCTGTTTAAAGACATGGAGCCCTCTGCATAATGACATGCTCCCTGCCCCTCGTGTTGGCTCATCCCGCGGCACTATGCATCTGTAATGTCAGGCAGGAAGGGCAGGCAGGATCAATGTTGGTTCTATAGATAGATGAAGCAATGATCTATGACATCCACAGCAGCAGCCTGTAAGTGAGAAGGCCCTATTTTACGCAGGGTCATATGGAACAGTTCACATGAAATTAGATTAAATTAATCAATCACTCTTGGTTTATAGGGTGTGTATGTGCATGCTGTGTGTGAGATCTTGGCTGAAGGGATGCCTGGCCGCATACATCGCAGGAAGTGTGTCTTCATATTAGTATGTCCGGCGGTCTGCTGTCCTCTGTGTGATATTGATTGGTTGCATTAGGGAGTCTGCAGGTCAGCATTTCTCAAACGGGGACAGAAGAGGAGCAGGATGGAGGAGGGCGGAGAGGAGGCATGGAGGAATTACCAGAGGGCAGATAGGAGGAGAAACGAAAGAAGGGGGACAACAAGGGGAGATGGAAGGACGGAAAATTAAAAGAGAGCAGGATGATGGGAAGATTGATTGAAGAAAAGTAGCGGTATTGGTTTTGTTTTGCTCACATGGCCACAGGCTCAGCCCCACCCCGTCCCTGCCCTGTAGTATTGATTTAATGTGCTACAGCTGGTTAAAGATGACCTATTGTTCTCGCCTTCATGCTCTTTGTTTACATGTTTGTTTACAGTATATTAATACTCATTTTTACTCACCGCCACGTAGATAACTGTCAATATTGAATAAATAACATTAAGCACCCTACTTGCCCTGCGATGTTTACTTAATGGAGCCGTGGAATTAATTTTATTGATCAAATCAGACCAGCTGACCCCGCAGTGCTCTCAGTGGCCCTGTGTTGCTTTGCCGTGAGATACCAATGTTATGCTTCTGTTCAGTTCACTATTCAAGGTGCTTTAATTTAGTCATAGTAACATGAAATTCTCTTCTTAGACATTTAGTAGTGATTTTCAGCCTCAGTGACTGAGCGTGTCCTTGGTAACCTTCAGCAGCTCTGGTGTTTTGATGTAATTTTAGCTTTGCTTTCATCCCTGTTTTGGTCCCAGCTCCATTTATAGCACAGGGTTCAGTGCTGAAATGTTTTGTCCTGAATAATTTATCACACTTAAAAGCAATTACACCTTGTAGTCTACAGTTAGGCTAAATGGGCACTGTAATCCCCCACATTCTGCTGTTTGTGGTTTTTTCACTTTTATTTGTTTTTTGGCTGTGGTTTGTGCACCGGGACGGAAACCCCGTCTTGTCAGTTTTGGGCACACAGTCGTTGGCTCGTGCATGAGATGTGTTGGATTATGAAAGAGAAGATTGGGTTAATTTATGACTTCAACGTTCATCTTGTACCACGTGGCAGCAGCAGCAGCCTCGTCTAACGAGATGGGATGGATTCCCAGCAGCTCAGAATTTAGGCCCTCTCCTCTGTTTCCATGGCAACACAATTACTTTGCCCTGGGTGTGGGAGGTTAGGGTGATAATGCACATAGGTTAAAGTAATGTGAATGGGCAGTTTTTAATGCAGGTTGTAGTGTGTGTTTATGTCTAAAGGTTTTTTTTATTGTTTATTTTAGTGAATCTGTTGAGCTTTAGAGTATTTTCTGCTTATTTTTTATATTTACAATCTGTTTTTAGTCACTATATTATGGTAATATGTGACTATTGAGCTTCATTTTGTTGTTTTAATTTAACACAATCGAGATCAATGAGATTCGTGTTACGATTGTGAAAGATGACTCATGGTATGTCTCACTATTAAAGGCATAACGAGTAGGATTTTCCCAAAAAACAATGTATAGACTGATACAAAAATAATCCCTTTCAGTCATCACTTATGACCCACTAGAAGTGTGTGGCGGTGTCTGTATCTGCAGAGACCCTGCCCTCTACCTGTATTTTTTATTTTGCTGTGCTCGGGAGACGTTTCTGGGCGTCAGCCTTTGGGCAGTGGTGTATAGCCCCCAGCCAATAACAGCGTGCAGGGTGTGAGGTGTGGGACTCTCTAAAAACGCAGCGACCAATTGCCGGATCATAAGCACGTGGGGCCACCAGAAGCAAGTGTGCTTTGAGCCGGGCAATTTTGAATGTTGAATGAAAGCTCATTGTACACACACTGTAAACATTAAGTTCATTCAAAAAACAACGTTTCAATCATTGAGTTCAAAATATTAAAAAAAAACATCTTTATACTCAAGCCACAGGCTGCAATTGACAATCAATAAAGCAGTCAAACAACAAACACCCGAGACAATTATATCTTCATTAATTAATCAATATATATATATAATATGAATCTCAAGGTTCATAGAATACAATAGAAACCTGCAAATAGAGATCCTGAGTAATATTAAGTGAGTCCATTGTTTTTATTCTCGTCCTCATTAGTCGACTTTTCAAGTGTTGAATTTTCTGTACGACTTGTTTGTCTTTAAGGTGTCAATTTTAAAAAGAAATGAAAATTGTCTGTATGGGATACTTGGACAAGTAGTTTTTAGATCTTCCTATCCTCCTCCACTATTTGAAGTTCTCTTGTTGATAAATATAACTTTCATTTTATTGCCCATTAGTCCAGTACATTTGTGAAGTGTTTTTAGCATCTAAAATATTCTTCTCATCACTCCTCACCATCTAATGAAGGATTATAGTGACAATATTTCTGTCAAACGTTCTTCAGCAGCTCATGAAGCAGCGGTCCAGATTCCACGTGTTCGATAGAAGATATAATAGATTTAATATAGCACAAAATATTTACAAATATATTTTTTATGATGAATGAAGCAGCTGTTTGATACGGTCCCATGTTTTGTGTTAGAAAGAGGTTATAAATGAAGCATCTTTGACTTACATTTCCTCTCACAAATGAACTACCTGCACGTCCCACACCTAAACAGTGATTCTCAAAACTGAGTGAAAGTTTGAATAAAAAATGTTTTGTATTTGTATGGACAAAGAAAGGGTAAAAAACAGATTTTAAAAAAGGAAAAACAACAGAACTAATGTATGTATAGCTGAGCTGAAAGCATGTTGGCAGTTATCTTGGGCAGATTATACATTTTGACATATGATACATTTTTAAACAGAACATACCTCCCACTCATCTGATGTCTGTCACATCAGTGGAAGTGCAGACTGTAGTGTCACCTGTGTACGTTGCCCTCTTTCAACAGTGTCAGTCTCCTCAGTGCTGCAGGTCTCTCTCACCTTTCCCTCCGTGCAGGCACCTCCAGGGGCTCTCATTTCACGTTTGACTTTTATTTTCCCTCTCAACCAAATTGACCACTAGAAATGTGAAACTTTGTAAAGCGAGACGCCCCCAGGGAAGTCATGATGCCAACCTGCAACCTGCCTTTGTGGCGCCTGTCTGCAGAGGGGAGCAAAGCAAGTGAAAAACTGAGAAGAAAAAAAAACAAGACGAAATGGGTTAATCAGAGCCGACGGGTGCATGGAGATATGTGTGTGTGTCTTTCTGTCTGTCACTGCATGTGTGTGTCTGTCTTTGTGTGTGCGTGCCTCAGGAGGACTGCTTGCTCGGGGACAGGGGGGCTCTCAGGATGGATTCGTCAGGAGCCAGGGGCTGTGCTGTGCACCATTAGGATCAAGGTTGCTATTTCAGGATGCTACCTGCTGAGGGATGTACTCTGCTCACAGTTTTGATGGCCCCTCCGCCCAAGTCCATTAAACAAGGCAGAGATGGCCTGTGCTGCTGCTGAGTAACGAGGATGGGACCTATTTTCAAGAGACTGACCAGTTATTTCAGTTCGGATATTGAATATAGCTAGATTTTAATTTTTTATGAATGACTGCAGTTTTTCATTCGTATCTAAACTTTATCGGTTATTTCCACCGAGCGTGTTTACAACACTGACATGCATTTCATACAGTTTTATCCCAAAGACCTCAACTGAGATGTCTGTCCTTAAGTATGACCTTTTGTCTGTATCATAGGTGAGACAATAAAAACAGTACACGGAGTGAAGCTACATTCTTGTGCTAATGCTAATAGTGAGATTACAGCAAATAAACATCATCATTTTGCTGGGGAGTTCAGATATCCTGACAGTGTGTGTGTGTGTGTGTGTGTGTTTCTTTCAGGAAAATGAGTCAGCATTCTTTGCTTCCACAGCACAGGGATTTAAAGTGACCTCTGGGGTTAAAGGTCACATCTAGCTGTGAATTAGCTGCAGATTTATGTGTTTGAGCAGGCATGAAGCTGTTTGAATCATTGCTTTAGATTATTCTAATTTTTATAGATGTATGCAATCATCCAAAATATGTGCATTACATTGATTTCCTTTTAATTAGATAAATGAATTGAAGTCAATACAGTTACTTAAGTATAATATATGGCAACACTTTAGCATTTGTAAGCAGTAAACATGTACAAACACATTATAATGTAGTTATAAGCAGATATAAAGCCATTTGTAAGTGTTTATTAATGTGCAACAATTAAAACGTCTCCTATGAATACATATATTATTACAACTCAACTGTGTTTTACTATGTTGTCATCCATTTACACACCAGCCTCCACTTATGGAGTTATAGTTGTTGACAAAAGACATCAATAATACTTATATCTGCTTACAACTACATTATAGTGTATTTATGGAAAAGTGTTACCTAATATATATATATAGTATAGCATGCAATATAGCACGCAGTAGCATAATTGATTAGACATCCAAAGACTAACAAACACATAATTAGATAAATGCTGAGTTTAGAGACATTTGTGTTTATTTTGATTTATTGAAATACAGAAATAATACAACAAATCACTCAATAAACCTTTGCCATGTCCCTAGTACATTACAAACCACAGTAAAGTCCTTTCTTTGGAAGGATGTAACAATAAGGTATATTTTGTGCATCTTAAGTATTATAATCAAATTCAGTTTATGAGTCAAACAAGGAACCTCAGGCCTTGGAAAACTCCAGTGTCTATCTGCCAGCTCTGTTCCTTGTTTTTGTAACTACTATGTATAGGATACAACACCAGAACTACAGTATTTACTCTTTATCCAGCACCAGTATGCAGTACACCTGTGTGGCCACTAGTGGTGCTTGTGCTACAGTAAAAGGACTGGAAGAGCACTGAAGCTCCTCTCCAGTCGACCTGTCTGAAAAAAACAGGTCACTGAGAGCTTTTATCCTGCAGAGGGCAGAGTTTCATCACTAACCATCTTAAAGCAGCTGATGAGCGGACCACTGACCTCCTCAGCACTGGTCTCCATTTTAACTGTCTGAATGGGAGAGAATGCTTTTGCTCTTCAGCATAAGTGGATGTATTTGATATGTTACACATCTGTCTTTGCACCTTTTTACATGTGTCCTGCATATGTTTGAACCTCTTTTCAAGCAGTTGTCTGTGAACTGATGTTCAGATGTGGACAGAGACAAAGAGAGTGGATGGTAAAAAAAATGACAGCAGAATGGATCTCCATAAATTATGAAATAAAACAAGATGGATCTCTTCCTTTTGACAGGCTTGCATATGTGTAAGTGAGGGCAGCGATAGCTCCGGAGGTAAAGCAGGTCATCCACTAATTCTTTGGTAAGACACCAAAACCCAAATGGCTCCTGATGGTCATGCTAGCACCTTGCATGGTCATATAAATGTATAAATGGACATATAAATGCAGTCGTTTACCATTTAATCTATGTTGAGCATTACTACTGTCTCTGAATTCAAATAAACAACCACAGGAATTTAATTTGTGGGCCAAATATGTTTGTTTGGCTTACAGTAAAAACTTGCGACAGATCTTCTGCAGATGCCTGTACTGTTGTGGCTCCCTCTGTGACTTCATGGGCAATGCCAGAAAATTTAATTAACTGAAATCGACATTCCAGAAAGGCCCACTGGGGATCTCACGGCCAAGCAGAGTGGCAGATCTGTGTAGCATCAGAGAGACTGAAAAAGAGAGAGATGGGCACAGATTCATCTGCACTTAATGTTATTGGCAAATATTTGCCAAAATAACAATTTCAACATCATATCTTATCTACTGGCTGATGGGATGGAGTTAGAAAGTCGTTTTTTAGCATTAAAATAAACAGCTGTGGTTGGTTTAATTCTGAATGTTGCTGTCAGAGCCAAAACATCAGCATGACCTCTTGAAATGAGAGTGTAAGAGATGTTTGTACGGGGAGCAGCTGAAGAGGACTGCGTGGACAACGAGTACAAAATGTTCAGATGTTTTGTTTTGTTCTTGTTGATGAAACGGAAAAAGGGAGATATGAACTCCCCTGCGCGTTTGCTCATATTTATGAGGTGGTGTCGAGTCTTAGCTGGAGATATTTCATTAAAAACAAGAGAGGGGGCAGAGAGGAGAGCAGCGGGAGATGACTGATCAGTCAGGTGATAGGGATTTTGTCATCCATGGGTCAGCGCCTTTTCTTGGAGCCTGCCAGAAAGCTCTAAGACTTTGTTCTGTTTTATTTTATTCTCTTCTATCGCCAATGTATTGTAGCCCTTCTCTGCCTTTCTGTTGCCTCTTTTAAACAAACTTTCATGTATTTTTTCAGATTCACCCTGTTCAGTGAGGCACCCAATATATATTTCTGGCTTGTTTTCAGTGGAAGCTCCCAGAGAGCCTCAGTGACGTTGCCAGCAGATTAACTGTCTTCATATCCCTGCATCCCTAGTCATTTCTCCTGCTTGTTTTCTTTTAATAAAGCTGGCTGGCCTCCTCAGTCCTGAAGCAGGCTGGCGGACAGACAGGCAGACGAGGAGCCGGGCAGGTGTGAGGCAATAACAGGTAGAGATGGTGTGGTGGGAGACAAACTGGGCAGAGAGGGAGGCGAGCATCGAGTGGGTGCTGGAAAAAGGTCGAAGGAGAGGTCGCAGCGCCACAAAACCCTGCTGTGCCGTGCAGGCACAGCGAACGTGACAACTCTGTGACGTTGTCGCTTTTGATTGTCTCTTCTGTGTGTGAGGAGCTGCGTTCTTGTCAGCGAGACTGGCAGCCAGACACACATTCATGCATGTGGGCACACATACAAACACACACACACACACACACTGAGAGTCATTGGCTTTGTCAGGGGCAAAACCTTTTTAGGCCACGAAGAAACTTGGATCTAATAATTGTCAAAGGTTGGTTGATTAATAGCCCGCCTGGTTGCAGCAGCTTGGATTAAAGCGTTCAGCATTAAATGTCGTTGCTCATTTGATTCTCAAGGGAGGCAGCTGGATGTATTGGTGACACCCCTCCTGCCCCACCGAGCTCCACCTCTCTGCAACAGCAACTCAGTCATCATAGCCGCTGATGGTTTATCCCTAATGGTGACCCATAAATAAAGCAGCAACCAATGGAAAGAATTGATTTCCAGAAGCACGGAGGAGTGGTGGAGATTTATGCTCCGAGTCGGACTCTGTTGCAGTGCCGTATATCACTCTTTCTGATATGTTTTGCCCTTCATCTTTTTTTTTTCCAGCCCATCACTCTGCCTCTGAGTGTAACGCCCAGAACAGACTGTGCCCTTTTTGAGATTATAACATTTGCCAAATCTCTTTCTTTTTTCCCTTTGATCTTCTCGTGGTTTATCTTCTCATTTTATTGGCTCACCTGGCCCGTAGCAGCTTTGTTTTTCTCTCTCTCGCTCTGCGTCTGTCTGTCTTTCTCTCACACACACCTTTTCGTTGTTCAAGGGAAATTGACCAGACTCTAATAGACCAGCCTCTGACTTTCTGGAATTTGCTAATTTTGCTGATTTTCTGTTTGAGTGGCTTAGGCTACAGATCAGAGTAGTCTGAGAGTCAGAGTAGAGCTTCACACTTCAGGTTATGCAGCTAGAATCGTCGTAACAGTGCTGTATATCATTAGAAAGATCATATATCACAGAAATCACTTTCCTTAACACTATTTTCAGTGTTTCACTATTTATTTTTCTGTGTCTTTCTGGTTCTTCGACATTTTATTGCTAGGATCCAAAGCAGTACATTGATCTGATCGTGTCTAATCCCGCCCTCTGATTCACTTACATAGTTAATCCAACTACACTGCTACATATGGATGGGCTTGCTCCAGATTTGCATATTGTATGGCAGATGTTCTCCCTGCTTGTGTTTGTGCACGAGAGTGTGTGTGTGTGTGTGTGTGCGTGTGTGTGCTGTGTACATGCATAATTGCCGGCCCATCCCGCAGTGGGCATCCAGGTGCTTCAAGCACCAGGAGCCATAACAGACCTGAGTTTATTAATGTTGTTCATTTCCTGTCGTCTGTTCGCCTCCAGCCGCCTGGCTGCTCGCCTCTCCAGTCCAACATTCCACACACTCCACTGGAATTAAGGGAGAGGCCTGCGGTAAGGCAGGGAACGAGCTCAGGAATGTCTCTGTTATCACAGGGAGAGAGGATGGAGGGAGGAAGGGAGCAGGAGGTCAGGCCAGAGGGCCCCACCGTTGTTAGGTTGACTTTAGTCAGGACTGCTTGAGTTGTTGGGGTTTCCATCATCAAATCTTTGACCACTACACACAGCTCTGCCCACAGGCTTGTGTTACCACAGAGGTGCATCCCTCTGGCCCAATCAGAACGCATAGGAATCTAATTTTAGAGCTGCCGCTTTTTAAATCAATATCTCCACTCCTATCAGTGGCAGTGTCATGTAGATTATCTCACGGCCTTCACAGATGTCACACCAGGTTGGCTCTGCTCTCAGTCCGCAGTGTGCACTGCTGAGGATCACCCCGTAATCACTCACACAGGCAAACACACTGACTTGCATACCGCTCGTGCATGTAGAGGGACACATACACGGGCAAAAGCATCCCTCTGGGTTAACCATAGCTGGAGTCAGACCGTGTGCAGGCATATGCACGCATGTGTGGTGAGTGAACGTGAGAGATGGTTTGATAATGTAAGATGAGCACAGAGCTAATCAAATGCCATTTTTTGGAAGGTTATAGTTATGCAGAGTGGTTTTATTTTGCCGGTTTGATATTTTATTTGTTCATGTTTGATGTTAACATGTTTAATTAATGCTGGTCATGTCTAAATGTTTGGTCTTCTGGAGAAAGATGAAAGTGGATGTTTTTGAAGGTAGATGTTTATTGCAACACCAAAGGATATTTCTTTTTTGTTGATCATTCTCTGCTCTGAACAAGTATTACGAAAAGGGCAACTGTCTCTGTTCTGTATCGGTATAGTTTGAACTGTGTGATGTACCTTTAATTCAGTGTGTTGATATTAAGTTAAGTATTTTGTGCTGACTGATTTGCATCATTTTACATCGTATCTGTATTGTAGGATTTGGTGATGGCAATAAATTAGATGCGGAGAAAAAGAATGGAAGAAGTGTAGAGCTTATAAACACTAATGAACCCAATGAAAGTGAGGACAAAAATTCCAGGCTGGTGAGATAAAACCAAAAAGTGGCTGATAAAAAGGCGAGACAAAGAAAACCTTCTTAAATTTACTGTCTAATAAATTTCAGAAGCAAAGAAAAGCTTGTAAGGGAATTTATGGATGTAACTGTAAAATGTCTTTTGACCGCTGGAGGCTTCAACGCCTCTGTGACTTAGTGGTTGGTCAGCAAAGTCGACTCACAGCAAGAAGATCCTGGGCTCAAACATCTTTCTGTTCTGTGTTATGTGTTTCCATGTTTACATGGATTTCTTGCAGATGTACTAGATTCCTTCCACCCCAAAGACATGCATGTTATGTATTGGTCTCTAAACTGTGGCTGTCCACTCCTCACAAATAGGATAGATGCTGAAAACAAATTTGTCCACAGGAGTCGAAAAGTATAATTTAACTGACAAAAAAAAAGTAACCTAATTGTTTCATGTGGGACTTTTTTTTCTTTGTAATACAAGAAAAATGCATCATGTAGCATAAATATAATGCATAATGTCCAGTTTTTCCTCACAGGCAGTTCAGTCCTATAAAGCCTCTCTATAATGCCTACAGTTCAGGGTTTCAGTGTAAACTTCCAATGAAGGGATTTCAATGTGAAATCCATTTAATCTTGTCCATGCATAATGTCGTGTAGCCTATATATAAATACAAAGGGGATTATTTTCATCCCTCTACTATTCCTGTTGTAGATCTGAGGGAGGGCTTACCACGTAACAAGGTATTGTTACGTATTTTTAAGACACCTGAATATTATCTGCAGCAAAGTGGATTACCATACATGGCTAAAGTGATAACAAAACAGTAAAGTGTAGGTGAGGTTTAATGTTCGAAGTTATATAAAACTATTACAATAGTTGCTGTACTGAATATTTTTTAAAATAAACATTATAGATGTATTTTTATATCTCTGAGTTCAAGGTTAACTGCTGTGATTCAGATACATTCTGGTATAAAATGCTGTTGTCCTAGTGTGTCATACAGTCTGACCTTCCCGCGGGACTGCTGCTCTTGCACATTACACACTGACTAACAGCATGACAACAGAACTAATCACAGCCTTGTAGCTGTGGTCTGCATAATGTTCCCTCTGTTACACTCTGTAATTAAAGATATGCATGTCCCATTAGCTGCACACAGGGGATGGACATCAACGAGTCCATATGCTTATTTAGGCCTCTTATATTTTATAACTTAACATTTGTTTTTGTCTCAAACTAAGATCATAGCAGTCTTAAAATCACAAGGTAAAGGTCAAGGTGTATGTTCATATTGTTTAAATATACTTATTTTTTTAGAACAATTTAACTTCATTTCATATCAAAGAATACTAAATATACTTTACTTTTAATTGGTTTTAAAATATGTCTTATTCTCAGTCATCTACAGTAGGTCAAAAGAAATTAAGAAAAGAAAGAAGAAATTAAGACTAAATTAAATTAAACTGGACATAAATAGCGGTAATACTTAAGCATAGGTTTTTCTGATTCATTACTCTGTTAAAACATGAAAATCAACAAATTAGAAGTTATTTTGACCTGACAACAATACTTTGCATATATTTATATCTACATTCCTAGCAGCTTCATGCTAGCTACTGTGTGAACTCTACCGCAGTAAACCAGCTTCTCTCTGTGGTTTTTAACATTGCTGCGATACCTGTAATCATATCTGACTAGGCCCGGCTCCTTCAGTTGTGCCCTGTGTGGCTGACTCTGGCTCGGCTTAACAGTGTATAAAACCTGTAATATGCACGATAGCAGAACATAGCTGCCTTGACGGCTTGGTATAAACATTAGTAGAGCAGTAGTGCAGCGTTTAAGTGTTTTTTACTCTGTGTTCCCTGGTGTTGTTGTCCCAGCAGTGTTACTTCCATATGCTGTTTACTGTACATGTCACATGGTCAGGCCAGTGTCACTGCTTCAACTGAGGGGGCCCCAGGTGATACCAGAGCTGTAGGCAAACAGAGGCAGATAACATCTCTACACAAAGCTCTGTTCCCTGTTGGTGGTGCAGCAAAGGCAAATACAACATACCTACTCTGCATTTCAATGGTTTCTCTGCTTTCTCCATTTTGTTTTTTTGTTGTTTTTTTTGCTTTTATTATGCAGTTAACTATAAATAAAAAGACATGGACGAGAGAGAGACAGATAACTAACATTACAGCTGAAGCTGAACCCAGGATGTCCAAGTTGCATGGTTGTTGCCTGTTGGCATTAATTTGTGATGCCACCATTATATGCTAATACCAGTAGTCATTTAACAAATGGAGAAACTACAGTTCACCTATTATTTTGCTTTTGTCCTTTGTGTGGATATATTAATGTTATAGAAGACTGAGTTCTTCTGCTATTGAGTGGATTGAATACAATATATATAGCACATTTATTCCATCACATCTTTCCATAGGCGTAGATTTAAGTAGGGATGATAGGAATACATCTTTCTAGTCCTTAAGTTTCAGAAATTTCCAAATACCCCTACCAACGTTTTAGCTTATAATCACGAGCTGAAACAGATTTTTATTCTGTGGGGCAAACTCACATGGTGCATGAGTAGAGTCGCTCATTATCACCTCATCGCTTAGTCTTGTTGTGACTTCAATTTCTATTCTACTGACAGTAACTAGCAATGGGCTGAAAGTAAGTAATTTGTATATTAGAACTACAGTAGACCAATGAATCAACTGGGCAGATATATTGACCGACATTAGCTTATTGCAGTTATATTGGTATCGGTATATACGTAACGAGAAGTAACAAGAAAGATATATATTTGAGGTATTTTAGAAACCAAGTAACCATTACATAGTTTGTCCATCAGAAAGCAAGTTCATTTGTCAACTGTAAAATGTCCTGCTTAGTACATACCATGGTTACAACTATTTAAAAGACTAAGGGATTTCTATCAAAATTGTGTGCTTATGTCAAATGAAAAGTGAAAAAAATATAGGTCTCAATATTGTTATTCATTTTTTTACAAATGTCAAATATCGATATCGGTGTTGGCCTCAAAAATCCAGTTTTGGTCGGGCTATGACAGTTATAATCTTCAAGTAGTTATAATAAAAGATGAAATTAGGAGTCCCATTAATTAGCTTAGCTTCTGTGCTGTCAGTGGGTAATTGTATTGTCCAAGTGTCCAAAAGTGATATAAGTCAAAGCACTTGATATAGCGCTCTGTATTGAGTTTAAAAGATAAACCATTTGTTTTTTGGGGGGTGGGCTGAAATGATTAGCTGATTAATCGATTAGTCGATTGACAGAAAATGAATTGCAACTGTTTAGATAATTGATTAATCATTTGGTCGATTTTCAAGCCAAAATGCCAAACAGTCTCTGGTTCCAGCTTCTCAGTTGCGAGGATTTCCTGCTTTTCTTTGTCTTTTGTGACAGTAAACTGAATTTCTTTGAGTGTTCTACTGTTGGTCAGACAAACGACGTTTGAAGACAAGTCATGTTTGAAATTGTAATTTTGCGTTTTTTAGGGGGTATTTTGACTGGTTTTGTTTTTTTGGTATTTTCTGAGATTTTAGAGACCAAAGGATGAATTGTTTAATTGTGAAAATAATCGTCAGATTAATCGATAACAAAAACTAATCGTAAGTTACAGCCCAAATATTTTTGTACATATATTGCTCAATATGCCCTTCCTTTTTAACCCCCTTGGTGGCAGTTAACAGCAAGCAAATCTATATTGTTTACGAACCATAACCTTGGATTTTCCTGCCTCTGTGACATATCCTCATTCAGCCTTTAAAATCAAACCCACACCCTTCTCTCTGCATCTCTCTGCCTGGCATGCTGGAAAGGTCCGGATGTGCACATTGAGTCTCTCCTCACGTATGAGCTCACAGGAACTGTCTATATGCTGTCGAATAGGGCACTGTAAATCCCTGCCCACCGCCCAGCTCAGTCCTGACCCGGCCCAGGCCCCACGGTGCCCACCCCAAGAGAGGTGGCTTAGACTGGCTTTTAGGTCTGCTCCCTTTCTGCTGAGTTCATCAGGCTGGTCCTTTGAGCAGGGAGCCAGCCCACTGCCTTGTGGCCTTTTCTTTCTTTTCAGGCGACAAATGTGCTAAAACAGCACTCCGTAATCACTTGGCATTAGGGGCCGTTGTGTTGGGCATTAGTGGTTAGAATTGACCAGTGGGACGTTATAAAAATGAGTCTGACAAGAGAACACCAAAGCTGATGAGTCTGGATCCTGGCACTGGACGGCTAGAGGATTAGTCAGCTAACACACTGGCTGGGGCTTCTGCAGGGTCGGGTCCCATCGCATCTCATCACCACCAGGCTTGAAGCGGCCCCTGTGGCTGCCGTGTCTCCATCCGCCTCTCTGGCTGGCTCTGGTTCCCATCCTCCACCGCTTCTCCTTCCTTCGTTCTACCAAAAACACAACGTCATCTCCTCTTGTAGGCTCGTGTTTTCATGGGAGGAGCATATGATGTTATAGACTTAGGACAGGGCGGGTTAAGTTGCAGTGGATGGGCCACGATTCAGTGGAGCTGTTTTCTCAGATAATGTGTGTTGAATAGTCTTGATTCAT
Organism: Oplegnathus fasciatus; assembly: GCA_003416845.1. Classification (NCBI taxonomy): domain Eukaryota; kingdom Metazoa; phylum Chordata; class Actinopteri; order Centrarchiformes; family Oplegnathidae; genus Oplegnathus; species Oplegnathus fasciatus. The sequence goes on from NTHP01000029.1 coordinate 1,336,981, forward strand.
TGAAGGCTGTTTTAGCTATTACAGGTCAAACACACACATATATCTACACATAGTCCAGCTGCATACACTTTGACTATCTACTGAAAGTCACACTGAAGTGACATGGTTTGATAAGGTGACTAAATACATAGCAAGCTGTTCACTTCTTATTTTCTGGATCTACTATGTCACATTCACCATTGCAAAAACTCAACCGAATACAGAGAGAGCACAAGGAGCGTTTTCACTGATTGACCCCTCTCTGATTTTATCTCTGATACTATCTAACAATAAATACACTTACCAGAAATCAATTTTCCTCATTGTCGCTGAATCAATAAATCACATTTACTGTGCACCAACTAACCAACGCTTTAGCTTTTGGAGTTAATTTAATCGATTTTACATCATTTCAGCTGCTTTTTGTCTGACAAGCGACTTCTAAGCCTGAACTGTTCAACTTCTCCTGGGGAGCAGAGTTCCTGTTTCCCTGGAAGCTCCTGCTGTTTCCACTCCTTTGCCCGGCAAGAGCGGCTTCATACTGTTGGAATTCAGCAGTAACAGGCAGTACCATGGGAAGAGTCACTCACAGGGGTGGGTGTGGGGGAGCGGGGTTGAGATGCATGTCCTTTATTCAGCCGAGTTCACTGAACTTGAAACAATCCCTCATCCGTCGCAACTTTGTGATAAAATATACTGTAGTTCAGCTCATTCCCTCTTTCTGTTTTCTCTTCTACTCTCCTCTCTTATCTTCTTTCATTTCAACTCACCTTCGTCTTTCCTGTCCTGTTCTTCAAATTTAACTTTCCCCTTATTTTTCCTGCTCTCCTTTTCTATCTTCTTATCATTACTGTACTCTCCCTCTTACTTCTAACTGGCACTTCTTTTCTTTTCTCCTCTCCTTTCTTTTCTCCTTCCTTTAATCCCTTTACCCCTCGTCTCTCTTCCTCTCCTCTGCTCTGCTCTCCTTTTCTGCCCTCTTCTTTCCTCTCCCTGTTTTTTTCATCCACTCTAATCTTCCTCCATTCTTCCCTTTCCTTTCTTTTACAATCTCCTTTGCTCTCCTCATCACGTCCCTTCATCATTTTCACAGCACTGTGCTGTAAAGGATGTAGACTGCTGACCTCTGTACTGTTATTTTTTACATCTACACCTTTGGATCTTTAGACCTGCCCCTAAACTGGGATCTTGTTATTCTGTCTGTAAGAAGTCAGCTAGGCTGTTTTCAGTTATCTCAACCAGAATTTCAAACTGTACCTCAAAGAGAACATGTATCACTCTATTTCTACGACATTACCGCTCTGTATCTTCTCTTGTGATTACGAGTGACACCATCAGAACAAAACGCCCTCAAACCTGTTTGTTCCTTTTTGGATCTACTGTAGCTTTGATTTGTAATGGGTACACAAAATACTTGAAAAGAATTGAAATAATGTTTGTCGCCTGTCTTGAATTGGTATTACTGCTCTGCTTTGTTTTGTTGTCAAGTTTTGTTGGTGCGTTTAATTGATTTATCCTATATTTAATGGAAGACAATGAACAAGCATTCCACCCACAGTCATACCAGACTGTTGGTCAATATGAATGAATATGTAAAATAAGTTTTAAAATACATCCATGATGCAGCCTGTGCTGTCATGACATTTAAAACTCACCACATCTCTCTCTCTCTCTCTCTCTCTCTCTGTCTGTCTCTCTCTCTCTTCCTCTTGCACGCCAGGTCCCAAATATCATGCAAGCATTGTCGCTCTTTCTGTAAATGTGCTGTCATGTCTGACAAAAAGCCATCACCTTAACAGATAGATGAAGCCAGCAATATTACATATCTCATGTCTGATCAGGGCTTATCATTGCATGTGTAGTTGCATCAACATCACTGCTAAACCATGCAGACAGATCCCGTGGAGTAACTTTATAGGATTTCTTTTCTTTTGGTCATCTCATGAAAAGTTAATGCGACTCTTGTTAAACAGTTATTGTGAATGAGTCAACACGTGTTGATCCAGGATGCACATGTTTATCACTAGTGCTTACATGAGTACACACGCGTACACTCACATACCGACTCCTCAGGTAGAAGTTTGTTGTGGTGCAGTGAATGGTGAATGTCCTCGTTTATCACAGCGACATCGTCCTCCTTTGAAAATATGTACACATACTTCTATTACATGAACACGGAAATTTATCTCCAGGTGAAAAAAAGACCTGTAAACCTATAAATTACCATTAAGCATCAGACACAAGCAGCAGATACTAACAAGGTACAAGGTGGAATGAGCCTTTTCTTTTCTAAACTAAATTAACTTGTATCTAAAACCTTGACCACACTAGTGTGGCTAAATTTGTAAACGCATATTGTTTCTGTTTTCAGTTCAAAATAAGAAATTTGAAAATGTTGACAGATTGTCAACATGAAAAGGTCCACATAGAAGCAGCAAGAAGCAAAATTTTCAACCAATCTAAAAAAAATAGTTCCTGTCATTGACTTATCTTTATGTTTTGCTATATGCACGAGTTTAAAATTGTACAGTAACAGTAATGTGACAACTGCAACAGTCAATGGTTAACACCGGTATTTCTTATATAATATTACATCTGTTCAATCGTTTATCCATTCAAACCGAATCCTTACCACATGATGGCCGTAACGCTAATATGGTTGCTTTCCAACTACCATTTAAAGAGCTTGTTTTTGCTGACCTCCAGTGGTTTAACTTCTCACCTTGCTGCAGTGATGTAGAAGTGTACTCCAGGGTGTGCAAGTACATCATGACATCACTGTTGAGTGTGGTTACAGGTGCAAAAAAGCATACTTGACCACATTAAACCACACCCATAAGTGATGCTGGTTGTGGTCAGAGGTAAAACAGACCTGAAACTTCCAGTCAGAGAGTGAATCACCGCTTTTCAGAGTAGTGTTAAATTACTTGTTAACTAAACAAAATTTAAAGAGCAAGATACGACTTTTTCTTTGTTGTTTGGACAGTTAACTTTTAAAAGCCAATCTGAAACCTGCTTGAAACTGAAGTGCATTTTGAGTTTTAGGTTGAGAAATGTTGCCGCGCTGCTGGACAGCTGCAAAATAAATCTTCACACTGACGGAAGTTGATTGTGTTCCCCGAGCGTGGCAGCCTGAAATCAGCAGTTGCTGCCTGTATTAGACTTGTAAATCTTTACTCTTCCTTGAAAATCAATTACATGCCACTTACAGTATGTGTCAAATGGCATTTTAGAGCCTGCTGCTCGCTGTCGACACTGTAACTTGAGCTGCAGCTGTTCTGGACTTACCGAGACATAATTCTGTCTCTCATTTTAAGTGGGGCAGCTTTGGAGCGCTTGTGTCTATTGCCTCATTCATTAAGCTGTCGATTCACACCATGCTTGGCCATTCACACATATTGGCCCAGACACAGACATATTAGCACTTGAACACGCACAAAATTGATGCCCTTTAGAGAATAAGTGTGGCTATAATTCCTTCCCTGGTTTAATATGACCTTTTTAGCATACAGTACAGTTAGAAAGTATCAAGACAGCGATATGTTTTTCATTGTTTCAGCTATACTCAGCACATTGGATTTGAAATGAAACTATTAAGGTAAAGAGGTGAGGCCCATAGCCCTTTTTAGACATGTTGTAGTTTCCCAATTTTAGGAAACGCAGCAGGACAATAATTCTTTATATACAGCAGTCATTGACTGGAAAGGATTTGCTACCAACTGTTAAATATGGCTGTTTTGTTTAAGTTAATTTGTTGTGTTAATCTTAATTTCCTTCCCCTAAAATTGACGATGAAGGCTAAAACTCCTCCTGTTCATCTAATGTGGATGTAAACACCCTCAAAGCGGCGAGTCTGAGGACTTAAACCCCGTTGTCGTTGTTTCATTTCAAATCTTATGTGCTGGATTTGAGCGGAGACAATGAAAAACATTTCACTGTCCTAATACTTTTCTGACCACACTATTTCTATTTATGTCCAGAACTATGGATTACAGAGTGAGGTTGTGATTCATGGTGATTTAGAAGATAAGCTTTAAGGTTTCATCAGAGAACGTGTATAGATTGTGTTTCTGCACTGCTATTAAAGCCTCAGGTGGACATTTACTGTAAGTGCTGCCAGACAGTTTAACTGCTGCTTTTATTACACCCTCTCTTATTCTGTCTGAGGTGACGCATAAACCTGTGAGGAGTAACAGTGCAGTATAATTGCTGTGTACTTTTTTCTATGTGGCTGCCTAATATGTGACTGATAATGTGCCTCAGCTACCGGTGTCAGTGTTTTGTTGTTTTGTTTTTCTGAGTCGTACCAGGTGAGGCCTTAAGGCTGAATTTTCTGCATGAGGTGCAGGGTCTCATAAGCTGCGTACTTAGAGAATAGCTGACATGAACATGCACTCAAAAATGTAACAAGGGCTATGTGGATACTGGGACATGAACTGGAACACAGGTAAACATCATCCATACTTCAGACTGTTTCAAAGTTTCCCAGACGTATCTACAACAACGCAGCACTGGTGGTTTTAGGACATGATTGTTATCAGCAGCAAATGTCTGGGCCATTTGTGTTCTCCTTGTTTTCAAGCACACATACCGTACTTGTATGTGAGGTGAGACTTTCAGTAATATGTGCATCATATGCTGCATTGCTACACTGTGCAGTTTCGTCATCCAGCATCAGGTGCTGTCCTCGCTCTTTTTTGTCTCTCTAACTCTCCCAGCTGTGCCTGTATTGTCACAAAACTACACTAAATGATCAGTCCAATATCTCTCAGTGTAAAATATAACTCATTATTGTCCTTGATTGATTATCAATATCTGATTATGTGAGAAATCTTTTTCCGTTTTTTGCACTTTTTCTCACAGCTCCACTATAATACATGACCACGGGCAATTTTACATCACTTGACTGGCTTGAATTTGGTTCCTATATTGACCATTTGAGCTCACATTTTTGCGAGTTATGTACATCTGACTGTGGGGAAACAGTAAATTACTATGTACAATCATCATTTTTTAATGAAAACACTGCCGCAGCATTGTTAATGCTCAGTGCTTTGAATTGAGGTCAGATTCTCTGAACTTGCTTTTACTGTTTTAAAACCGATCTATCATCCCGTTAGACTACACACTAAACATCATTCTAGCTGTTGCAGCGCTGAAATGACGTATTAAAGACTCATTAATATTTTTCTTTAAATTCATGTCTACTTTACTTATTTCTCTCTCTTTTCCCACATTGCTGAGCTGCTTACATGTGCAGTAAGGCAGCTCAGCAGGTTGATAAATCATCATGTTAGCAAAATATTTCCATGCACCCACCTGTCACTTCAGTGCACCTTGGTGTAATTGGATGATAAAAATCACATGTAAGTGCAGCCTGGCTGGAAGTTATTTAACACACCTCTGCGACAACAACGATTTTTTTCCCCCCTCTTTTTCTTGCAAGTGAAAATCCTCTCAAATGTATTTATTTTATGGCAGTTTCCTAAAGATAATTGTTTTCTTTCTGTTTTTTGCAAGTTTGCTGGATTTTGTCATCAGTCTTAGAACGTGGACCATTATCATAGGAAAAAAAACATGATTATATTAACTTTGGAGAACATTCTGTACTTTCTCTCTGTGTCATGAGTTGGATGACACACTGGCATGGCACAGACACATTGTAATACATTTATCTTTATAAACAAATAGGACTGGGCAGTAACCAAATGCCTCTTGAAGTTACATTTGCATTGTATGCTATGCTATTGCAACAATGAAGGGAAAAGGTTGAATTGCTTTTCATGAAGTATTTACCGGCAAACACACACACACACACACACTAGATTGAGCTGAGTGCCTTGTGGATTGTACCTTGGGATTTGCAATATTTTTAATTTACAGTCTCATTCTGCAGCAAACAATGGGGTCGTCACGTGGATGGAAAGCATGATGTAATGGCTAGTTTTTCCTCACCAGATTTATACGGTATATTGATTGTTAATGGGTGTGGGTCTCACACAAATGTAGAGATTCAAGATTCAGTATTCAGGTAGGAAAACAGCCTGTTTTCTTTACTGAGAAACGATCATAAAAGTAGGAAAGTGGTAGAATTTGTAGTAGACCTGCTGTGGTGCTCTGCAACGTGGGCCATTCCTTGTTAAGATACTTGAGATACACTGAGAAGCAGAGTGGAGTTCAACCAGGTTCACTGCAGCAGAGTCTCTGTTCTCTGGCTGTAAAAGGCTCAGCAATCCTTGAAGAGAAAGAGCAAGAGAGAGGCAGAGAAAGAGGAAAATGAGAGATTTTTTTGGTTGGTTGATCACAGGCTGCCTCTTGGAGTAAATGTCTCCAGAAGATCAAAAGTAGCCTGCTTCACTCTCAGCAACTGAAGACCCACCATGGTAAATTTAGTACTCCAAAAGCTTTTTTCTTCATCACAAGAGCTAAGTGTGTCTCCAAATAACAGCACTTCAGACTATTCTTACGCGAGCTAATTTTTCTTCTGTGGTTGTGAATGAATTAGGGAAGAACAAAACTGACAATAGCAGGAGTATCAACTCCAATAATAAGAAACTACTTTTAACTGTGTGGAAATCTTTACATTTTCATGCAACTTTTTGCTATGTACCGTTCTTGCAGTGCTTCTCAGAATTATATATCCTTTGATACACTTGAAACTAATTGCAGCAGATTTGTGATAACAAAATATCTAGTGCCGTTTTTTCTTTTTAGGTCATGAAAGCATGCCAAAGAGTGTGCGTAGGTTCTATGAAACATGATGAAAGAAAAAGGAGTAAGGCGAGACCGTAGACTCAGAATGGTCGATTTGGCTCTAGGGATGGCAATGTTGGTCTGTCAGTCGGTGGGTCGTTCCACCGCTTTGGTTCAGACAGCAACTGTTAGGCGGGTTGCCATGAAATTTTGTACAGACACTCATGGTCCCCCCAGAGGATCAATCCCTCTTGCGCCACCAACATGTTAACATTTTTAGATGCATTGCTGTGAAATTCTGTACAGGCATTCATGGTTCCCAGACGAAGAATCCTAATAACTGTGGTGATCCTCTGACTTTTTGTCTATCACCACCATGAGGTTCACATATGTGGTTTTGAGTGAAATGTCTCAACAACTATTTGATGGATTACCATGAAATGTGGCACAGACATTCTTGCCCCCCTCAGGATGAATTGTGATGACTTTGATGAGCTCCTGACCTTTCTTCTAGCGCCAGCATCAGGTCAGTTTTTTTAATTGTCCAATACTTTATTAGTTTGTGTTTAATGCTAATTAGCTAACATGCTAAACTAAGACGTCAACATGGTAAATGTTAAACTTACGTAGCATCAACATGTTAGCATTGTAATTGTGAGTGTGTTAGCATGCTAAGTACAGCCTCACAGTGCCGTTAGCATGGCTGTAAACTCCATCAATCCATCCATCAATATGTGGACCACGCTGCAGTTCTCAGACTGCTCGACAGCTCACCTGCACAGTGCTGCTGGACACCGGTGTGCGTACTGTGTGATGTTGGAGGCTGTGATTGATGAATCGCCTCTGCTGTGACTGAATATGGAAGAGAAGGACCGCATGACTATGAACAGTTAACAGGTTTAGAGGCTCTCTCAGAGGATGGAGACCTGAGTTATTGTCATAAGTATATATGTCTACACTCTTCGCCCTGTCACCCATGTGTACGTCTTGTGAAAACCCTCTCGGATGAAAAGCAGCAGTCAGGGAGTGAGTTTGTACAGTTGATATTTAAGCTGATATGGGGAAGGTAAGATGCAGGTTAAAAGCTTGGGCCAGTTTTTATGGTGTTGTTGGAATGTTTTTTAGCCTCTCGTTTAGTTTTTACTGTGGAATATAGTTTTGTGTTGTTTTTAATCTATGGTTTCATTTTATGGGTATTTATTTCCTTCTGTAATCAGGATAGGAACGCTGGTATTTCCCTGATTTTATGGCTGAATAAATCTAACCTTGGACTTTTAACCATGTCCGAGGCTTTTCACATGTAAAGTCCATGTTTCTTGACATCCCGAAACCAGATTTGTCTTTACTGTTTAAGTCCCCACAAAAGCCTGAACAATATTGACCTGGAAGGTAGGGGGTGAATTTGAGAGATGCCTGCTAATCCTGTCATATGATACTAATCTGGTCACAAACAGTTGGCCTCTTAAGTAGAGATGTGACATTTGTATACTGATCATTAGCGGGTTACACCACGACCCTTCCCTTTGTGGCCTTTACTGAGCAGATTAAGATTCTCTAAGTGAAAGTTTCTCAAAATGAAATCTAGGTGAAAATTATATTTAAAGTCTAAAGGCTGGAGATATTCTATATTTTTCTTATTGTCAACAAATCTCACAAAAAGACCAAAACCAACAATGAATTGATTGATTGAGTGTTGTCTGAGTAGCCAAAGCCTGATATAGCTCCATTGAGCTATAATGTTGTCCAAAGACATATTCCTTCATTATGAACGTGGGCACTGTAGTTTATTTTATTTTGAGTCAATCTCGTGGACTCTGTTTTGCAGCTACAAAAACTCTTTTGTGCACCAAATTTATATAAATCTGCAGCTGAAAATTACTATTACTCAAGTACTTTGCTAAGGAAATATCTTAACCTTTTTAATTTTAAATAAAACCATATAATATAGTATACTTGCCACTGATTTCTACAGATTTACATCTTGAGAGAGAACAAATGTGTAGGGAAGTCTGAAAGTATTGAGATGGACTAGCTCATTGGTGATTTTGTTTTTTTATGGGATTTCATGGGAGTCTGATCTTATCAGCCTTATCATTTAAAGTGTTTATTTCACTACAAACTACACCTACACAAATAATTGTTTACCAGTGTTTGCATACTAAAAAATATAATACCTCCAGATGAATGTCTTCTCGGTGTAGCCACCTGGTCTGCAATAATGTAACAGGGATTGAGAACTTCAGCTGGTCTCCAGAAGGTTTTTATTAGTGTGTAGAAACAAAGAGCCTTTGCTGGACCTGCTGGGCAGCCCTGAGTCAACACGGCACAGGAGGGATCACACAGCCTCTCACAGACACCTAACTCAGGACAGATGAAAATAGGGAAACAACATCTGCTTAAGAACTCTCACCAATGCGAAACAAATGGTCCACATCAAACCTCACGTTCTTCTTTATTCATCATCATGTAATTGTGTGTTTGCCTACGTGAATGCCTCCATGCGCATCTACAGCCAGCTTTACATTTTCAGGATGTGCACATTATGCTGTTTCACTCTACATTAGCCTTTTCCCTGCAGGAGAAGCTGGGTTGAGTGAACCTTGTGATGCGCTCCAACCAAATGTGGGCCTGCATGTTCGCCTTTGTTTTCCATGTGCCTGCTCTTCCATGAGCGCACCTGAGCTTTGAAGCTGCCCGTTGCTCCTGAAAGAGCTGCGTCTCTGTGCTTGTGTATGTGTCTGAAAGAGAGAGAGAGAGAGAGAGATGGGAGCAGGGATGCAACCATAGAGGACAAAGATAGCTTTGATGGCATTGGAGTGTCACTAATGTCTTGCTCCTCTCTGTCAGAACATCTGAGGTACCACCACAGGTGTGGATGAGAGTGAGAGGCAAGCAGCGGAGGAAAACCTTCTGGTTATTGTCAGTTTTAAAGGCGATTAGCAATATTTTATAGCTAAAGTTTAGTTATTTTGATTGCAATTTCTTCTTAGTCGACACCTGAGTGATCATGTTAAACATCCTGCTGTCCGCGCTGATCGATCCTGACAGGCGTTTGAGGAGCTTCAGAAGGAGCGAGCGACTTGCATCAATACTAGTATGTATAATCCTTGGGGCATGTTTAACATCGTTGTGTCTGTTTTTGGTGAACCCTTGTGGTGAAAACTGTACGTCCCAGTTGATGTCTTTAGAAATGACTATGTGTTTCCCCGATTGAAGTATGGCTGCAGGTTTTAGAGTTGTTCATCTGTCTTGATCCTCTTCTCGGCATGACCTGGCCTTTCTCGGAGGTCATCCTCTGCTTGCAACCCTCGAGACGTGTCTGCTACTCCTGACTGGCGGTATTTTAGCCTTGTAGGATTATGTCTGGTGGGAATTAACCCCTTAGACTACCTACGCAGCCGCCGAGCCCTCCTCCACACACACACACACACAGAGGAAGTAATCATTAGAGAAGCTAGATTGAGGGAATGTGATTGCTCAGTTTGTTTGGAAAAGATAGGGTGTGTCTCTGGGCTCATATGCTCACAATTACATGTACTGTAAGAGGGGACGCTTAAAACTTTCATAATGTCACACTGCTCCATCATTTTGCTGTTGCTCCTGTGGCCCACTTTAATACTGCATAATTTGTTTGCTGGAAACAGAAGTAAACTGTGAAACAATACAAGCTGAGATTGTTGCATCCTGTGGGTGGGGTCTGGTTTAGGAAGTTATAGGAACTTAACTGAATGGCTTTTGTGGTTTCCTGTGAGGTGACTTTACCGTATCAACCACAAAACACTGCCAATTTCTCTGTGCTGGGAAATGTTTCTCTGTTTAGTTTATTGGCTCATTTTGTCATCTACCAGATGCACTACCCCCAAATGGTCCACATAAAAAACACAGAGAAGGGAGATAGCTTCGGTCTTTTCTTATGCAGCTAACTTTTTAAATATTCTGCTCACATGTTCTGCTGTTTTGTCCAGAGGGCAGGCTTCGTGTAGCCTATTTTACACCGATTTGCGCTGACTTTGATAGAGAAGCATCACAGTTTTACTGCGGCTGTGGGTTTCCCCCCCCAGACTTGATATTATAAAGGCTACTGTAGTCCTTGTGTAACATACAAACACAACATTCACCATCATCACACAGTGAAAGTGAGCATTCAGCATCAGCAGGGACAGCAGCGTCGCTTCTCCTTATTGTATCCCGGTCTGTTTATTCCACGGGATAACAGGGGTGGGCACTTTTTGTAGCCGTGATGAAAATAGATGTAAATAGATGTAAAACAAAAATGATGAAGTAGTAATATAAAATGCAGTGTAGCTCAAGAAAAAGTAGTTTAAAGGGGAGACTTTTCAAGGTAAATGGACATTGCCCCCGTTTTTCCAGAGTCTTGCTCCCCTCCATGCGTGCAATGGTCCGCCCCGCACAGACACGACACGGCCGTTGCTCACAGAGCCGAGAGCTGGGAGAGGTTTACTCAGCCTGCCATTGCAGTGCACCGTCCGAGTGATGCCTACTCTTCCCAACTTTTCATCCAGAGGTTAGCGACGAAACGTCAAAGCAACGCGGTCTTATTTCCCCCTTTTTTTTCAACTCGAGTTTCTTCCATGACTCGGTACCTGACTGGACTAACGTTAGCGTTTCAGGCAACGAAGATAAGATAATGAACTTTGGACTTTCCACTCGGCTTTTCGTGACATGTTTCCCGTCGTCCTGGATAAAATAAAATAACAACGTAGCCCGGCGTGGCGGCAGCTGGGCGAAAAATTCAACTGGACGGGAAATAGCGCACTCACCCAAGTGATTATCAAAACAAAGACACCTACAACTTTTAACCGGACACTTTTAAAGCGGAATAGGAGTGTAAAATGTCCTCCAAAGCTTCAAATAAGGTGGGTACCTGGCCGGATGAAATACAAGTGTGAAGTGTTTTGTTCCAACATTATGCTGCTGGCTTATATAACGTGAACTGAAGAGCTAACATAGGCTAAAATAGGAAAGGTGGTTGTACTGTGGCTGTATAACTTTGTTGACTATTAGTAGGAGTAATATAGTATGCCTAATGGTGGTGGTGTTTGTGTGTGTGTGTGTGTGTGTGTGTGTGTGTGTGTGTGTGTGTGTTTTGCTTAGGAGTTCCTCTGAAATCAACACCTACAGACATAGCCTACCACCAGCCATGCTGTTTCTCCAGTGCTAGGTTCAAAATAATCTGATTTATACTGGCTGTTACTGTTGATAAGCTGTCACTGATAATTCACCCAGCTGTGTTCATAGTAGGTCTCAGCTCGGCTACCTGTTGATATCTAGAGCCCCAGTCTTAATAGTTTATTAAAACAGTGGCAGGAAATCCTCATGGATCTAAACACTGACTGAGGCAGAACTTCTGCCAAATTATCCCCTTTTTTTTACATGTCAGAGATCCCAGAATATAGTAGATCACAAACTACTTTTAATCAAGTCCATTATGAGAATATTTTTGTTTTAGGTAGTATTAAATAATGTTAAGTATTGTTAGTAAGGTGATGATTACAATGAGGGAGAAAGAGCCACTTGTTACTCAAATTTGTGTGATCTTTATAAACAGTATTTTTGTAATGACTTTTAAGTAAATGAGCTAACACTAAATTAAGCTATTCATCATTTTTGGGGACCCCCTCACTCACTTCTCCTAGTTGGGGTCCCTGAAGCCCATTTTGGAGAACCGCTAGCTTAACATATGTTTTCACCTGCAGCATGTGGGGAGATGTTGTCCATTCATCAGTTAAAAACCACTAGATGAATATCTGCCAAGCCTTAAGTATTTTCTAATTTAATAGTATATATATTAGATTATAAGTCATCAATGAAGCATTCCTGCATAATTTCTTGAAAACTGGGTCAGGTCAGGTGTTACAGTCTTGGGCATATACTGTACTGTACTGTACCACACTTGCACCATGTGATTGATTGAAAAAAACATGAATTTAGTAATAGAAGAAAGTTGTGGTAAATAGTATTTAAGTGGGTCAATCCTCAAATTAGACCTAAATATTTTCACACTATGTATTCAATAGTCTTTTAGTATGAGAGGATTTGTTTTCTTCAGTTTGACAAGTGAGGAATGTGCTGTGTTTGTCTGATAGAGGTGGTGATATTCAGGTTTGGTCGGTTGTTCCAGTTAGACGAAACCAGCTCCGTCATGTCAGCTGGTGACGTACTGTAAGGACGGCCTTGGTCACACCTTGACATAAGACTTACTACCATACTATGCTTGCACTTGGTAAAGTGCCAAAAGTTGGCTTATTAGTAATTCCAGTGTTTCCTCTTTAATTTCATATTATTCTCTATTGTCTTGAAAATCTGTGTTAAATTGTTTTATTACAATCGGAAGGACCTTGTTAAGAGTGAAAGTGTAAGAACTGGATGACAGTGTTGTGAATGCATTTCCTTGAGGCAACATAGTTTTTAGTAATCCTCTGTGGTAACATAAACAACGATGATCAGAGCCTGAAGAGATGTGCTGAAAAATGTCAGGATCTTGATGTAGACTATTGTTTGTCAAGCAGTGCGTTAGAATGGTCACTGTCCTTAGTAAATAAGATTACATTTCCTGTTGCTGCTTCAGAATAAAAGCCTCCGTCCACTGTGTTTGTGAAGAATGTTGAATAAGCAGAAAGTCTTTGATAACACTACAAATGAAATGTTGGGTGAAAGTAGAAACAGAAATGTAGGACTGGAAGAAGTCCTGTTGCCTGATTGTTTGATGGGCAGTAGTGGCAGCTTGATTGTGATTAGTAGACTGCCTGCTTACTAATTTTATGATAGGAGAAAAACTCTATTCTGCAGTTTTAGTCATAATTGTTCAGGTGATGAACTGATGTCTCTTTCGTGTAGACTAACTCAATGTGTTTTAGTGATAGGAAGGCTATATGTTGGTTATAGCAAACTTTTGTTTTTTAAAGGCAGAAAACAGAGGTCATGTCCTCTTTCCAAGCTAACCTCTGTTGCACCAGCACATATCACTCAATGTATATTTTCATAAGTGTTTCTGATTAATCGATTTTTGTGAGAAACAGAAACAGGATTCATGCAACATGATGGTGTTCATATTCCAAGCTAACCTATTGTCAGGGCTGGGCAGTAATTCAGTATCATCATTTATTATCTGCCAGTGGAATCATAATGTAATAATAAAATTTTATTATGTTATCGTTTTACTACTGTTGCCAACATGAATGATTCCAAGGAAACTGTTATTAAAACCTAACAAAGCAAGATATTACTATAATTATGATATTTTAATAAGACATATCAGTGAGAATTTTGTTAGCATTCAACTAGTTTTCATGGGTTTTCTTACATAAACAAATAACTTGAAATATCTCAATGGTCCTCTATGTTTTTATTATTTTATCTTTCCATCTTGCCCGAGCGTGAAAGCCTAGTAGAGCTGTGTCTCCTTTAACACACAAGACTGAGTGACTTCTATTTAGGGGTCACTGCACTGATTAGCTAGCAGTGCAAAGACAGTAGACACATTAGTTATCCAAAGCTGCTCCTAGTGAGACAGACTTGCCTTGACTGAATTTTGTGGTAACAGAGTCTATCATGCATTATCAGAAATAATCTTTGAAACAAGTACGACTTTCCTTCCACTGTGTTACCCTTCTCTGCGGTTCATTGTCCAATATCCACATATTAACGCCCACCTGATGAGTTGTGATGAACTGCCATAACATCAGCATTAGTCACACGCCACATGAAGCTACGGTTAATGATAAACTGTAATAAAAATGTCACAGTGGTGTCTTTCAGGAATACAGTAACATCTGTGGGTGTATTAACTTCATGTCTCAGAGGTCAGTATTGCTGTGCAATAGTGTGTACTTAAAGTGTGTCATTAGGTTAGTATGGTGTTTCAGTTAGTATTTAGCATTCACTCCATTGTGACAACTTTGGTAAAACCATTAGGGTGAACAGAAAGAAAGCACTTTGTCTAACCTAATCTAAGTTAAGTTGAAGCCGCCTTTCAGTTTGTCATGATCGACCTACACTACAAAATAACAGTTTGTGTTAATTGCTGTTTTGAGGAGGATGTGTTTCTATGAAGACGGAAAGGGAAAGATCTTTCTGTTTGGTGCCAAAGTTCCTGTTCAAGGAGAGAGGAAAAGACAGTGTTTTCAAAGCTGGGTGTAAACTTGTCTGTTTCCAGACCACAGCCCTTATTTAAAGTCTTGTCTAGCCATTCAAGAAGGTTTTGGGGTTACTGCCATTAATGGCTTTTTCCTCAGTTAAAGAAACAACCAAGCCAGCTAGAGACAGTTTTACAAAGCTGGTTCAGAGTCAGACCTCTCAGGGCATCTTAAACATATTTAACAGTTTAAAAGTCATGGAGAAGACAGCGTGGCTGTGCTGGTTGGTTACACGAGAGTAATAAAACAGACTTATTTAGCCATGGTAATGGTCATTATACAACAGTTTTACCAATAATATTTTAATAGTGTCATTTAAATGTGAATTTGATCACTTTGTACATTGTTTTTTAAATGAACCAATCATATAACTGGTGTCAGACCATATTAATCCACTGAAGAGTTGACGGTAACTCTTCTTCACTACAGTAAATGCTGGCCCCGTTCTTTGTGTTTGGCCTTCAGCCAGTCCTGCTTACTTTTGTGAATGCAACACAAAAAAGAAACGTAATTTAGAGCATCAGCAGTCCCTCCAGCCTTAAGACTTTGCGAAGACAGAGTGAAATAAGTGGAAAATGCATTTGGATGGGGGAAGTTGTATTAATTAGAGTTGCACAGAGGGCCAAGAACAGCCTCTATTTTGCTTTGATGATTACACATCTCCATTTACATCAATGAAGGAGGGAAATGTAATTAGAGGACTGAGTGCTAGGGAGAGGAAAAGATTCCTGGTGGTGTTTTTGTTCTGTGTCCTTAGCTCCCCGTCCTTTTTGGAGAATCAGGGCTGATGTGGCAAGTGATAAACGAGTATGGAACAGCTAATGTCTGGCGTCTGTGACAAGGAGTTGCGCCATCAGTTTATAAAGTGTTTATCCAATCTTCTGTTGATATGCCTCCCAAAGGGCTTCACATGCCTACATTTGAACAGATTAAGTGTAACTTATAAATCAAACCCCACCCCCTCGACTTTACTCCGTCAGTGTGAAAAACTCATTATGCCATTACAGTGCTTCAAGAAGGGCCGGGTATAGTCCAAAACAGACCTAGGCAGTTGACATGCACATGTCTATTTTTATACTACATTGGCTATCTGCATACATGGATGCATTCACACATCAATGTAAATACTGCGCCGCCATAAATTTTGGGCTACACGTAGACGGTCAGCACGCTGCCATGTGGATGCAGAAATAATAAATTGTGCTCGAGAGAAATTCTTTTTGCATGATGGTCAGGCGTGCAATGGGCAGCATAAGAAGGGTTTTGGGTATTAAATGGAAAAAGAAGAACTAAAGAATATAAAAGCTGGGGTCGATCATGTCGCAGGGAACGATCTTGGGCACAATCAAGATCATTTTGAGAACAAGACATGGCAAAGGGCGATCAGTGCAGTGTGGGTCATTGTAGACAGCAGCATTATGAAGAGGGATGAGTCGAGAACCACAAAGTACATCGACAGTGTCCAGCTGCAGCATCAGTGTAGAAAGAATATGAGATGCAAAGCTCACCGATACTACATGCAGCACACAAGCTCTGTCACTTACTCCTGCTCACACTAACAGGAGAGTCTTTGATTATAGGCCCTTGATTCAAAGTCCTCCCAGCCCTTAAGGAGAGCAGGTGTAGGCTGTCTCTGTGTATAAGATGAGAGCGCTGCCAGTTACCCATATTGAAGACAGCAGCCGGGGGCCTGTTGGTTCAGCTGGGCTTCAGTTTTTTGGCTAGTTTGTCCACGGCTGTGACCTATCTGGATCTGAACACTAGTATGTGTTCCTGTAATTTATGTAGTCAAAAACAAATGTTTAGGCATAGATCCATGGAATATGAGTGACTTCAACTCATACAATACATACGGAGTGAAGTTAATTTAAGTATGATTATGTCCAGATGCCCAGATTCAATATACTTGAGTCCTATTTTCATTGTCGACCAGTTTTTAAAAAGAGAAGACAGTGATGATCAAAGTGAGCTCCTTGTTTCTTAAGTATCACCTTCTGTCAGAGTCTAGATGAAAACATTGAGAGAAAGCAGCTGTTTGTGTTGTTTCAATGCCAGGGGACTCTGGAGTGCGGCAGTTATCAAGGACATCTGACCTGCTTATCCTTTCATCCCTGGAGGGAAATCCAGGGCAGATACACACAGCAGGAGGCAGGTGGATAGCAGAGAGAGAAAACGAAGGAAAACAGAAAATGCCTTCTGAGGGAGGAGGTGATGTGAGGAGGGGTTATTGGAGGGGTGAAATGGAGAAAGGAAGGAGTGGGAGGGAGAGATGCACCGGCTATAATCTGAGTCACATGGCAGATCTTAAAAAGACCGCCTCTCTCTCTTATAATCACGGCATTATAGCTTTTTTTCATGTTGTTATGTTTCATGGGCTTTTTCATGTTATAAAGCATATTATAAAGCACATTTTATCTATTTAATTCAAATACAACAGCAAAATAGGGTGGAGTAAATTTCCTTGCCTGGTATGGCTCAAAGACTTTTGTGGAAAAGACTACCACTAGCCTTGCAAAACAATCCACCAATTTTATTTTGCTCACTGTGGTTCGGCAGTGCCATGCATAACATATCTTACGAGGGACGTTATTTAAAGTAGGCGATATACAACAGATGATAGACAGTCATCTGCTTCACTGAGACATCAACATGAATCCTTCCTGCACCTTATTGGATGAGCACACCACTTGCTCAGCTGTCATTGGTCTCTAGCTGTCTATTTTCTGGAATACCATGGGTGTGATTCTGAATTGTTGTTAAATTTCTCCTCAACTTTTCACCAAAATCAGTTTCTGAAAAAAATTACAAAAGAAGTGTGCCATGTAGTCAAATAATCATCATCATCAATTACACTTCAGTTTAAATCTTTGATTTTAGTAGTTGTCAACAAGGTTTGGAAGTTTGGTCAGCTTTCAAGAGGATGTTTCTAGACTTCAATCTATCAGTGAAAACTTGAGTTTACCAGATGTGGTGTGTCTGTGTGAGGTTGGACCCGCAGGGTGTTGCAGGCAGAACCAAAAATACCTGGGAAGGGACAGAGAACTGGCCTGCCCAGGAAGTTCATAACACCCTTTTCTGCTGTGTGAGCAGCTGAGCTCTGATATTGACCTGACAGAGTTTAAATATTATATCACGGAGCTCCCTCAGGAAGACCAGACTGGGATTCATTATAAGTTTTACCCACACTTTTGTTAGCAGAAAAATGTGGGCCGCTGGAATGAAATGATCCACCACCTTTCACCTGCTGCTGTTCTTGATTGAGATGAATGAAAGGTCATGTCACATAACCCTGAGTCTTGGTCAGTACCTTGTCCCTTATCAAACAGCCAGGCTAGCAAAGCTAGGACACTCCAAGCCAGCCCTGCATCCTTTCTGGCAGGGCAGGGCAGGTCTCTGCAGGGATTTATCATTCCCACTGCAGGCATAGGGGATTTGACACAGGGTGTTTTGTGTGTGTGAGACAGAGAGAGACGGTGGGAGAGAGAGAGGGGAAGCAGGGAGAGAGAGAGTGCATGTGGCAGCCGTGGCTCAGCTGGTTAGGGGAGAGAGAAAGAGGCTGGAACAGATTCATCCCAAGGCTTGTTGCCCTACATGCCTTTACACACACACACACACACACACTGCTGTGTGTTCATTTGCTTATCTTTCGCAGTGTTGGGAGTGTTACACTGTCTTTTCTGTCTGGGAAGCAGAGTCATCAGCCTGTGGGAGACATTGTCTGCTGCTTTAGATGATATGAGGCATAATCATCTCTAGCAGTCCATGTGTGTAAATTTCCCAGATCTCAGACTTCTGACAAAGAAATTTGCTTCTCTTAGGGGCCTTTTTGGGACGAAATCTGCTTTTAAATCATACACTATCATCTTGTCTGATGATAGAAATATTTTTCCTGCTAAATATAAATCTAGTCCACGTGCACATGTTGAAATCTGTCTCCCCCCACCTTAGGTAAAACAGCACATCATGTGATTGTGTTTTTCTGTCTCTTTTCTGTCAGCTTTTTTTCTGTATACCTTTCTTTACATTTTTGTCTCTGGTTCTCTCTTTAAGTGTGAAGTGAAACAGTGTGTACGACAGTGACTCATTACATCAACCTGTGTAGGGCAGGAACTGTGTTTTTTTTACAGTGTGCCAGGAACTGTCATCATCTTAACAAATCTTAAACCTGCTGTTCTCTGCTTTGCACGTTGGTTTAGCTTAAGCCGGTAGAGTTGAAACGTTGCCTCCAGTCGAATAAAGTTCAACAACTATAATCCAGTAAGCAGATACTCTGCTTTTTCCTTTTTATAAATCTGCTACACTGCACCTTGCCTAAATATAGGATTGGATGTGCAGTCAGCTACCCTCCTGTATCATGAAGCAAAAGAACATGATCACCTGAGAGGAGTAATAGAAAACGTCCAGAACATTTGTCGTTTTGTTGCTGTTTTTCACACAGTCTTGGAATCTGTCAACAGTGATTCAGTAAATGTAGTTAGCATAGAGCAGTGGTTCTTAAAGTGGGTGCCTTGAGGACGGGCCAAGAGTGCTGCAAGATTTATCACATCATTGTTCATTTATTGTGGGTTTTTAATAACGTTTCACCACATTTAAAACATTTACATTAACTACAGTTTGTGCTACGTTTTCAAACATATCAAAAGAGAAGAAAACAGCTTGACTGACTTGCACATTCACTGTGGTATTGCACATTCCATCAACATCTCTCTCATCCCCGGTATACATGAAAACAGGACAAGAAACCGCCTGGCAGTGGAGTCAGACCTGTGGGTTGAGCTCTCTCTCACCACATCAACAGCAGACTCACATGTCCCATTAAAATGCCTGCAACCTTTCTTTATTTTGTTTTGTTTGTTTGTCAGTAAGCTCATTTTAATTTTGAAGAAAACGAAAGAAATACATTTAAAAATGTAGCCTATTTAATTGTGTTCAGTGTTTATGTTAAATATTAAATACTTATCTCCGTAAATCTGTAGAGCACCAGCTGGCTTTCATTCTGAGTGATTTAGAATGGGCTGATATTAACCTATATAACTTAACATTGATTTGATATAATATAACAATATTAAATCTAAGTTATTTAAAACCAATAAGCATCTGTGTACATATGTACATGTTATTTTGGGGGTTGGGTGGCTCAGGGTGCCATAACAAAACATTACCTTTTGAAGGGGTGCTGTGGTCTAAAAAAGTTTGGGAACCAAACTGTCATTGATTTAAAAAATACACTCCTAAAGATATACACTGTCACTCCTTTAAATCCTCGTCTCCTGTCTGAAGTGAAGTACGGATTAAGGAAGTAAAAACACAAAATAAACAAACAGCAGCTAGAAGTTTCAGTTAATGGTATAACAGCGAGGGTGAGTGATGCCAGGAGAGCCACATTGTTGTGTGTCTATTTCTGCACCCGTTAGCAGATGCTTCACACCTCCAAAGTGTTGCTGTTGTGGCTCAAAAAGCTGCAGACACTACACAAATACTATAGAAAGCAGGTTGTATTTTCTTAATTCAGATCTGTTCAGCTCTCAGTCTTATTTAAATTGCTTTATGTGGGCCTACTTGGATCAGAATAGTATAGATGTGTTTCCCTCATTCCTCTATCCTGCAGTTGCCGGTCCTCTGAAAACAGCGTAATGATGTTCACTCACTTACAGTATGTACACTGCTGAATAACAAGATGATAAGGCTTCATTACAGATTTGCAACATTCATTCTTTGCACATTGTAATTAGTTCATTAGGTGCATCGGAGGGTGTAAACTTCCTCTCTAGTAAGGGTACTGATGAGTTTTTTTTAAGATGTCATTAAAAGTCATTATCTATTATCTTTTTGTGCTTGTGCATCTCGTTAAAGAATGTGTGCACCCCCTCCCTATCTCTCATCTCTTGGGGGAATGGTAATTATGTTGCCAGTTAAGTGCTGGGAAAATGGCGGCTCCAACAGTAACTCATTAATTCACTATAGATTCTGCCCCACAACATGTCTATTGTAGCAAAGTCCTCAGAAGGCTTGGGAATGCCATTGAGTGGGCTTGGCCCCTTGTTTTATGGCACCATGTGACTCTGCAGACTATGAGTTGTGGTTCAGAGTTGTTTAGTTTGAAAGATGTTGTGCAACTTGAAATTTGAAAAGCGTTATGTTTTTACATCTGTGTGAAATATTCCAACCGCCTGTTCCAAGTTTATGTTTGAACATTCAAATGCTGCTGCTCTTATCACCATAATCATGTGTAGTCTTTGCAGTTACGCTGTGGCAGTCTCTCTACTTTTGTCCTTGCCGGTAGTAGCTAATTTTGGTCATCCTGCGTGTACTGGAGGCAGGCAAACATGAGCAGACTGAAAGACCCCTTGCTGAATCACCCCTTTGTTTAACATGTGTGTGTTTTGTGTGTGTGTGTACGTGCCTGCTTGCCCATGTGGTAGAGTGAGTTTCACCGCTGTCAAACCCAGCCTTAGTGGAAAGCATCATTTATAAGCCCCAAGAATACCAATGTGTTGGTTTCTTAATATTCACAACACAACACGGACACTCCTATACCGTAACCCTCTGAACCCTGTGCTGCTTGTCTTTTATCCTTTAACAACCTTTATGCTTACTTGTTGTAGTATGTTGCAATGACAACTTTGGATTTCTCTGGGCAGTTTCATGCTGATACTAGCTGTAACTGTGATTTTATTATTAATAAAATACCAAGAAAAGACACACATCAATGATTTGGAGCTACAGCATCAGGATCAAGGTCTATAGAGGTGTAGATGTCACACTTTTTTTTTTTTTAATTTGCTTTAATGGTTAAATGTAACTGTGGCTATGTTGGGACAATATAATACCTAAACATAATTTAAAAACATTTCAACAGTTCATTATTTTATCTTTCTCTTGTTGCCTCACTTCTAATATGTTGTTTAATTATTATAGATTCCGGACTTAACTGTTTGGTTAAACTTCTGGTTGTTGTAACTCATCAGTTTAATTATCCAGGATTCGATTACAAGCAAATTTAGGTCAGTAAGAGGTTCATAGTGTTGGTAATTCAATAAATTTTGTTTCTTGTCCAGCACGAAATGCAACCTTTATTTAATGAAAATCATCTCTTGTGACAAAATGTGGCAACATTTGGCTTCTGTTAATCGTCATTTACACTGTGGTAACTTCTTTGAAACTTTATAAACCACATGAGAGTAATCACTGTAATTATCATTGCCAGACCATGAATCTCTATACCTCGCCTTCGCAGTCAGTGATATAGATATTTATGTGTTTTGTTTTCCCAATAGTAAATTGGCCCAGTCCCAGTCACTTTATATTATCACATTATATTCAGTTGTTGTGTTGTTTTCTGGCTTTTAATTTGTGCTCATGGTCAGTGAGACAGAAGTAGGCAAAAGGAGACAGAGAGGGAGATTGAGGCAGAAAGATCCAGAGAGTGAGGCGAGCAAAAGGTGAGGGAAACCGTTGGGAATGAGAAACAGGCAGAGTGAGAGAGTCAGGCCTTGTCTCCTTATCTGCACATTCCTGTAGAGTGTGTGTGTGTGTGTGTGATGGGAGGGGTAGGGTGGGAATACTGATAGTTGTGGGTACGGTGATTGGCTGAATCCAAAGGGCTGGATCTGGTTATCATTCTCAATACCTTGGCTTACAGTTCGTTTCCACAGACACAAAAACAAAGCTCAAGTGTAGTGGGCGTGGGTGTGTGTTTTTATACAAGTGCTTGTGTATGTTTTGTGTCCAGATACAGTCCACCAGAAGCAACAATGAAAAACAAAAGTGTATCACCCATGTGTCCTTGTAGCTTTCAGTACTTTCCCTCCTCAGATGCACTCCTTCATATCAGCCCACATATGTAGTGATACCAATAAATAAGTACAAGTGTGATAAGCCAGTAAATGCTGATAACAGTCGCTGTTAGATATATATTACTCATGAAGCAATTTCCTCCCACGACCATCTAATCAACAAATGTTACTCATTTTTAGGTTATTGAATTTGATATCATTATTATTTGAAGGAGGAAATAATCTTATTTTGACAAGATGACAGATCATAGTAAGTAGAGACATATTCATGCATTAGATATCTTGGACCTTTACCAACCCCACCTCCACCTGCACACCCCAAAGGAGAAAAAATAAAACAGTTCCTTTTAGCAAAACATCTCCCAGCCCTTAAATACACATATCACTCTTGTGGGAGGGGGCCTTCCAATCCCAAGAGTGAGAACCGCTGTCCGAGAGGCTATTTGATACTTTGAAGTTTGTGAGAAACCCACAGCTTGAACTAAACCAACAGGAAGGATTGTGGAAAAGTGGAAAGTCAAAATCCCACCAGAAGTTACCACTCTCCTCTGTGACCTCAACGCTGCCTGTCTCCCTAGGCAGAGAACAATTTGTGTGGTTGAGCTTGGATGACTTTGCTGCTGGATAAGCACATGAGATGCTAGCCTAGCCTAGCTATGTGTCTGGGTCAGTGGATAGCAGTGAACAGCCCGCTGCACATCAGCTCTGTGGAGAAATAATCAGAGTCTGCACCTGACCCAGAGGCTCCAGTAAAGCTCTCAGTTTATTCAAGTGGAAATACATTACCTTTATGAAATGGACGTTACACATTATATTAAAATTTAACAGTGCTATCAAGTAAAATGTTGAGTGTTTGCACCCTAATAGGCAGTATATATTATATTATATATTATTATATATTATATTATATATTATATATATATTACATATATTAAATCAGCAGGCTCCTGAGTCAACCCTGTTCAAAAGTCAACAGAGTATGCTGTGTATAGTTCCTCAAAATGACTTTGAGCATAATAGCCTACATGAAGTAGTTTAGCTAATTCATCTCCCTATGAACAACTACTAAGGAGCAGGGATGCATTGATCCTTTTTCTTTCCCGATTTTGATTCTAATAACTCAGGGTGCTGAGCGAGCGAGTACCGAACCAACACCGGTCCTCTTTTTATCTTTGTCAATTAAAATCTGTTAATCTCGCTGTGTGGAACTGATTTTGGATCGGTAATTCCTCAAAGGAGGCTTTGTTGGGATTAATTGATTGATGGAGCCAGTTTTATGCTTAGGCGTTAACTTCCTTCTAAAATCTTAATGGCATCTGTACTAATCTCGTCCAAATGGGACGGAGTATCTGCACCATGTGGGCCAGCTATCAGCTGGTTGTGCAAGAGTCTCACAGAGTTGTATACCTCAGAGACAACTGGTGGGTTTTGGCTTAAATATGCGTGGGCATGATGAAACAGCAAACAGGGTTTTATGCACAAAGGTGATGGGTGGTGATTTAAGTAAGAAAATTGCAACAACAAAAAAAAGTCGTCAATTTCATCTAGCTTTGGAGGTATATTCTCTCCACAAACTGACAGGATCTCATGTGATTAAAGGCTTGATAAACATAGACACACTTATCATCAGCTAGTTGGCAGGCAGCTGCAACAGTAAGACTGAGGCATGTGTAAGGCCCATGCTGTAAGAAACATGCTTGTCGACATAATAGTGCTCTCAGCTCTGCATCCTGCCGTCCATCTATCCATCCATCCATCCTTCTATCCATTTCACTCTGTCTGCTTTCATGAGACAGCAGCAGTAGACTTCAGCGGGAAGCATGGCTCAGATTAACGTTTTAATCCAAAAGCCTGGATTATAGGTTTTGTATTTTATTTCTACCCTCACAATTCTAGCAGTGACTCTGTGTCAGATAGTTTTCAGTCAGAGGTGTGTGTGTGTGTGTGTGTGTGTGT
>NTHP01000029.1:1368148-1379003 GCA_003416845.1 Oplegnathus fasciatus
TGTGTGTGTGTGTGTGTGTGTGTTATTTAAGTATGTCTTGCACGCTGGTTAAATGTGTCCTCATTGAATAAGTACTCCATGTCTTTATAGGAACAGAAATGGCAATGAAAAAATAAAAGACATGGGTAAATACATACATAGGAAAAAATCTATATTATAAAACCTATAATTATTGTCTTCAGTTCTAATTGGTTGAATCATGTTCAAACCTGTTTTAAAAAATGTGAAACACGTCCCTAGCGAGGGTAAAGTAACTGTGAAGTGTGCCATCTTACATGCTTACAGCGTTCACTTTTTCTTACTACTTTCAGAGCTTGAGTTAACATTTGAGGCTCTACCCCTTATATATGTAAAAGACAAGGCATTAGACCATTCAACTTGCAGTCCAATACAACACCATCACTAACTACTGCCTAAAAGTTACCATACGGTTATCTCAAAACCTTACAGGCTCAAAGTCTACAAGAATGGAACATTATAAGCTTCACAAAGACAGTATTTGTTGCAAGCTTATAGCATTTGGATAAACATACACTATGTACCTAATAAATTTGCCTCAAGATACTGATCCTGTCTCTCTTGTGTCTTGTGTTGCAGAGTGCGGCGATGGAGGAAACGGTCATATGGGAACAGCACACAGTGACCCTTCACAGGGTAAGTGTTTACAACTCTTAATCCACTCTCCTCTTTCTTCTCTTTTGTCTTTTTCCCTCTCACCCTGTCTCTGGTATCCTAATCCTGCAGTACGTCTCGTGTGTTCTTCACTTTTTCCTCCCCGTTCCTCTCTGTCCTCTGCCCATCCATCTCTTTTCTCTCTCTGCACTGAGAGGGCCAGCTGTAGCAGCAGGATGTGTGATACTGAAACAATAGTCAAGGAACCCAGATGGCAGGAAACAAGGCTAAGGAAGACAGAAATCAGCATCCACTTCCTTACTACTTCATTTCACTTCCTTCCTGTTGGCAACATACTCTTCTCCTTAACACAACTCCAGGGAAAGAGGGGGATGATAGTTTCACTCCATGTGCTTTTTTGTCCTGTGTGAAATGTAATCATGATAGATTGTACCTCCTAACCTCAGTAGCTAAGCTCAGTGCATCTAACTACGCCCTCTGGCACAATCAGCATCATCAGGTTAGCTATCAAACTATTCAAAGCCATTTTCCCCCAGAGATAGCTGATAAATGAATATATACATTGTCTCATATGCTGCATTTCTGAATGTGCTTTGCTTTGAGACAGTAAACTCTAGTTAGTTGATGCTGCTGTGCTGTGGGATTGTGTGTGTAGAGCACCTGTCTAGACTGGCCTGCTTGCTGTAATCTAATTAGTAGCGGCTTTATTGAGGCTGAAGGAGCGGCCCAGTGTGGCCTGCGGTTCTCAGCCTCGCAGCTCTCCTGTGTTGTTGTGGTTGTATGATTAGCCATTTACATCACATGGCGTGCCCCCTTGGTGCTGCCTTTTAAGTAAAGCACAGCAGCCCTCAAAGCCTCCATGGAAACCTCCTGGAAAATTTGCAAAATAACTTGCAAATGCATAGCTTTGTTTTTGTCCACAGAAAATGTCCCAGTCTATTAAAGCCCTTTTTCACTGCACAGAGCACATCACATTATTTTACTCAAACAACAGTTTCACTTGTAATTAGCCTACAGAGATCCTATTAGCCTGTTTTTGTTTACAGCAAGTCTATTGTCTGCCAGTCAGTAATAGGTCAGTATTGTGTGTATTTCTGTGTGTGTGTGTGTGTGTGTGTGTGTGTGTGTGTGTGTGTGTGTGTGTGTGTAGGCCCCAGGTTTTGGGTTTGGTATTGCCATCTCAGGTGGGCGAGACAACCCTCATTTCCAGAGTGGGGAGACGTCCATTGTGATATCTGATGTGCTGAAAGGAGGTCCTGCAGAGGGACTGCTACAGTAAGTCTTTGGCTGTTGCCACCAATGTTTTGTGTTATTATAATGCTGGATTTTTTTGCTGTATGTTAATATTTACACACAAAAGGGTTGTAGGAGCACTGCTAGTTTAACCTCAGAATTAGTTAAAGTAAGCGCCTGTTAAATATTTCCCTGTTCCATTTTATTCTATATAAATTTCTACTATCTTAGTATGAATTGTATAGATTCAAGTAGATCTCAACAACTATATTGACGGTGTTAATTGATTTTTTTTTTATTGTTTCAGAGAAAATGATCGAGTGGTGATGGTCAATGCAGTCTCTATGGACAATGTAGAGCATGCCTACGCTGTGCAGCAGCTCCGAAAGAGTGGCAAAAATGCAAAGATAGTAAGTTTGACACTGAAGATATTTACCTAACCTGAATTTGTGTGAAATTGTGTGAATAATTGCTTCTTTAACACTCAAAACTTCCTGTCTATTCCAAGACTATTCGCCGGAAAAGGAAAGTACAGATCCCTGTTTCTCGGCCAGGGGACAGGGAGACGATGTCAGAGCACGAGGAAGAGGACAGCGATGAGGATGATGGCTATGAGCACCACAGTGGTCGTGGTGGCCAAAGTGCCTATGAAGGAGCAAGTGGAGGCACAGGCACTGGCAGGCGTCACGATCGTGAGCGTAGCAGCAGCGGCAGGCGGGATCACAGTGCCTCGCGGGAGAGGAGCGTCTCACCGCGCTCTGATCGCCGATCACAAGCTTCCTCTGCTCCACCCAGGCCTGCCAAGGTCACCCTTGTCAAGTCCCGCAAAAATGAAGGTGGGCAACACAATGTCCAAACACCTGAAAAATGACTATTCACATTATGGATACATCAAATTTACATAAAACTCAAGAAATATTATTAAAAAAATATTGAAACACATTATTAAAACGATATATGTACACATGAAATGACAAATTCCGTCACTACAGGTACTCACAGTAAAGATCAATCAGAAATGTAATGCCAACTTAAATTGATGTGCCCTGTTAATATTACTTTGTTATGCTTTTCAACCCTGAAAGCAGAATATGGACTGCGGTTGGCAAGCCACATCTTTGTGAAGGACATCTCTCCCGAGAGCCTTGCTGCCAGAGATGGAAACATCCAGGAGGGAGATGTTGTACTTAAGGTGAGAGAAGTGTCTGCATGAAAGAGCCTCTGGGTAAGACAGGACTTTTAAAAGAGGGTAAAACACCATAATAGGGAAATGAACTGATAAAAAGATTATTAGAATAAACATAAAAGGTGAATGTATAAAGGAATAGTTTTAAATAATTCCATTAACAGAAGGAATGAGGTGGGCGTGAAGAAAAAAGAGTATCAGGTAGTCTTTTTACTGAAAACTTTCACTTGTCTGCTGTGGTGATCTGTGCGCTGCTGAAAGTGGATCGCAGAGTGAGGTCACAGTTCATTAGTATGCAGGCTCACCAGCAGGAATACCACACATTCCATTATTCCTTTGAATTTTTATCCACTCAATCTCTGAGGAGGGAAAAAATCCTCCTTCACAGTAAAGCGATGCATTCAAAATCCAATTAAGTGTATCAGTTGTTCTGAAGAGAGGCAGAGACATTTTCTCGCTGAAATGCGATTTATACAGTATGTATGATACAATACAACTTCTGTGGACTGACAGCACTAAAAGCATTATAAGCCTATTTATGTTATACATTTTTAAACTTGTTTATAGCCTACTTTACTTCTCCTTATTTAAGACATTATTGTTAATATGAGGGAGAACTAGGCCGTAATTCCTCATTGCCTTGTGATAGTTTTCAAAAGCACATTGTGTGCTCTGCAAGAAACATTGTGCAGTGAAAATAACTTGTCTATTCAGTTCTTGTGCTGACCCGCTCCTCTTCCTCTGGCAGATCAATGGCACAGTTACAGAGAACCTATCTCTGATAGATGCCAAGAAACTGATTGAAAGGTCAAAGGGCAAGTTGAAGATGGTGGTGCAGAGAGACGAGCGAGCCACGCTGCTCAACATTCCTGACCTCGATGACAGCATCCCATCAGCCAATAACTCTGACAGAGATGGTGAGACAACAGACATGTAGCATTGCCTTGTTGGATGCAGCGAGCATTTGATTGCACAAGCTGTGACTGCGTTTTTACAAAAGACAAATCTATAATTTTTGTAAGTTCTGAGAAGGAATCATTTCAATCACAGTAGAAATAAAAATGTTCTCGTTATTTTAACTCCATCTTGATTTATGTCGTAGATTAAATGCTAATAGATATTTAATTAACTCTCACAGACATTTCAGAAATACATTCACTGACATCGGACCATTCCAATCGATCCCACGGGCGAGGTAGTCGATCACGTTCCCCTGACAGGCCAGAGCCATCGGACCATCTCCGTCACTCACCTCGACAGATCAGCAATGGCAGGTAAGCGAAGCACACACGCACACGCTTCTGACTGCAAATCTGGCGATGTGACACAGCTGTCACACATGCCACAGTCATACATCCATATTCCCACCACTCCAGCTTCATACATCACGTTCACACCCACAGGTTAGTGGGTGCTGAGTAAGTATCTTGCACCACTAATGCATAAATCAATAGATAAAGACATGGCATGCATAAACCAACACACTCCCTCTGGAGCCATCAGTGAGTTCCAATAATGCCTTGCTGTGGGAGAGATTGATCCATCTCCTGGTGGACTAATGTCTTGTTCTCAAAGTATACTAGATCTTCTAACAATTTTCTGTACTTCTGTACCTTCAAACTGTAAAAGGCTGGCTCAGCTTTATAGAGTCACTCACTTAAATCATGCAAAGCTCAGTTTATTTAATATTTAACACAAAATTTTACTTTTGCTGCCATCACTCATGTAAGTGGCCTAAACTTCAGTGCCCGAAATAGGATCTATATTTTATAATGCATATTTGATTAATACAATGCCTTTTGATTGATATTTTCTTTGAATATACTCTGTACGTTATGTGCTATTCTTTCAATTAATTTTAATGTCCATACTGTCTCTTTGTCCTCCTCTTTTCTTACTGCCAGTTGGAGCTTCCAGTAAGTTATCTTTCTCGTAGTTTAGATGTTGCTTAGCTTCTTGTAGCTGACAAACTAATAGATGGCAACGGAGAGCTAGAGTAAGACACGCAATTGAAACTGTAGTTTCTCTCAGTTAGTGTGGAGCTTGAGCTTTGTAAGCTTACTAGGCAAGAACAAGATTCTGAGCTTTGTTGAATGGGACAAGATGACGAGCTCTTGCAGACTTGAATCCTGTTGATAATACAGGACTGGGGAGTGAAACTGGCTTGCCACTCGTGGGAATAGACCCATGCCAATTCTGTAATTGGCTACAATGAGAAAAGACAGAGGGTATGTTGCTGGTTTCTGATCACAGTAAGTGGTTCTCTTGGATACAGTGAAGAAGGGGTGGTACTGAATCAGGGGCCCGAATCCATGCTGCCTTCAAGCTCTTGTTCTGGATTGAACTGTCAGAGTCTCACATAACGAGACCTCCATTTCATCATGTTTATATGGGCCTTGGGGCGCAGACACAGTGGGCTGTCATACTTCAAGCCAAAAACAAACTATGCTACAGAGAACTTGTTTGTAGCCGGATAGAAAACTAACCAGGCGTGCTATTTCGGGAGGCAGTCATTTTCAAACTCATTGCTAATCAAATAGTGGCAATTTTTCTCCACACTTCTGTGATCTTGATGAGATGAAGGTCTGACTATATGAGATATGGTTTCCAAACCTACTGTTTATGATAAACAGTCTCCCTAAAGGGCAAAATGTCTCACTGGAACAGGTATAAAAACGTCAAATTTAGCTGAAAAACCAGTACCCTTATTGAGATATTACTCACATTGCTTGTTTTGCACAGACCACACACTTAACACAGCTGCTGTATCAGCAGGATGTTAACTCCGATGCTGCTACTAGTTTAACTTTTCGCTTACTAGTTGCTTGTCAGTCATATCATCTGACTAGATTAACCTCCAGTGCTGCCATTTCACTAGATGGTACATTGTGTCAGACTGTGGAGTAACCATACTTGTTTCAATGCAGGATGAGGGCAGGTTCACTGTTGCACAGATTACTTCCAATGTAAGTGAATGCGTTCCTCTGATAACAGGCCAGTATGTGTTTGTTTTGAGCATTTATCACTGTAATATTTTTCTTGCTCTTTCCATGATCCATCTTTTATCTTTGTGCACCAAATATATGTCTGTTCAGAAGTAACAAAACCAAATATTAAGTCATTTTATTTTTGTATACCATCGCACATTTTGTATGTTAATCTGGTAAGCACATGAATTGAGAGGAGTTACACCTGCTTCTCATGTGGTTGTGGTTTAAGCAGCAACCGAAGAAATAACAGTCTGACTGTGATGTAAGGGAATGTTTTTACTATCTCCCAGTTTAGGAGGGGAAAAAGGAATTTGACATACTTCCCACAGTGCTTTGCCCCAAACCAGATGGTTCGTTTAACCTGATTGGCTGTAGGGCTTAGAGGCATTCTTTTGCTTAGGGCACGACGCTGTTCCATGTTTTTGAATACAACAGATCATCTTCTCTGTGAGCATGAGTATACTTTGTGCATGGGCAAAAGGCTCTGTGTGCTGTCTTTCAAGGAACTGAACTCAAAATCCTCTTAATAAGCATCATGGTTCAACTTACAGATACATTTGTGTGAGTAATTCATTTTTGCTTTTCTTAATAATAAGTTCAGTTATTAGATTGGTAGTTAACAAGAGTGGAGTTTTGCTATTGAACATTTTGTTAGATTTGTAAGTAGATGTCATCTAGTCAGTTTTCTCGAGTCAATTTAGTTCTGTTAGTATTTTAAAGCTTGTGGATGGATATGAAATTATAGAGACTGAGACTTTCATGCAGAGCAGAGATTCTTGTGTGTCAGTACCATATTTTGCATTGTTTGTTGATGTCTGTGCAGCCACATCTCTCCTGCTCCTTCACCTTTGTCTGTCTGTCACTCACTTTCTCTCTCTTGCCTGTACCCATACTGTAAGAATGTGTAAGCGAGGGGATTGAACAAAGGCTTCTGTCAAATGGTGTTTATCAGTGTGAAGCCTTTTTTTAGCACCATTCTGCAGCAAGGAACAGCAGATTTAGGCCACAACACTCTCTCTCACTCCTCTCTCTCTCTTTCTGTCCCTTGCTCTTGCTCTGTTTGTCTCTCTCTTTCTCCCCCCATCTCTCACACTCTCTTTCTCATTCATGCATTACACACACACTCTCTGTCTGTCTCTCTCTCTTTCCCTCTCTCCAATTACAATTCTGTTATTTATCTTTGGGCTGCAGCTCTCATTTACCCATCTCCCTTCACAACAAACTCCCGTACAGGCCTCTCTGATGCTGATCCTGCTGATGTATAAAATTGCACAGATCAGATTCATGTCATGTGTAAAACTGAATTGTAGTGAGAGCTGCTGGATAAATTCAGAGGCCTAGAAAAGGCCATTCTGTGGTGGAAAATACTGTAAAGTTCAGCAGCTGCACAGCTAACAGGATTAACCCCTGCATATCAGTCATTGTGTGTAAATGAAAGTACATGTACTGTTTTTGCATCTGTGTTTTATTGTGTGAATATAGGCACTGCACTATGTATTTTCCCTACACTGTATATTTTCATACTGCTTGAGCAAAAATGAGAGTACAGACATGGGAGAAGTAAGTCTGAGCTGGTGGCACAGCCTGCACCTTCACATTCTTCTAGAAAAGCTTCTGAATACAGTTCAAGTACTGTGCCAGCAGGCAGTCATGTGACCAGACTGGAATTCAACCATTGTTTTAAGCAGCAGAGCCCTGTTAGACTTACCCTACTAGACTCTCTCTCACACACACACGCACACACAGTTTTCCCTTGTTTATTTTGTCCAGGTTAAACAGGAACTTGGACTGAAAAGTATCCTAACTCAAGAGTTTATGTTGGGAGACTTGGTCTGATTTCTCTGCCCATGTGCTTTTATTGGAAAGGTTACTGAATGGTCAATAAAATGAGAGTTTACATTAATCTTCAGAAAAATGTGATTTGGAAATTAAAACATTAATAAACTCTGTCAGCTCCAATTGAAATTGATATCAGTTTCTGGTTGGGAATGTGGTTTGCCATTGATGTATTGCTATATTGACCACACAGTTTAAAAAAAAAAAAAGAAAGGAAGAAAACCAAAGAAATACAGACAAACAACTTTAAACTAGTCTAGAACTGCACATCCTTCTTTTAATCACTTATTGTCTTCTCATCCATTTTTTTGTCCACATGCCCTTATCACCTAATCCACGGTCCATGGTATTTCCTTTTAGGTTCATTTTAGTGTCCATATCTTCCTGGTGATGTCAGCACAGGACAAAACTATATAAACACTTACTGAACACACAAAGTCATTCTTACACGCTCAAATCAGCAAAGATGTTGCAGTCGTTTAAGGAATGCAGTAAGGTAAACTGTCAGTTTTAAACTGTCATTGTTTATAGTATTGTCAGTCCACTCGTTCTGAATTGCCATGTGTTATTTTTGTTTATTTCAGCCATCGAAGTCGAGATGAGGATCGCGTATCCAAACCAGGGGCCATGTCCACACCAGTCAAAAGCTCTGATGATGGTGTCTTGTCACAGGCCAGCGACCAGGCCAGCTCCAGAGATGACAAACAGTTACCTCCACTGCCTGGTACAGAAACCTCTGCCATCAGCCCTCAGCGCTGTGGGATTAGTGTGGTCTCTCATGTTTGTCTCAGCTTTCACCACCTTTTGTCATTGTCATCTGTACAGTAATGTTCCAATTAGGTCTTACAGCAAAGAGATGTTCACTAAGGCTTAGTCTGTGTGCTGTAGTTCAATCAACTCTTTCCTGTGGAGCTGCGCCTGAAGACAAATTATTAAAAAGACAGTGTGTCAGATGCACCTTTACACTAAACTCCACTGTTACAGTTTAAAGGCACCTAAAAGCACACAATCGAAACTGTTGTACATTTTCACACATCCTTCTCGGTCTTCACAAAGAAATACTAACTATACATGTCAGCATTGGAGAAAAAAAAGTATGTGTAACATTGTAAAACAGAAACTCATCACCACATCTGATATGGATTAAGGTTGATGCTTTCACTTTTACTCTTGGTTTCACAATTACCCAGGACTTGGCTACTGTGCAAATTAACTAATGGAACTAATACAGTTTTGCATAGAATGTGTGCAAGTTTTCGAGGGAGGAAGTGTGTTATTCTACTGTGTTTGTATTTGTGGCAGAACCAAAGCCAGTTTATGCACAGCCTGGTCAGCCTGACGTGGACCTGCCCGTTAGCCCCTCTGATGCCCCCGTGCCCAGCGCCGCTCATGATGACAGCATCCTCAGGTAAATGTCTTAGATGTCTTAAAATTAGCCAACCTGTCATACACCTGAAGTATTTAGTTCAGATTACAGCAGAGATTCTGGTCAGCTTTTGTTTTGGCTTTATTGTTACACCGCACTCTGCTTGCTTGAACAGCTGGCTGTGTTTTGTGTCACTTGGAATGATTGTTTTTAAATCCACGATTTGCTGACCTTTTAGCTTAATTCTACCTGTCTACCTATGTTCTCCTGCAGGCCGAGTATGAAGCTGGTCAAGTTCAAGAAGGGAGAGAGTGTCGGTCTGCGGTTAGCAGGAGGAAACGACGTGGGAATTTTTGTGGCAGGAGTTTTGGAGGACAGTCCTGCGGCTAAAGAGGGGCTGGAGGAGGGAGACCAGATTCTCAGGGTATGCTACACTCATCACTTAAGCAACACGGCTGTTGTTTGCTTTCTGCACTAACCTGTTTTTTTTTTAAACAACATGTAAACATGAAATGTGGTTTTTCAAATAGCGGTTAGGGATTAAGAAAATCTCAGTTTACACAGCTACATTTTTGCTGGAGAAACCTGAGTTAATGGCCATGTACTGTGTATGCTTCCCCAGTTTTTAGATGTGTACATGTACATGGCAAATACTTCAGAGAGGGAGAGTACAGGGAAGATCATGAGTCATTGCTTTGTGTTGGATTCAAAATAATTAAACCCAAAGTCTGGCTAAAAACTGAAATAAGTACATCTAAGTTGGTTTTCACAGCTGAAGTGGACTATTTATAAAATTCTGTAAAAACTGTCCTCTCCTACAACTGAGGCTGTCCTTTCATTGCACTCCTTTTCATTGCATTTCAAAACTCCTCAAGCTGCACTGTCATTTATCAAATATGCCAGTCTTGGTTTAAAACAATGGACAGTGGTAGGAGAGAAATCTGCTGCATGTAAACGCAGATTTTACAGTAACCAGGGTTATGTCTGATTTTTTCCAACAATAGCTTGACTTGCATGTAAACTTGTGCATGTGTTACTTCTCTTAGCTAAAGTTGATGTTTTCATTTCAATGCCCTGTAATTGCAGTGTTTTGTCCTAGTATTATGTAGCTTGCAAGATAATTCTAAAGTATTGGTTTTTGTAAATAGAAAGTAAACTGTTTTTTTTTTTTCCATGTCACATGTATGAAAGTGGGAAGAACATCTGGTGTTATTGTCAAAATAGAACAGCAGTAGCTGCCCACACTAACTTAGATAATAAGTGCTGAAACTATGTGATCCCATGGCCACAATAGTTTTATTTCTGTATAAAGAGATCTTGGGAATACAGCACAATGTATCTGTCAGTCTATGAGTCATCCAGTGCTCTGCCTAGTGTCAAAACTCCCCTTGTTTCCAATGTGAAGACACAATAGAGGTTGTTCTTGCACTCTGACCTCGGAACAGTTGACTTTCTGTTTGACCAAACACTAGAGTAACATTGTTGATGGGATGATGGAAACCCTCTTGATGTCAGTGTTGGATCCATTCTACAACAGCCAAGGATTACACCTGCTATGTTTAATGCTGCAGCTGTAAAGCTGTGTAGTAGTGGACTGTGCAGATGAGCCGA